>OY856186.1:265417473-265755568 GCA_963693315.1 Diogma glabrata
TGTGTATGACATGCACGTTTACTCCGTTGAGACTTGGAGGGTGAAATTAACGTACTATATGTTGCTCTTTGCTTCTTATAGAAAACAACCCTTTATGATTTTTGTAGATTTTTGATTTACTCTGAGTCCACAACTATTGGTATGTTTTTGTCAACACCGTTTAAAAAATTATGAAATAAAATTGGTCAAGCTTTTTTAATTTTTTTTTCACAATTTGAAAGTTCCAACCAAACTTTAAAGAACGAGTTTGTTTTTATTCCAATAATATTAATTTTTAAAAATGTCCATCTCTGGTCAAAAAATTTACTTTTACAACTAAAACTTTTGACCTGAGATATACATTTTGAAACAAGTACAATATAGTTGGACCTGAACTGAATCGTTCCAGGGCTGATCAGCTGAAATCAATAAATCGCAGAGAAACCAAGCATAGTTGAGGCGGTTATTACTGGGCAGTTGAAAACCTGTGAGTAGACTGGGTGTTTTCTTGTCGTGGTTTGGTTCTGACCAGACTAAAGTTTCTAACTAACCCGTGGTCTGGTTCAGACCAGACTAAAGTTTCTAACTAACTCTCTGTGGTCTGGTTCACTAAAGTTTTCAAGGTGCGTGCGCACCGCACCTTATATAATCTGATCTTGAGAGACTTTAGAGGGTTTTCGAAGAGGGATTGATTGAACTGCAAAAGTTTTTTTCAAATTGGTAATATTATTATTTTATTTTACACAGACTTTGTAAAATTGGTAGAAGTGAAATAAAATTTGTAGACTCTTTGTTTTATAAAAATTTAAGGTTTGACTTTTTTGTAACACATTACAATATTAATATTTATTATAACAATCCCTTTAAAAACTTGGGTCCCATAACCACTTTGGTCCCATTTTTATTTATTGTTGAGTGGCCTAAAATTGAGTGAATTGATGAAATTAATACAAGTGAAGGTACAATTTCTTACAGTCTACGTTTCTTTATGGAACATATATGGCAAAAAAAAAATTATTGATAATAACTTTAAGTAAAAATACAAATAAAAATCGATCGTAAGATTCAGACGCGGGAAATAGATTATTCAGTACCGAGACATTTTTTCAGAACCGAGAGTTCGGTGCTAGAGAGTTTCAAAACCGGTTCCCGGTTCCTGCACCGTTACTGAAAAGGAAATAAAAAGGCAAATGAGCATGCTTACAATTCCTGTTTTTGTTGAACGTTTAAAGTCTATAACAGAGTCTGGGTTTAGTTCCGAATAATCTCAACTCATCTTGGAGGTATACAGCCTCGGCAGCTTAGTTTATAGGTTCGAGTGTAGACACCAGATCATTAATAATATTCCACTTTTCTTCTGTGAATGAAATGATTGAATTACTATGGATTAAACATTTTAGAGAGCTTTGTTTTAGTTTACGAAATCGTTGGAGCGTGATTCTAAGGCTATTCCATCTTGTTTACACCAATAAGCAGTTCTTTTTAATGTATTTTTGAAAAAAAAATGTCATTCTTAGTTGTTGATTTAAGAAATAGCTTCCCTACAGTTTTTGATTTTCGGATAAAGTTATTCAAATTGTTGGCTAGTACAGGTTCATGCTAATTCAATTCAAGTTGTAATTCTGCGTCTCAATCATCGTCTCTATCTGAATCACTGCAGTCACTACCGCTATTATCAGATGATTTTCCGGCTGATTAAGATATGTTTTAAAAGACATCTAGCAATGCTAAATCAGATGCATGAGCATGTTAAATAGTAAACCATCGTTGGCTGTCGTACAAGGCAGTACCGCTTCAAAAGTGTTGTCATGAACGATAAGAAAGTTGTTTATCGATGTCTTTCTTGTAAAATTTTATAAATTGCTGCGCTTTTTTAATGTTTTAATGCTGTTTCTGTACTTTCAGATGGCAATCTCTTTATAGGTTTGTTTGCAATCTTGTGAATAGATCTTATATGTTTCCTCCATAAACTTGTTGATCCGTCTAAATTCTTGAATTGTTTCTTACATATTTTTCATTTTTCAAACTCGTCAGAAAACGAAATAGCATGATCTCAAAGTACGAGTTATATACTTACCATACGACAACGAACGCACGTTTTATTCAAAATTTCAAAAACATGAAATTTAAATTTTCTGTACAGGAATTAATGCTTTAGTGTTAATCTTTATTTTTGAATTTTTATTTCGATAAAACAAAAGAGAAAAAAGATTCCAGAGATAATTTAAACATTTTTGTATTTACGGTACAACCCTATTAACCATAATTATTTTCTTAACTTGACTTGACAAACGAACTTGGTTTGACGAACAGTATTTTATTTAATCACTTCGGTCTGAAAAACCTAAGTATTGCATTCATGAGCCAAAAGTGAAATTATTATCCCCACTTTTTTGGCATTTCTCGACGTTTTAGGACCTACTGATACAAAAAAATAAACTAGTAGGGTAGGGTGTGACCATAGCGGCCACGCCAAGAACTTCCCGTTAAGTTAAATAGGTAACATAAAGATATTTTCTTAAAACTTTAATAAATTGAAATTCTCTTTCTAAGACTTGCAATTAATCGTCATATTTTCATCTTTTGGTTACACTGGAAAGAAGATTTTCATTGCACCATATATTTAAAAAACTAACGGTGGAGTCTACTTAAAGTCTACTTTGTCAACGTTGCTAAAATTTTTTCGATTTTTATCATACAATAACACCATTTTTAGGGTTTCGTACTTTGAAAAAGTAAAAACGGTACCCTATTGGTGAGACTTCGGTGTCCGTCCGAATTTCTACATAATCGATTTTCTCAAAAACTATAAGTGCTATCAACTTGAAATTTTTTACAGTTATTCAATGTATTTGTCCACGCCTACTGACAACAAGAAAATTTTGAATATTATTTTTTATCAATATTTTATGGACATTGATAAGGAGATAGTAAAACAAAAGTTTGTTTTAAAGAATCGAGTTTGGTTTAAAAAAATCAAAAAAAATCCAATCCAAAAAAATCCAAAAATCCAATCCTTGGTTGTTATAATTTCAAATGTTCATTGGAGTAAAAATTACGAAAACAAAATATTTTTGGTCATGTCAAGTGGGGGGTATCATATGAAAGGTTATTTTTTTTCTAGTCTAAAACAGTTTTTTTTCTAATTTTCGAAAGCACAGTAATGGACTTATTTTAGAAAAAGTGAAATTTTTAGTTTTGTCCCCACTTATCTTCGAACATTACAAAAGAAAAAATTTTAAAAAATTCACGGTTGTAGGAACTTGACAATAAAAAAATGAAAAATTTTTTTTGGTCGTTATAATTTCAATTGTTCTTTGGAGAGGGTTGCGAGTAGAAATTTTGAAAAAAAAATGTTTTTGACTTGGACAAGTGGGGTGTCATATGGATGGTGATTTTTTTGTAGTTCAAAATTATTTTTTTGTATTTTTCGAAAACACGGTTTCTGACTTATTTATAAAAAGGTAAAAAGTTGTTTGTCTCCCACTCTTTATCTTCGAACATTACAGAAGCGAAAAATTGAAAAAATTCACGGTTATAGACAATGTTGTAAAGATTGAACGAAAACTATAGCGGTTAGCTAATTATTTCAGATGTTCCTTAGAGGGGGTTGAGAGAAGAAATTTCGAACAAGTTGCAAAACGACTATAAACATTACAAAAACCTTATGCTCTAAGTTTCCACAAAATTAAATGTCAAGACTGAGAAGTCTAAAAAAACAGTTGTTCAACGAACCACAGACATCCTCCCCGAATCCTTTGCTAAATTTTGAAAATAGCTGATTCAAAATAGCACATTTTCCATATTCAAATAAAACCGGATGCGTTTGCGGCTCATTTTAATTCAAAAGTTTCATCAAGTTTTCATGCGTTTGAGTAATGAAAATAACGCCTATTTTTCAAATTTTCTTAAAAAAACTCAAAAAGTAAGATAGCAATTGTTTATACAAATGTCATTATAAATGGCTGACATGATGAAAAACAAAATGGGAGGTAAATTATCTTGATAGCATTATTTATTCTAGTAATACTTGCAAGAGATGATATTCAGTTTTTTGGAAACCCCTAAAAAACAAATGTACTGATTTCATTAGAAAAAGACTGGGCTGTAGGTTACACCAAGATATATCGATTGTGACCATTGAAGTTGAAATCGGATCATCCGTTGTTGAGAGAGCGTTGGACAAATGTTTGTCCACATACGATGATACACACGCACATACCCACACACACTACATACTGCCAGCTAAAAATAGCCTAAACAGCTTCAGGTGGTCTTGAAACATAAAGATATTATAAAAATTTCGATTTCAAAAATCGACCCAAAAACAATAACTTCTCATATCGGAAAGTTAATAAACAGTTGACCAGGCAATCTCCTCTCGAACCTCTGACCTTTTTGTCAAATTTAGAAAATAACTCAGATTTTTGATATTCAAGTAAACCCGGATGCGGTTGCAGCTCATTTACATACAAAAGTTTCATTAAGATATCATTCGTTTGCATAAAGAAAATAACACGTAGTTTTTTCACATTTTGTTAAAAATCTCAAAAACTAAGATAGCAATTGTTTATACAAATGTCATTATAAATTACTGACATGCTGACAAGCAATATGGAAGCTTCATGACCTTGATAGCATTATTTATTAATCTCCTGATATTTGCAAGAGATGATTTTCAGTTTTTTGGAAACCACTAAAAAACAAACGATATAATTTCGCTAGAAAAGGACTGGGCTCTAAATTACGACAAGATATATCGATTGCGACCATTCGTTCAAATCGACCCATCCGTTGTTGAGAAATCGTTGGGCAAAAATTCTCCACACAGCGATATACACATACATACACACACACACACATACAGACTGCCAGCTAAAAATAGTCTAAACAGCTTCAGGAGGTCATGAAACGTAAAGATATCAAAAAAATTCCGATTTCGAAAATCGACCCAAAAACAATAACTTCCCATATCGGGAAGTTAAAAACTCATAGAGACAGGAAATTTGATAAACTCTTAACGAAAAATAAAGCGAACTCTCAAATAATTTTATTTCCACATGTTTAGGGAATGGGGTGAGGTAGGGTGAAAAAAAGGTTTGTTGACCCAAATGAGTGGGGGTGTCATATGAAAGAGCGCTAAATTTCAGAAACATTGTGTTTTTTTAAGAATTTTTCAGTACACAGTTTTTGAATTATTGTCAAAAAAGTGCGACAAAAATATGATTCCTCCCCCCTTCGTTTAGACATTGATTCACAGAAAAATTTGACAAAATGTATGTAGATAGGAAGTTTGCTAAACCGAAATTATAGCGAACTGTCACATAATCATTTTTCTGTATTTTGAGGGGGTGAGATTGGGGAAGGGAAAAAAAGCTTTGATCAAAACGAGTGGGGGGGTGTCTTATGAAAGAGCCCTAAATTTCAGAAACATTGTGTTTTTTTTAGAACTTTGCGGTGCACAGTTTTTACATTATGGTCAAACGGCAACTAACAGTTGGTTTCCCCCACTACGTTTCGACATTGATCGACAGAAAAATTTGAAAAAACTTACAGAGATAGGAAATTTGATAAACTGTGAACCCAAACTACAGTGAAGTGTCACATAATTATTTTTCTCTATTTTGAGGGGTTGAGAGTGAGGAAGGGTGAAAAAAAGCTTTTTTGACCCAATATAAAGGGATGCCATATGAAAGAGCACTTTATTTAAGAAATGCTGCAAATTTTGCGATTAACAGTTTTTGAATTATTGTTAATTATTTTTGAAATATTATTTGAATTAATAATATTTATTTTCCAATAAAAACCCTTTACAAGTTGGTGTAACCGAAGCTCTCTTAGATTACCCTAAACTGCTTTTGCTAATATTTAACGGGATGTAGCATTTGGTTGTATCAATTTTCAAGTGACATTGCAACTGACATTTAAGAGGAAAAATCATTTGTATGTGCCTACGGTCTAGCAATATAAAAACTATAAGTACAACACAACTTTATGTAAATTATTTATATCATTTTGTTCTTCTACATTCTCGGAACCCTCGGCGACCGAATTTTTATTCGCACTTGACTGATTTTTTTTTGTTTTAAAACCAATGGCCAAAGACTCATCCCAACGTTTAGTATTTTTGAGGTTAAGCAGTAATTAATTGACATTCTCTCCAAAATTTGTAATCGTGACTCAAGGTAGCAATAACGAGGAAGCAGTATGTGGGCTTGGAATTACCCATTATTTTCTTTCATTTCATTTGATTATTTTTTTTTATGTGTTTCTTTTCTTTCTGCATAGTTTTGAATTCTTCTTTACATCTAAATTTCAAAACTCTTTCCAGTAGTTCCTTAAGATTCTCAACCATTCGGATCTAAGTTATTTTTCTCGAAATCGTTCTTTGATTAAATAACCTAAATTCTGCTTATCAGCACTATTCTTTACATATAAGGCACAACGTTAATCACTTTTTGTAAGAATTTGCACAACAGTGACAGTATGTTAAAAAAAAACTCGAAAATGTTATTCAGAACAAAAACTGACAACTTTTTTGAAAACATAATTCAAACTTATACTTGGATGAATTATTAACAACAAAATAACCCTGGACTATAATAAAATATTTACATATATTTAATTCATGATTTATTGATATTGTGAAATGGTTTAGATTTTTATAAATTCAATTTACTATACATAAATTTTCCAAAACAAATTAATTCAATATCAAAACCATGTGATGTGCTGTATTTGACTAACTAACGTTTATGAATAATGAATGAATTATTTAATTTTTATAAATAAATAAAAAAAAATATGTTTACATAAACCAAAAGCAGATGTCATGAATCAATACATAAATATTAAATAGGTTTTAAGCTATTGACGTATAAAACTATAAATATAGTTTCGTTAATCGGACGGCCGATTATAACCTTGATATTACAAAACATAAAAATTTATATAAATAAAAAATACCTGTATCACCCAATCTGCTACTATGGTCTAATGATTATAACTAAACTAATATTTTCTATGCATTGATCAATAAAATTTTGAATTTTTGTCATCCAACCACCCGCAGCATAAAAAATTTCATGCAAATCTGACATAACAATAAAAAAAAATTTAAAACATAAAAAAACTAATACAAAATGTAATTTTAATGTTCCACTAAAAGCAAAAAATAAAATGGAACAATAAAACTAACACATTTACGCTAAAGAGATCATTTAATAGTTTTCATTAATTTTATTATATTTTTTTTGGTTAATTATTAAATTATTGAAGGAAATTGTTTTTATTATAACAAATTTTTTTTTAGTTTTTAATATTAATATGATACCGTGTGAAGTTTGTGTAAACGGATGTTGTCCACTCTACCGGGAAGTTCTTTTAAAGTTAAAATTTTAAATAAGTTGGTGAAGTACCTCAGGAGTGTTGATAAGTTAATCGTATATTAATGTATAATGGTGACTTCTTAATTTTTATCTTAATTTTTGTGTATATAAAAGCGTGGTGCACTGATTTCCGTACGATTGGAAACAGGTCAATGAAATGGTTAGATTACAAGATAATATCAACTTATTTCTGATGTTTTTAAATCAGAAAATGTGTAGTTTTGATAAAATGACCATAGCAAACAAAATGATTTTATCTTGAAGGAAAATGTCTACAAGATGAAAAGGAGTTGCTTGATATCAAAGGTACAACGTTCTTGTAGGTTGTTGTTGGTCTTCCTGTTTTAATCTAGTAATTAAATTTTGAGAATTTATTTATCAAATTGTGTACTGACGTACTGTATATACCCAACAAACTTAATGTTCATGATGCACGTAAATCTTTTTAATTTATTTTTAAATATTCTAGTGTATATATTACGGTCAATGTGAATAATCGGTTATTACTAATAATCGCCGGTTATTATTAATAATAACCAAATATATTGGTCAAAGTGATTAATTTATGTGCGTTTATTACTTTGGTCGGTTATTATTAATAATTTCCAATGCAGTTTGGTAAATGTAATTAATCGAGCACAGTTTATTAATATACAACTTTAACGTATTTATTATGTATCTATTCGCTGTGATTAAAATTAAGGATATTAGATTGAGGATTAAGAAATTAGGGATCAATGAAATACGCTAATAGTTTCAGTTATTATTTTTTTAAAAAAAATGTGTTGTGTAGTAGGAATTACAATATGTGTCATAACATATAAAACCATTTAAGACCTACGCCCTAAAACAATGTGCGTTCTTATGCAAATTTTCATATTATACTAAACTTTAATTTAAAGAATGGATATCTAAACAATAATCGCGTTACAAAATAGGACATATGGCCAATATTTCATGAGGATTTAAGAAATTAAAATTAAACAGAAGGAGAAAAAAGCAAAGAAGTGCATCCGCTAGCCTCCCTCTCACGTTAACTTATATGCCAATAGCAGGCACTGAAACACGCGGAGTTGTTGTGACACCACACCCGTAGATAAACAAATCAATAAAAACTGATTCCTTCATTCATAATTTATAGGATAGATTCTTTATTTATTACTTCCGAATACATTACAAATGAATATTTAAACATTTTTAACAAATTGTCTATTTTGGCAGACAGAGCTACTTTGACTTTTCGAATTACAAAGTATTTTTGACCGTTTGCATATGCATCGACTTGTGGAGCATTAACTTTTACAATTGCAATGCTTGAACCCTTGACCACCTAAGTTGGTATCCTTACGAGCACATTCTCTTATACTTATTTCATTCACTGGAACTTCATTCATTCAAATGATGATGATATAAAAGTGGAAATTTAAAAACGAGTTTTTATTTAAGCGAATCTGGCAATATATGAAAGGTTGGATTTTTTAAGGAAAATTACAATTTTTTTATACATTTTTTATATTCTTTTTGTTTTTTTTTTTAAACAAAAATATTGATGTATCCAGTGGATTTACTGTTCTTTGAAGAATATATATTATATCAATACTTCTCGGTTCTGTACTTCTATTCAGTAAATCATAAATTGGTGGTGAGTGTTTTAACACACTCGGCTTTGCATCGTTTAATAAATCTCACATTTTATTGCTTTTGATATATTACTGAAAATGTTAGTTTTTAATTCTATGCCGGACTTAACTTCCAACGTAATCCAAGAAATGTGATCAAATTTACGCTGAAGATATATTATTTTTATTTGCTATTTGCTGATGCTGATGACATCGAATGCAATTCAACTTCTATATTATATTGATGGCTTGATAACTAATTTCAATTAATTAAAAAAAGTCAGGCAAGTGCGAATATAATTCGCTCGCTGGGGGTTCCGTATATATATAATATTTGAGAAAACAACAATTTTTGTTGGCATAGTTTCACGTTTGGTTGCATCTTACCCAAAGCTGTTTATGGTGACTAAAGAAAGCTTCAATAACGCCAGTTTATAAATTATTTATATCGGAAAATATAATATCAATTGTTATAGTTTCAAATGTTGTTGGTTCATGAATTTTTTTTGCAACTTTTAGAAAATAGTTTGAAAGCCAGTTTAAGGATTTCTATTGAAACCAACATTAAAGTCACCTATCACAATAGTTGGAAGAAAAAGTGTCGTCAAATTATTGCCAACGAATGTATTGTTAACACAGTCGAATGATTTGTCTACTGAACATTGGGGAGATGAGTATACCAACAGGATTTGAACTTCAGCTAGTTGAACATTCACAATGACTGACAGCAGAGGTAAAATCGAAGTGATGGTGGCTAATATATTTCTGAACTAGTGGTACTGTATCAGACCTAACTAAAAGAACAGATCCCCAATCTCGATTTACTTGACTGTAACAATTTTATACTTCAACCAATTTTCTGGCCGAGTTCAAAAATTTTTTCACATTTTTGAACATAACGCAAAAACTGCGGTTTTGAAAAGTACAGAACGAATTGTTTTGGACCAAAAAAAAATTAACCTTTCATATGAAACCCCACTCAACAAGGTCAAAAATATTTTTTTTTTTCAAAATTTCCACTCCCTCAAAATAACATTTGAAATGATGAGCCAAATAACATTCGAAATGATTACAATATTACCCATAACCATGAATTTTTCCAAATTTTTAACTTGCCGATATGCGAAGTTATTGTTTTTGGGTCGATTTTCGAAATTAGAATTTTTATGATATCTTTACGTTTCATGACCTCCTGAACCTGTTTAGACTATTTTTAGCTGGCAGTATGTGTGTGTGTGTGTATGTATGTATCACTGTGTGTGGGTTAATTTTTGCCCAACGCTTTCTCAGCAACGAATATCTAGATTTTAACGAGAATCGCAATCGATGTATCTTTGCGTTACTTACAGCCCAGTTCTTTTCTAGACAAATTAAATCATTTGTTTTTTAGTGGTTTTCAAAAAACTGAAAATCATCTCTTGCAAATATAATGAGATTAAATAATGCTATTAGGGTCATGAAGCTTCCATATTGTTTGTCATCATGTCAGTAATTTATAATGAGATTTGTATAAACAATTGCTATCTTAGTTTTTGAGTTTTTTAAGAAAATGTGAAAAAACTACGTTTTATTTTCAAACACCCAAATCCATGAGTTGTTGATGAAGCTTTTGAGTTAAAATGAGCTGCAAACGCATCCGGGTTTATTTGGATATGGAAAATATAAGCTATTTTCAAAATTTGGCAAGGGAGTCGGAGAATATCTGTGGATCGTTGAACAACTGTTTTTCTAAACTTCAATAACACTCAGTCCTGACATTCAATTTTGTTGAAACTTAGAGCATAAGGTTTTTGTAGTGTTCATAGTAATTTTGCAATTTCCGGTTTGTCCCTTTCGGTTAAATAACTTTATCCAATTCTTTTAGATATATCACAACAGCCACAGCGATGAGCTCTATTAAGATAGTGGACTAAAAATGTAGGCTACAACCAGGACATAGTCAGGCATTTGTAGCCAATTTGTTACGCCATTCAAAAATTTGTAGCCCCTGCCAATTTCGAGAAATTCAAGAAACCGTTATCTTAAATTTAAGCTAGCGGTTTTCACAATATCTTACGTTCTATTCATCTAATTTTATTTCTGAATGCATCAAAATTTGTAGTCGATTAGGAATAAATTTGTTACGTCATCAAAAAATTTGCAGCCACCTCCAATTTTAAACCACATTGATAGATAATAATCCTCTTAATCTTTTTATTTATTTTTCTACTTCGTCTATTGAGCGCGAAAGATATATTTTTTTCAACAGTTTATAAGCCGAAAACACCTCGGCTCGGCGTTTGGTTTATTTTGATTCCTCATATTAGTTTTCTTTTTCTGCTTTTCTATGTTTGTAAATATTTTGGAGCAGCGATTACTAACCTCCGATCCTCGGAATAATTTTCAGCAGCTTAATTTTGGCGAATTTATTGCATTTTATAAGAATCAGAGGTTTTGAACGCATTATAATTTAAATAATTTTTGCAGGTTTATGAGCTTATAATAAGCTTATTATTCCGAAAGATAAAGCTTATTTATCTTTCGCGCTCAATAGACGAAGCAGAAAAATAAATAAAAAATTAGGAGGACTATTATTTATCAATGTGGTTCAAAGTTGGATCCGGCTACAAATTTTTTGATGACGTAACAAATTGATTCCTAATAGGCTACAAATTTTGATGCATTCAGAATTAAAGTAGGATGAATAGAACATGAGATATTTTGAAAACCGCTTGCTTAAACATAAGATAACGGTTTTTTGAATTTCTCAAAATTGGAAGTGGCTACAAATTTTTTGATGACGTAACAAATTAGTTCCACATTGGCTACAAATGTTGATGTATTGAGAATTAAAATTGGAAGAATAGCACATGAGATATTTTGAAAACCACTAGCTTAAATTTAAGACAACGGTTTTTTGAATTTTTCAAAATTGAAGGCGGCTACAAATTTTTTGATGACGTATCAAACTGATTCCTAATTGATTCCTATAAATTTTGCTGTATTAAGAGTTAAAATTGGATGAATAGAACGTGAGATATTGTGAAAACCGCTAGCTTAAATTTAAGATAACGGTTTCTTGACTTTCTCAAAATTGGAAGGGGCTACAAATTTTTTAATGGCGTAACAAATTGGCTACAAATCGGCTACAAATGTCAAACCAGGTCCTGGTTGTAGCCTACATTTTAGTCCACTGTCTTAATAGAGCTACAGCTATGAAGCGTTTTTGGCAAATCTTAGGTTAAATGTTTCAGTTAACATGAGACCGAACAAATCTGCTTTTGAGGTTTCTTGTATGTATATAGTGGTCGGTGTTCATAAAACAAATGCTTACCTTTTATCTTACCGATAGGATAGCTTGTTGTGTTGGAGACCATTTTTGATATTGCTCATTTTAATGATATCTTCACTTTGCAATACCTTCTGAATCGGTCTACACCACTTATTCTAGTTTGCAGTCTGAGTGCTAGTATAATATTAAATTTAAATATGATTACACACACACACATTTAAATTCTATTTAAATTATTACAATTGATGTGTCGTATAATAAATAGATATTAATTTTGCGTATTTTGGGCTTTAAAAACCCTAAATGAGCTAATATTCACTTTTTGTTGACTTTTTTTTCAAATTTGTTTTAATATTTTTGGTTTATATTCAACGTTGACATTTTTTGGTAGATTATCTAGTCGGCTAGCCCTGATGAGAATGATAAACTTTTTTAAAGTTTAAAATTTTCTCATTGGTTCGAAACTAGATCGGTCGGAAATTGTATGGATTGCAAAAAATTTTCATAATTTGCACCATAATTTCTTAGACTCAGTTCTTATATTATTCTTGATGGGATATTTTCCATCGGGGTGATGCTATATCACAAATAATTTACTGAATTAATTTTTGATTATGTGTCAATAGACACAAGGGAAGACTAGTCATCTTCTTCTCACCGATATGAGTTTGTTATTCAATACTAGTATGTCTAGAGTATAACAAAACAGTAATCACCAGAGAAATTAATTGACTAAACCTGAATCTATTAAATATATGTTTATGTAAATTTTTTGTTTTATACTTCGCTAGAGTTGTAACCTAATTTTTGGTTTATATTCAACGTTGACATTTTTTGGTAGTTTATCTAGTCGGCTAGCCCTGATGAGAATGATAAACTTTTCTAAAGTTTAAAATTTTCTCATTGTTTCGAAACTAGATCGGTCGAAAATTGTATGGATTGCAAAAAAATTTTCATAATTTGCACCATAATTTTTTAAATTCAGTTCTTATATTGTTTTAATATTTGTTTTGTAATATTACGTGTTTTATTAGGATTTATGTTCTATAAAACATATTTTTGGACAATGCAGTTAAGATTATATTGTATTATTTTTTTTATGTATGATATTTTAGTATACCTTATATAGTTTTTAATCTTACGGGAAGTTCTTGTCGTGGCCCCTATGGTCATACCCCATTCCACTAGTTTCTTTTGTAATGTTCAAAGTTAAGGGGCGGGACAGGAATTTTTTTTACATTTTTGAACATAACTTAAAAACTGCGCTTTTGAAAATTATAAAAAAAAATGGTTTTAGATTCGAAAAAAACCTTTCATATGACGTCTAATGGGGCGACAAGGTCAAAAATAATTTGTTTTAAAATTTCCACCCGCAACCCCTTCAAAATAACATTTGAAAGCCGACTACTATAGCTTTATAGTTTTCTTTTCATTTAATCTTGAAGGAAAATTTCTATAAGATGAAATGAAGTGATTTGATAGTAAAGGTTCAACGTTCTTGTAGATTGCAGTTGCATCTTGGGTTTCTTATTATGAGCAGCTTACTTTCAGATTTGCTTTGTTGAGTCCCTGTTTGCGAAAAGCAAGATAAGCTCTGCTACGGCTGTATAATTACTTTGCTCATATTCCATGATAGTTTGTAGCGATTAATCTAAATACAACATTCGATCTTTGTAAAATATTCCAGCAGCTTCTTCACGCGGTTTAGCTTAGCCCGGCATTCTTCTATGGATGTTTTTGCGCTTTTTGTTTTGTTAATGTTGTAGGTCAACTTGCCCTTATTAACGTAACGGACCGTTGCTTTTGCGTTGATAGAGTATTCAGTCATTTTCAAATTTACACTACACTTTTCACTCCCTGGTTATAGTTCTTATTTGCACACGGTATTTTGCAAAATGTGCAAAAACAGAGCTTTTGAATAGATCACAGACCGATGAACATCGATAAAATGCTGTACGTTTATGCCCACGACATTATATATAAAAAGCTTTTTTTTTACTATCAAATACATTTAATTTTGTACACGTATATTTGAGGTGATAATCACAATTGAATAATTTTTTTATAATACAAAATTTTCATCTTTCGATAGCAAAAAAAATTGATTATCCATTTCCGAGTTTTGGATGTCAGATGAATTCTTGTATGTTGAAAGCTTCGAAGATGGATTCTTATTTTAGTTCAAAATAAACAACATACAGGAATTGACTTACCATGTACAGTACTGATATATGATCACTACTACAAACTGCAGATTCTTAAACCATTCATAAATATAGATCAAACGCGTATAATGGAATAGACTTAGAGGGATTGAAATATTGTTGCATTTATACTCAACCAAAATATATCATGTGTCACTGATGAAATGGGTTAAAGATCTACTGATTACCATAAACAAAGAGGAGTTGCATAAGGCCTTTTCATTTAGAAAGACTCTATTACCACCATTTTTGAAAATAATAAAAAGAACCAAAACAGCTGTCCAATCTCGTTGATAGTGCAATGCAAGGAGATTATATGAACTTTGGTAAGCAATTTTAAATTTCAAGTTTAAAATATAGCAATAATATTAGTGTGACGATGCTAAAAATTGATTTTTTTGTTTTTTTTTATTAATTAGTTGCTTAGCACACTAAATATGAAATATTTAGTGTGCTAAACATGAACATGATCAAATTAAATATGTAGACTTCCTATAGAAAAGACCAAAGCCGTCAAATTGACAATCCCATTTTTAAAAAGAACCGACCAAATTATGACCGAAGCTTGAAAAAGTCCTAATAAATTTAGTAGGTAATTTGAATTGATTAAAACGCCTTACTTTTTCTGTCATTCTATGGTAAAGGCTTATGAGCATTTATTTATTGATAATTTTATTTAAATTTTTAATATTGTAAACAATTACGTATTTCTGCTATTGGAAGTAGCCATAGGCGTATTAAAAAGGAATATTTGATTCTATTGGAATAAACTAAAAAACATAAAATTTCATTTCTACAACTGTCGAATTTCAATTCGACAATTACTTCTATCAAAATTAAATTTTTTCAGTTTTCCTACACTTAAAGTCAATTTCGTTCCGCATAAACTCAAAACTAAATCGATACATTTGTTTTGAATCATCTAAAACCTGGATGCATTTCACTCCTCTATCAAAAAAAAAATCTAGTGTTAACTTATTATTTCAAAATTTATTTCAATTTATAATAAATTTTCATTTTATTTTTATTTTTTGTCCATTTTTTTTTCTAATTCATCAAAATGATTGAGGTTCAACAAACCAGAAAAAAACTATTTTATCTTGAAGCATAAAAACTATTTTTTCGATTATATTTTTTGTTCAAATTCAAATCACCAATGTGTCAGACAATTTAATTGACAATTCACGTTAAAATAATAACAAAAAAAATTATACCTAAGCGGTTTTTTCTTTTTTTTTGTACTTACAACCTTACAAAATAGTGACAAAAAAAATTAAGTTAAAAACACAAATTTTTTTTTAAAGTTTTTTCGATTAAAAAAATTATTTTATTTTTTTTTCCTCTCAATCTTAAAGTTAAATCATTCACCTATGAAACCATTTAACTTAGATTTCTTTCTTATATCGTAACAAAAATTGAATGAAAATTTTTATTATTAAAATTAAACATAAGGCTACAACAACAATAATAATTTGAATTATTTACTATTACTTGGATTTGGAATGAATAAAAGACAAAAAAAAACTATTTAAGAATGAAAATAATTTTTGTTGTTTTTCTTTTACTTTTACTGTGGAGATTGTTACGGGTGTTGGAGATTCGAAAAATAATTTTTTTTTTCATTCTTAAATTTTTTTGGATAAATTTCATTGATAAAATAAGAAAAAAAATTTGTTTTGTTTATTCTTTTTCTTCCATTTGAATAGATTAGAATTGGATAACTATGAATTTGTTTGGTATAAGTCAGTATATTACTAAACTGTTAAAATGTCGATCGATATTGAAAACAGTGAAATAATTTAAAAAAATAAAAATATTTGTTTACTTTTACCACCCACAACGGGCGTTTGCAGAAGAAAAATCACTCTCTGCTGCTTGTTCTCTGTGAATGTTACACTCGTTAATTTAAGGAAGGATTTTATCTCAGCTCCTTTCATTTTGTTGTATTACTAACTTTTAACCCATATTCCTTAAATATTTTATATTGTAGAATATAATTAAGAATATAATAAATCGGGGATGTAGAACTTTATACACAACATCTTTCCCTTCTTAGATTTAACTTCAATATTATTTTAATTCTAAATCTAATTAAATATTTCTATTTCCTTTAATATTTCTTTTAATTCATAAATATATTTAAATTCGTACTATTTGTATTTATATTAATTTAATTTGATGAATCTCTTAATCTATATGTTGTACTGACCATGTTAATTTGTTGTTATACAGTTTTTACTATATGTTCCAATCTAAGCAAATCGGCTCTCGTAATTAAGAAAATGTATAATAAGATTCGTTTTATTATTATTTTTTCTAATAAACTTAACAGATTTATTTTTCGAGGCTACAACTTCAAAATATTCATTGGCGTAATTGATAGCGTATCTGCCAAGGATGGTTTGCAAAGGCACTGATGAGGAAGGTTCAAATCCATTCAAAACACGCAAAAGATAAATGGAGTTTTTGAAGTGAAAACTTCTTTAAGCGCGTTGCGCGATTTTGTTTGGGAAAACATTTATATATTCGAGTCAGCGTCACGCTAAATAAATATTAAATATAAAATAAATATTAAAAGAGTGAGATAAATTGTAATCATTTGTTATTTTCATATTTCTTATTCTCATATTCTTGATTTGTAATTTGTTTTTTGATGTGAAACATCTATTGGCGCAACTTAATTAAAAAAAACAAATGATGTGCGTCACGAAAAATGGTATAACAATTTTATGCCATCACTCATATTTCTTATTCTCATATTCTTGATTTGTAATTTGTTTTTTGATGTGAAACATCTATTGGCGCAACTTAATTAAAAAAAAACAAATGATGTGCGTCACGAAAAATGGTATAACAATTTTATGCCATCACGCTTAAAGAAAAATAATAAACATTTTAAACAGTATGTCATATTTTCCCTAAAAAAGAGCAAATTTTATTAGAATGAAAATTATTTTGAGCTTTATATTGATTTTATTCATAATTCTGTGTTGGTGTAATACAAAAATACATATTTCGATAATTCGTGGTACTATCTCGTGTATTATAATGTTGTGTTGTCGTGGTTTTGCTGCGTAGTGTTGAGCATAGCTGCAAAGCGTTCGTCTTATCTGCGCTATTTTATCATACTTGTTCTCATTCGTTACATCTCAGTTTGTCTTTTGAGCTCAGCGTAAATTGCATGAGGCTAACCGGAGTGATTGGTTCTCCCATATGCGGTTCTCCCATGAGCATTTTGCTGTAATTTCGGCATGCTCCTTGCAATAGTATTAACGGCTTCATCAGACACCATGCGGAAGACGCAACATATGCTAAAGATGTCAGTCTAAAGGTGAGGGACCGTTTTTGCCGCTGATTGACATTTGGGTGCCACATACATTTATATTGATGTTGTAACACAACCGAGAAGCTTCCTGATAGGTTGTCTAAGGCCGCTAATAATTGGCATAATCCTTGCAAGAGCAGCCTCACTTGTTGGGCTTGGGTCACCACTCACCAACATCAGGTGGTCTTTGAAGATGATTCCTTTTCTATGGTAGTTGATTCTGTAGTAGAATGACTCCATTATAACCCTTGTGCTGCCAAATATTATGGCTTGTCTACCAACATATCGGTGCTTTCCACAAATTTTCGTCTACTCATTAGTGTGACTTCCGTTTCTGATCGGCTAACTCTAGTCCTGTATTGTTCAGCCGTACTCTAAGGCTGATTATGGTCTGGATACAATTGGCAATACGAGGTTCTTGACTACAACAACTATGGCAATATTATATATGCATAGCCGACAATCGTTGTTTGTTTGGGCATACGTACTCTGAGTATACCATCGTACATGATCTTCCATAACAAAGGTCTAAGGATCGATTCATGCTTCTGTATCATAGACCAAAGTTATTCCTGTAAAGTAACTAGCTAATATACGTAACGGGTAGTCAGGTACATGCAATTCTTCTGGGGGCTTTCTGGATTTGGTTCCAGATAAAGGAACAGTATTGTTAATACTAATACCAAATAAACAGTATTCTTTGTCACCCTCTAGCCATCTTTTTCCTCTCAATGCATTATGCGCTGGTATGTGTTTGTGTGTGTGTTTGTTTTGTAAAATTTATTTTATAAATTGCACTATCAACTTTTATGTTTCACATCTGCTGGGTGTCCCGTGACAACCTACTTTTTTTCCGTTTTTTATTGAATTTGATTTTTATTTTACCCCAATTTTAAATTATGTGAAGTAATGCAATCTATCGAGAAAAATAAATCCCACATACCCCAAATTTTGTTTTTATTTTGTTTTGTACCATCCTCTATCTAAATAGCTAATAAAAACTTTGGATACGTTTGTGGATGGGTGGATGGTTTCTTGACATGACTGCATAGGATCTTGATGAAACTTTTTCAAATGAACCAGGCTCACTTGAAAATGAAAGACCTGGATTCATTTCAAAATTGGACAAAATGGCACGTGGTCTCCCGAGCACCTCTAAGTTAAAATCTTCAATAACTTCTAATCCCTGCTTTTGATCCTATGGAAACTTGGTATATAAGGTTTTAGTACTGTTTCCAATATTTCTACTTACCAACTGGCGAAGATTTTTTAAAAGATTAAAAAGATTTTTTTTCAGGTGTTTATCCTTACTGTAGCCTACAATTACAGATCGATTTTCATGAAACTTTGGTAAAAGCTTTCAAAATATATGGCAAAGATTTCACCAGCTGGGGTATATTGGATAAAATGTTGTTGGGTCCAGGTGTTTTTTCACAATGCTTCCAATGTTTGTTGGGAGCGTACAACATTCGTTCGTGAATAAATTTTGATGATACTTTGGAAAAGATGCAGATATGTATAACAAGAAGATGATTATAGTTTTTAAATGATATTGAACAAAGTAGTGGAGGGTCCCCCAATCACCTGTTTTTTAAAAGCTAAATAGCACCTGTACCTGATAATCGAATTGGATAAAACTTGGTACATAAACATTTAGTACGGTTCAAAACAGTTTTGGGTCCTAACGTCCGTTTCGTCACTTACGGTATAAAATTTTTTTACCTTTCTCGTAGTACTTACTCAAATCTTACTAATGACCTTAATTCCTTGCAGCATAGAAGAAATGTTTCTGATTGGACGAGTTTTATGAATATATCATGGATGAACGGGTTTCTGAAGAGATCAAATCAATTTTACCTTTGTCTGCAAACCAAGTCTGCAAACTGAGCTAATTAATTTTATTAAAAGTCTCAACTTGGATTACAGAATACAAGCAGTAACGGCATAGATGACGACGGACTAATAACACAATCAGGGTTAGCACAATAGATCATTAGGTCACAGTGCTAACTTGAACTGTAAGTCTCAAAGCCCTCCAGTAAAAAAAAAGTATGCAAACCTATCGCGTCATACTAGAGCATCAGTTCCAACGCGACTTTTTCAACAGAGTCTCTCATTTTTGGAGTTCCCAACCTGCGTGGGTTTTTTCTGATGACTTTAATCCTCAAAACTTTTAAGTCTACGCTCATAAATTTCTCAGAGAAACTTAATTTTGTTGAATGTGGATCCGCTCTAAATTGACATTTCACTTGTTCCAAACTATATAATCTACCTTTGCCGATTGATTACTATATAGAACCATCTCGCCACATAATTTAAAAATCATTAGCAGTTTCATTTTCGTCTTTAAAAAAATTTGTTGCGACTTCTATATAATTGTCAACGACTTCAGCACTTGTAACAATTTTTAACAATGTAAATTTACCACTCGTTTTATAAATTGCTTTAGCGTTATCATCCACTTTATCACATATCATTTCCATTATTTCTGATAAATAATTTTCGGATCTTCCAAGTTGAACACGTTTACTAGCTGAATTTCTAGATTGATTGATTTTTAATCCACTAGCTTTAACAATCTTTTTTTAATATCAACTTCACTAATAGCATCCACTATTTCAGCCACTGTTGCTTTACAAAATGAGACACTTATGGCATATGAACTAATCAACAGAATCAATAAATATTTCTAAATATTTCCATTCTATTCTTTTTGTTAACAAATTTGTTTTCAAATTTTTTTGCTATTCAATAAAATAACTAAAATATAAATTAATCACAGAATAATACAAACAATTTTTTTTTCAATTTTAATTAAAATTAAAAGGCACATCACAAATAAAAAATGTAATCTTTTATGTAATCTTCCGAAGAAAACAAAAATGGTCAAGTATATATAGTAGGATTTTTCAGTATTTTGTTTCTATTTCTATTATGCTTCTTATTGCAAATAAATTAATAATTTTTACTTCTAAATATCATCCAAACAAAAATCTATGTAAACGAGAAAATGTTCCCCTTCAACCATTATTATTATTTAAAATGCACAAAACTGTATTCTATCTTCATATAACATAATGACCAAGCTTTAAATAACCAAAAATTTCTATGTAGACACAAACAAGTATTATTAATTAGTATTGAGTGTAATTAACTAAGAAAAATGTTAGAATATTAGAATATTAGAATATTATAAAAGTATAAAAGTTTTTATGTCTGTTTCATTTTAATAGGCCGGAATTGAAATAAATTGGCAAATTATTAGCGAATTTCTTTATATATGAATATTCTTACTTTAAGAGAAATATTCGAAATAGTCAGTCGTTACAATTTGCATTCCATTCTTATCCCTAGTTGGCATGATATCTTTGGATATTTGGAGACGTTATAATTTATAATTTATTTTAATTAACACTAAACATGCCTAGCTTTGAATAAAAAAATGAAAGTCAGATCTTTTTTTTTAGGAATATCGCAATATTCCGTTGTCTCCTGGGGATATGAAGGGTTAAATCATGCGGACATAACGGACCAGAGTTTTGTATGTTTTGCTCTTCCGATCTCATATATGTGAAGCAAAGGTTGTGCACCTGTAATAGTATCGTTAGAATTTCACTTCAGCTGGTGATGTAGGTACCAGCCGGCCTCCACTTTGAATTCAGAGGGTATGTGTGATCAGACGCAAGTAATTTTTGAAGACGAGCTGCAACTATTAGAGCGTTTATCGTTCCCCAAAACTCTCTCTTACTGTCCTTTTTTAATCATCTGAGTTCTTTGGTGTGGTGGGTAAGAGCCGATTAGTACTTCATTCAGATGTTTGTCTTTATGGCTCTGTAAAAGAGCTTGTGAACTCTATTCCTCATCCTCTGACATGTTGTCGTTATACCAAGACACATCTTTGGTCCTTTTAGACTTGGTAATTGGAGAATTTCGATGGTATGCTTCGGCGATAACTTTTTGCAGGTGGTTTGACGCAAATTCAAGTTTCCTTGTGGAGTTGGTATTGCCACATGCCCCTACATTATCCTGAAGATCTACTTTGAGATATTGCAATCAGTTTACATGGCAAGTATAACGTAGATACTAGAATGAACTTGTGAAATCCGTTATTGGGAAGGCGATTTCAATCTGCACACAATTAAGTTATCTTCAAATTGATTCTGTTCATGGAAATACTTTTGAGCTCTTTTTAAAGAGGATTACTATTTAAGGTCTCATCTGGCCTCAGAACGATATCAGTTGTATACTATTGTTGGTTGAACTACCTTTTGCTTTTTTGCTGTCCACATGGTTCCTTGAAGACCCCGAAATCGTGAGCCTCTCATCAGATAATTAGGGTCAAATTGGCTGAGGTTTAAGCTGATTGCTGACCTGTTAAGTTCCCATGGATGCAACAGCTTGTGCGTTTGCGATTGGGTTGGTGTGTTTGATACGCGAATGTTTTGACCTGACAGAGGATGATTTGGCAGTCGAAGATTTGCAGGTTGTAGACACGTAGATAGAATCGTTCCTTAGAGAAATAGATGTGAAAGGTTCATTTTTTTGCGACCACCCTCCTAGTAGTGGATCAAGCTACATTTTGAAGAACTTGGCACTATTTGTTTTATTTTGCAGTTAGAGGACGGTTTGGCTTGGTGTACTTTACGATTCTTGCGTAAATCTTTCAATCAGCCATTTTAGCCTGAACTTGTAGCTTTTACGTTGTCTCTCGGATGCTGGGTCGGAAATGACACCAACATCGCAAGATCCTTCTCAATAGTGTGCCAGAAGGAGGTTCATGATCTCAGCTTAATGTCCGGTCTGGACACCGAGCGCCTTAGAACCTTCTCTGTTGATTCCTTAACGAACGAAACAGAAACGATAACAGAAACGATAAAAAACGATAACAGAAATGATAAAAACGTAAAACGATATTTGAAAACTTACGCCAAGTGCTGGTGGCATTGATAATTACAAAATAAAATTTATAAAATTTCCAATCCATCATTTATATATTTAGGATAACTTTTAATAACTAACTGCATAAAAAACTATGCAAATAATAAAAATATTTGGAACATCACCATCCCCAAAAAATTCATAATCTCCATAGTTGATTGTCTACCAGCATTTCCCCTTAACTTAACTGGGATGTATCCTAAATAATTTGATTTTTCAAAATTTAATTCCATTTCAAATTTATAACAATAAATCATTTTTATATCAAATTAAACTAAACACTTCATTAGTTTTGTAAAAAAAAATTAAACCTCGAATCTCTTAAAATTTTACATTATTCTAATTTCATTCCATAAGTATATATTATTTGATGAGAACTAATTTCGATTAATAATAGAAATAAATCAAAATAATTTTATGAATGAATTTTGAGCTAAGAATGATCTAAATGATGGCTGTGAACGAATAAAAAAAATTAATTACTTATTTAAATAAAATCGGAAGTAGAACAATAAATACAAGAAAAAAGATTTTGATGTGAAAAATGTTAACCCAATCAAAATGTTTGTAGGTATATGGAAACAAATTGTTGTTATTGCAAATGTTTCCAAACAATACAAACTCCCCTATCCTATCATTGAAATATCCACAAAAAAAAAGTATTTTTTTATCAATTTTGTATTTATTTTTTCACTTTCAAATCATTTCATTCTGTGGCACTTTCAAATCATTTCATTCTGTAGCCTTAAGTGGTTTAAATGATTGACAGGAGTGATGGTTGAGCATATTTTTTTCATATATTATTTTGATTATTGATGTAAAATAGTTGGAGCGTACCAGGAAAAAAAAATATTTCAGTTCATTTAATTTTTATTCAAAGCCAGGAAAAATAATAATAATAATATTGCAATAACTCAAGTTGATTTTTGTTGAGTGTAAATAGTAAATACGAATAGCAATAAAAATAACACAAAACCGAAATCCACTTGACTTAAAAGAGAATAATTTATTAACCAGCACTTAAGATTTCATTGGGTTACAAATTTCTTATTCATACATTATAGTATAGTATTGTTCCACACGTATTAGGGGTTGATTTGGAAAGAATACAAAAAATTGATTGATATGACAGGATATTAAAATTGAATTGATTGTCGATAGGATATTTATTTTTTTTATTTTTGAAAGCTTTGATTCCAACTGAGATTGTGATAAAAAAATGTTATAACTTTAAAAATTTAGACAATTTTGTTGGATTGACACTTCTACTGACCAAAAAGAATTTATTTTGGTAACTGTTGTATACTGACATCACCTTAAAAACATGATACAACAATTATCAATTATCACGTCAAAATTTAATATTCACAACTTCCTGTCCACTTAATTATAGTTTTTATAAAAATTCAACATCAAACCAAACCCATTTTTAATAATGAAAAAAATATAATCTAATAAATTATAAATTTTTGTATATTTAATTTAATATTATAATTAAATATTTGTTCTATTTATTTATGATATTTATTTAAATTTTTTTTATTATAATAAAAATTTTTATCAGCATCCATTATCGTTTGGTTTTGTTATGCAAATCGATTGAAGAGAAAAAAACGGAAATGATTTTTTTTGTTATGAAATTAAAATTTTTTTTGATGACTGAAAATTAATTTCCTGATATATTTTATTTTGCGTCTGAGATTTGGATAATGAGATTCGAAATATTACTTCTACACCGGTACTATATGGGTGATTGTAACAGAATCAGCCAGCAACTATAGCAACTCAAGCGTCGACCCATCATTACAGTAAGCTTTGGCTTGGATTAAACGGTATTGGTGAAAATGCTCTGTAATCATCAGAGCGTGACCCATACATGAAAAATGGTTTAAGAGATTGGTTATTTTTCTTTTACTGCAAAGCATACATTGTTTGCAAGCAGATTACTTTTGATGCAAATAATAACGATGCTGAAAAATGTACCCAGAACATGTATAAAAAGAAATTCAATTTGAGATTTTTCATAAAAATTTTTTTTGTTTTTTTAAAATAATGCAATTAACCAAATATTTTGTGTTTCTTACAAAAAATTTATAATATTTATTAATTTTTCAGACTGCGCAAAAACTGCGAATATGAGACGTACTAAGTCTTCACAAATTAAAAGAACTTACAAAACATACAAATAGTCAAGAAAATAGAAACGCTAAATATGCAAAAATAACACTACAGCTTGCTATAATTTATAGTTTAGTTATCTTTAGCACTTTTATCTCTCACAAAAGTATCATATAAAGTATAAATAATTGATGAAGAACTGCTTACTATCCAACCTAACTATCCAAATTATGTGAGATATAGTGCGACAAAAAATAAAAGATTTTTTAGGAATAGAAAAGGATAAATGAATGGAACAATAAACAAGTGCTTTTAAATTCATGAAATTTAACAAAAAAATTTGTCTAGAATCTACAGCCTACGTAAACCAAAACAATCAATTATTCCAACCAAAATTTCTTAAATTTGCTAATCAGTTATTGTTAATTTTAAAATTTTGGAAGTCATATTTTTGTCAAGTTCATTCAAAATGGCATTGAATTGAACAGTATTTTTTGTTAGATTTAGTGAAGGTAGAAGACATTAAAAATGTTTTGTTTGATTTATAATTAAGGGAACAAAAAAATGGTTTAATCAAAAACTATTTTGTGCATTTAACAGACAATAAACGAGAATCACCAATTTTTTCTAAAAAGAATTTATAAACGAATAGAGTTATCATAAAATTTGTATTCTGTCCGATGTACGATGAAAAGGCGAAATTTGCTAAATCGATTTCCATTTTTTTTAAGTTCGTGCTTTAAGAGCGATGAAACCCAAGGAATATAAAAATTAAATATTTTTTTAAACTTTTTAAGTAACGAAAAATCCGCTTAATTTGATATGGATTGGTGTATTTTTTTAATTTAATACTAGAAAATTTTTGTACACAGGTGAAAACACTTTATATTATAGAAATAATAGAAATAAAATTTATGACCATCAACAAAAATATTTTTACCATTAATATTCACAAAGAATTCAACCACTAAAATTTCTATTCTCATCAAAACAAAAATAATTAATAAACAATTTCTACACGCACAGGAATTCGGAAATTCTTAAACAAAATTTTTTTTTCTCTCTTAACTTTTAACGTAATATCATCGCAAGGGTAGAATATAGAAACAAGTAGCAATGATACAAGAAATATGATAAAATGACTTAGCATAATCTTTAAATTAGATGATGAAAAAAAAAAATATAATAAATTAAATTTTTAAGGATTAATAAGTGTGAATTTTTTGGGATATTGTTTTCGGAACATAAATTTTTCATTATCTAAGGATCATTTTTGAATTATATATTTTTTTTTAAAGAATGCCGACATAATTTTTAATTATAAAATATACTTTGCGTTACTATTAGTTGCATGATTTCAAGAAAAATATCAAAGGACCAAACAGTTTGTAATTTATGATAAATGATTACATGAAAAAAATGTATTTTACTTTAAGATTGACGAACGGTTAGAAAAATCATTCTGTACACAAAAACAATCAAATAAATTTTCCTTAGGGTATGATTACTTATAATCATCATTTTTCTTCTAATGACCAATAAAGGTAATATTTTTAGTGTAACCTAATAACTACATTACAAACCATAATTATCATTATCGTTATAAATTTTTGAACAAAAAAATTTGTCTTAGTGCTGTCCGTACCCCTGCATACAATAATTATTTTTTACTCTTAATGATCATTAGAAATAATAACCTGAAATGACCATAAATTATCATTATTATCCTCTTATTACAGATGAATTCAACTCAATTCAATTTTCCCTTTGCATTTTCCTCTATGAAAAATAAATAAAATGTTCAAGTACTAAAAATATTTTCCTATTTTTCTTTACAAAATTATTTTATTAATTGCACTTTATACGCACTCAAACGGTTGTTCAAGTAATCTTTAATGGTTTTAGTTTAAGATGTAAATGGAAAATAGTTGGAGGTTATACTTTTAGTTGCTGTAGTTGTAAATTCACACATTGCACGTTTGAAAACATTTTAAGTTTTGCATAATTTAATTTTCTTAATTAAATAATTCTACAGTAGATTAACGGCCTAGATTTCTTTTTTATTTCATCATTCCAAACAAAGGGGATAGTATATTCAACATTGCACTTATCAACCCTGGAATTCAGAAACTATTTTGTTGAATGTATTTTTTGATCAGATAAGTCTTGAAACTATTTTCTGATATCAATTTGATTTAAATTATTTATAACAATGGGTCAGTCAGTGTATTAGCTCAAATTGGTTCTAAAAAGCTGTTGATTAAATTATATATTAATTTCTCGTTTTTATATTATATAACATTAAAGTATATAAGTTATAAATATCAAAATATGAAGGGACTGAAATCTCACAGCTCTGAGGTATCAAGACTTCGGTCTGGATTAAGGATTTTGATAAAGTTTTCGCGGCAAAACACTTTTATGAGGACATTGTTTGTAGTTTTGGTCAGCGACGTATATAAAACATAAAACTCTTTGTAAAGTACATGTATTTTTTATCTCTGTATAAAAATTTATTACAAAACTAACTCGCAACATCAATTCGTTGCCGGAAACTTATAACAGATCATACATTAACATAATTTAGTGAAAAGATGATACAATCAGCAAACTCCTCTCTATTTAGCGTTTCGAGAAAATATTATAAACTCACAAATTCATATTTCTTTCAAAAATCCAAAAATATTGTGACGATTATGGAAGATGATAGAACACAACAACAATAGAACTTTCAAGAAAATTCTCGTTAGTTCTACAAATATAAAAATCAAAAGATACAAAAGATAACAATGCAACCAAAGTAAACATTTAATAGGAAGTATTTGTTTTATCGAATAAGGATTGATTAAAGAAATAAAAATTGGTAAATAAAACAATTGAAAAGAATAGATTTCACACCTAGGTGTCAATATTTGAAGATCGTCTTATTGTTGATAAAGGAAAAAAAAGGGTGTGTTCTATCTAGAACATTAAAGCAGTTTCAAGGCTATTTCATGTAGTATATATAAAAGGTGTTGTTCGAGGATACAACCAATATAAAAATTGTTAGCGATACAAAAAGTATAAAATTGTTAGTGATACAAAAAGTATAAAAATTTAGCAGTGATAAAGGCGAAGAAAAATTAACAGTGTTATAAGTAGAAAGTTAAAAGTGATATTGTGAACAAGTATAAAAGAATTATAAGTGGTGAAATATTGTTAGTACAAGAAGAACTAAAAGGGGAATAGTAATAGGAGAAATATTTTTATTGTAAAATCTTGAACGAATAAAATTATAACGTTTGGAAAATCCATTGTGTTTTAAATTTCCTGATTTAGTGATCGAACTAAATAATTGTAACTCGGCTAAAGAAACGTTACAACTGGTGTCAGAAGTGAAATTGGGAAATAAGATGGATTTGAATGGATTAAAAGTTCAAGATCTGAAGAGCGAATTGGAGAAAAGGAATCTTTCAACAACGGGAACTAAGAATGAGTTGAAAGAGCGATTAATAAAAGCTATGGAAGCAGCTGGATTGGATCCAGAAAAATATCGTTTTGGGCAAGAAGAAGCAGATGAAAATCCAGATGCAACGAGGCAAGTCGTTGAAGCAACGAGGCAAGTCGTACCAGCAAACAACGACTTTGCACAGTTAATGGCTATGATGGAGCAAATGAGTTTCAACATGAGAGCAGATGTAAAGGCAAACATGGAGGTTATGAACAAAAAGTTAGATTTGCAAAGTAACAGCATGAGTAATGAAATGAAAAAGTTAGATGCAAACATCGCTTCAAGTCGAGAAGAAATTAGCTTGGTTAAAACACACATCGACGAGAAACTTCTACATATGGCAGCGAATCTACGCATCGAAGTAGAGAAAATTGTGGATGAAAAAGTCGAGAAAGTGCAAAAAGAATTTGAAGTTCTGGAACAGAAAGTACAATCGAAAGTAGATGACTTTAAAGTAGAAGTAGAAAGAAGGCTTCAAGATGTTGAAATTAAAGGTAAAACAATTCACACGGTTCAACAAACACAAAGCATGAAGTTAAAACCGCCCACATACGATGGTACATCATCGTTTGGAATTTTCAAATTCCAATTTGAAACAGCAGCTGATCAGAACAGTTGGAACGAACCACATCGTGTGGCAGCTTTAATAGTGGCACTGAAGGGTGAAGCAGCAGAAACAATACAATCAGTTCCAGAACAAGATCGAAGGAGCTACAATGAGATCAGGAAGGCTTTAGATCGCAAATATGGTAGTGACCACAAACGGGAGATATACAGACTTGAGTTGAATGGTCGCTATCAGCGAATTGGAGAAAGTTTGCAAGAGTTTTCGTCTGCGATCGAACGTCTGGTACATATGGCACATGGAAATACATCACCAGACTATCTGGAAAGAATGAAGATAGATGCGTTCATCGACGGCATAAGAGATCCAGAGACGCGGAAGTCAGCTATGATGACACCTAAAGCTACATTTGCTGAAGCAATAGCTTGTGCGTTGACTAGTGAGACAGCACAAGCAATTGTCAAACCAACAATCAAAGTACGCCGTGTAGAAATGGAAGAAGAGGACAGTTTTAGGCCTCAAAGAAGACCCCGAGAATTCAACAGTAGAATAAGATGTTGGGTATGTGACAAACTTGGTCACATATCTCGAGAATGCAGAGAGGTCAGACGAAAACGGGGAAGATCAACATCACCAATTAGACGGAGATCATCTGAAGAAAAGGCTCAAGCGGGAGAGGATGGTCAAATAGCAGGGGAAGGGTTAAACTAAAACGAGTCAGCTTTAAGGGGCGTAAGCTGGCTCCCACAACCGAATGCCCCATAATCTCCATCCCTATTTCAAGAATCGCTAGGAATGGTGACAGTCTAACGATTGGAGCTGAAATTGATGACAACAACTGTACCATTACACTAGATACTGGAGCAACTCGCACAATAGTCCGTACAGATTTACTAAAAGGGGAATTACAACCAGCAGAAAAATATCGAATACAAACAGCAACAGGAGAAAGTGCAACTATCAGGGGAAGCAAAATTGCTGATATAAAAATAGGAAATACGCACTTTCAGCATGAAGTTCTAGTGACAGACATCGTTGATGAAGTAATTTTGGGTATGGACTTCATGAGGCCGAATGGATTTGTAATAGACGCTGGAAATGGAGTACTCAAGTATGGTAACGTAGAGTTGGTTCTTCAGATGAATGGTGCAGAATCAAGTATGAGACGAATAATATTGGAACATCGCGAAAAGCTGCCACCTAATACCGAAACAATCGTCTGGGGAAGATTGGAGGGAGATTCTGGGTCACCAAGGTTGTGGGTTGTGGAAGCCAATGAAAATGGTCTACAACATCAAGAGATCATTATAGGGAAAACATTAGTTGTACCAGATGAAAACTTAAGAATACCGATAAGAACACTAAATCTGTCAGACAAAACAAAAACCCTCAAGAAAGGAACAATTGTCGGTAAATGTGAAGAAGTAACTACCATTGTGAAATGTGAACAACAGCACACAGAAAGAAAAATCAAAACTCAAACGCAGAAGAAAGAAATACAGAATCTACTACAGAAGTGGACAACAGAACTTACAAAAGAACAAAAGAAAGAAGCAGAGCAGTTGCTCGAACGTTATTCGTCCATCTTCTGCAGCACATCAGCAGACAACGGAAGAACTAATCTGGTTAAACATAAAATTGACACGGGAGCAGAGATGCCAATTCGCCAAGCACCAAGAAGATTACCATTAGCAAAACGGAAAGAAGCTGATAGAATGGTAAAGGATATGAAAATGGCTGGTGTTATCGAGCAATCAGATAGTCCATGGAGTTCACCTGTGGTTTTATTTGGAAAGAAGGATGGAACTATGAGATTCTGCGTCGACTACAGAAAACTGAATGCAGTAACAAAGAAAGATAGCTACCCATTACCTCGAATTGATGATACTTTGGACACATTATCAGGTGCCAAATTATTCTCAACATTAGATCTGCAAAGTGGTTATTGGCAGGTAGAAGTCCAAGAAGATGATCGAGAAAAGACAGCGTTTAGTGTGGGTAATGGGCTATGGCAGTTTAACGTTATGCCATTCGGACTATGTAATGCTCCCGCAACATTTGAACGTTTAATGGAACGTGTGCTGAAAGGATTACATTGGAGAACGTGCCTTGTGTACTTGGACGACATCATTGTAATGGGCAAGGATTTCGACGATCATTTGAAGAATTTAGAAGAAGTCTTCGAGAGAATCCAAGCAGCAGGACTAAAATTGAGTCCAAAGAAATGTACACTATTCAGAGAAGAAGTAAAGTACTTGGGGCACAAAGTAACAACAAATGGAATACACACAGATGCTGATAAGATCACAGCAGTAAAAGAATGGCCAAGACCTAAGAATTTACATGAGCTTCGCAGTTTTCTGGGATTGTGCACTTACTCCCGACGTTTTTTACCAGGATTTGCCAGTGTTGCTAAGAGTCTACATGAGCTCACGAGGAAGGATAAAGCTTTTGAATGGACCAAAAAGCAAGAAGATGCTTTTGTGGAGCTTCGGAAAAGATTGTGCACAGCACCAGTTCTGGCTTACCCTATACCAAATTTTAAATTCATATTAGACACTGATGCCAGCAATGATGGTATAGGAGGAGTGTTATCTCAAGAAATTGATGGACAAGAAAAAGTAATAGCTTATTACTCAAAAATACTGTCCAAGCCAGAAAGGAATTATTGTGTAACCCGTAAAGAATTGCTGGCTATAGTGGAATGTGTAAAACATTTTCACAAGTATTTGTACGGCCAAAAATTCCATTTGAGAACTGATCATGGAGCATTGAGGTGGCTACTGCAATTTAAGAACCCGGAAGGACAAGTAGCACGATGGATTGAACGCTTACAAACTTATGATTTCGACATTGAACATCGAAGGGGAAGTGCACATGGAAATGCTGATGCATTATCAAGAAGGCCATGCCAGGTGGAATGCAAGCACTGTAATCGGTCGGAAAGTAAGGAAAACATTATTGATGTCAGGCTTCTGCAAGTGCTTCCTAGTGAAGACTGGACGCATGAAGTGGTAAGGAAGGAGCAACTGGAAGATCCGAGCTTGGCACCAATAATAAAGTGCAAGGAAAAGGGAGAAAAACCTACATGGAGTGAGATTGCCGATAAAAGTCAAACATTGAAGGCATATTGGGCACAATGGGACAGCCTCTGTATTGAAGATGGATGCTTGAAAAGAATTTGGGAAAGTCCTGACGGATCAGTTAAAGAATCAATGATAGTAGTTCCCAAAATAAGAATACCTCAAGTATTAAAGGAATATCATGAAGGAACCAGTGGCGGTCACCTGGGTATTAACAAAACCCTTGCTAAAGTACGGCGTAGATTTTATTGGTCAGGAGCACGTCAATCGGTAGTAGAATGGTGTCAAGCATGCGATCAATGTGCGGCTGCAAAGGGACCTGCAAGAAGAACCGTGGTAACATGAAGCAGTATAATGTAGGAGCACCATTCGAGAGAATTGCGATGGATGTAGCTGGACCATTTCCGACTTCTGATAACAACAACAAATATGTGCTAGTCATAATGGATTATTTTAGCAAGTGGCCAGAAGTGTGTGCAATACCAAACCAAGAAGCAACAACGATCGCTGAAGCAGTAGTTAGCAATTGGATAAGTCGCTACGGAGTACCGATGGAAATTCACACAGATCAAGGAAGAAATTTTGAATCTACCATATTTCAAGAAATCTGTCAGATGCTTGGAATTAATAAAACTAGAACAACTGCTTCACATCCCCAATCAGATGGCATGATTGAAAGATTTAATGCTACTCTTGAGAAATATCTAGCAAAAGTAGTGAACAAGAATCAACGTGATTGGGACCGTCATATTCCGTTATTCTTGATGGCTTATAGATCAGCAGTGCATGATACAACCAAAACGACGCCAGCTACAACCATTTTTGGAAATGATTTACGGCTACCTGGTGATCTGAAGTTTGGGATTATTCCATCGTCAACATTATGTGTCCAAGATTATGTTAATAAACTTCAAAAAGAACTTGAGGAGGTACACACGTTTGTCAGACAGAAAGCACAGATATCCAGTGATCGAATGAAGGCTCGGTATGACATTCGCGCAAACAACAAAGTATTTGAGGAAGGACAACTAGTGTGGCTACACAATCCACAGCGGAGAAAAGGACTATCTCCAAAACTACAAACATCTTGGGAAGGACCTTATACCATCATAACAAAATTAAACGATGTCGTTTATCGAATAAAGAAAGGTCAACGAGCGAAACCAAAAGTCGTTCATCTAGAAAGATTAGCACCCTACAGAGGGGGAGATCTAGATTCTATTCGGGACGAACAGAAATAAGTGGGGGAGAATGTGACGATTATGGAAGATGATAGAACACAACAACAATAGAACTTTCAAGAAAATTCTCGTTAGTTCTACAAATATAAAAATCAAAAGATACAAAAGATAACAATGCAACCAAAGTAAACATTTAATAGGAAGTATTTGTTTTATCGAATAAGGATTGGTTAACGAAATAAAAATTGGTAAATAAAACAATTGAAAAGAATAGATTTCACACCTAGGTGTCAATATTTGAAGATCGTCTTATTGTTGATAAAGGAAAAAAAAGGGTGTGTTCTATCTAGAACATTACAGCAGTTTCAAGGCTATTTCATGTAGTATATATAAAAGGTGTTGTTCGAGGATACAACCAATATAAAAATTGTTAGCGATACAAAAAGTATAAAATTGTTAGTGATACAAAAAGTATAAAAATTTAGCAGTGATAAAGGCGAAGAAAAATTAACAGTGTTATAAGTAGAAAGTTAAAAGTGATATTGTGAACAAGTATAAAAGCATTATAAGTGGTGAAATATTGTTAGTACAAGAAGAACTAAAAGGGGAATAGTAATAGGAGAAATATTTTTATTGTAAAATCTTGAACGAATAAAATTATAACGTTTGGAAAATCCATTGTGTTTTAAATTTCCTGATTTAGTGATCGAACTAAATAATTGTAACTCGGCTAAAGAAACGTTACAATATTGTAAAGGTTAAATAAAATCAAAAATTAATTTTTTTTTTCAAAATTCTAAAAATATTCCAAAAATTATTACAAAATCAAAGATTAAAACTTTTTTCAAAAATTCTAAAAATCTTGCAAAAATTACAACAAAATCAAAAATTGAAACTTTTTTCAAAAATTCCAAAAATATTCCAAAAATTAGAATAAAATCACATATTTAAACTTTTTCTAAATTCTAATAATATTCCAAAAATTCTTAAGAATTCAAAAATTCAAACTTTTTCCAAAATTCTAAAAATATTGCAAAAGTTACGACAATATCAAATATTGAAACTTTTTTCAAAATTCCGAAAATTATAATAAAATCGAAATTTAAAATTTTTCAAAACTCTAAAAATATTCCAAAAATGTTTACAAAATCAAAAATTGAAACTTTTTTCAAAATTCTAAATATATCTCTCCGCTTGGAGGGATCAGTTTTTATTATTTTGAATTTTTTATTTTTTATTTTTGATCTACGGGTGTGACAACCCTGCGTACTACAATCTCTGTTATTGGCATACAAGTTAACGTGAGATATCACATACCACTGGCAATAGCAGTGAGATATCACTAGCCAAGGTGACATCTTAGGGGTAGTGGCGGATGAACTGTATTCAGTCAACGGAAGCACCCTCAGTCTTAGCTGTAAAATAATCCTTGATGATGAGACGCTATTGCTTCATTGAGGCAACGAGTCTTCATATAACTATGTGTGGGCTTTAATCTTCAAGATAGACGGTGCGTCACAGGATCAAGGAATATGCCACTGGCTGGATTATTGGCAACTACATTTTTGTTTTGTTTCAGCAAATTTTTGTAAAAATTTGCTATTTACTTCTTAATTTTCTTTTATTTTCTCTATTCTATCACAAAATATTGGCGTATGTCATATTTTGTCAGTGATAGGATTTTTTGTTTAGTTATCCATTTTTTAACAAAAAACGTAAAAAAACAAAAAAAGAAAGATTTACGTTGATCAACACCTTTGAATGTATGTTGTTGTGGGACCTTGGTCTTAAAAGGTTTTTATGTGTTATTGTGACACATATTGTAATTCCTACTACGCAACACATTTTAATAAAATAAATAAAATTCACAAATTCAAAAATTCTATTTTTTTTTCAAAATTTTAAAAATATTGCAAAAAAAATTTATCAAAATTCTAAAAATATTGCAAAAATTATTACAAAATCAAAAATTAAAACTTTTTTCAAAATTCCAAAAATATTTCAAAAACTATAACAAATTCAAAAATTTCCATGTCCAATTTCATGCTCAATTACAATTACGTCATACACACAGCTGAATTTTGTTTTCCCAAAAAATTGGCTAAAAAAATAAATGAAATCATTTTTTGACGCACTTGACAATATTTGTTTGAAAAACTTATAATGCAATAAAATTCTCAATAATAATAATAATATCATATTCATTACATTTCATTTCATACAAATAACTAATTATATTTTTTTCTAAAAAAATAAATGAAAATCATTCTTTTGACACACGTGACATTATTTTTTTGACAAACTTAAAATGCCATAATTCTCAATAATAATAATAAAATTTCAAGTCATACAAATAATTAATTTTATTTTCCAAAAAATTGGGTGAAATAGTAAATAAAAATCTTTCTTTTGACACACTTGACAACATTTTTGTAACAAACTTCTAATGCAATAATCTAGTTTTTGATCTCACATACCAATTCCGACCATCAGGATTTCTCCACATTCTTTGTTCCTACTCATTATCACTTAAAATAAACTTTTTTTAAGCCAAAAATATGAAAATTGATATTTTTGACACACTTTATGATTTTTTTGACATACTTCCGGTAAAGTTATCAAACATATCGTCCTCTCGGACCTGCTCATTGAGTATACCTATTTTTAGAAAAAAAAATTTTTCGAAATCCCTCCAGCGGTTTTCTAGATTTCTTAGGTAATGACGGCCGGTAGACAGACATACATTTTTTTTTTGTTTTTTAGAATCAGTAGGTTCTAAAACGTCGAGAAATGGCAAAAAAGTGGGGGTTAGAAATTCAGTTTTGGCTCATGAATTTAATACTTTGGTTTTTTCAAAACCGAAGTAATATCAAATAGTACAACAATAGTACTTTGTGTATCGAGGTGCACAAAGTTGATTTTTTCCGCCTGCGTCGAAATTTTGTCCAACGAGACGAAGCCAAGTTGGACGAATTACGACAAGTGCGGAAAAAAACAATTTCTGCAACGAGTTGCACACAACGTTTTTTGCAATTCCGAATCACAATGAGACAATTAAACAAAATTATATCAACTTAGCATTGAGAAAAATTTTCATACGTTCTTATTTTTCACTTTTACAAAACAAAGCTAAAAATTAAAACAGTATGGAAAAATAAAATAGTGCGGAAAAATAAAACAGTGCGGAAAAATCTCACTTATGGAAAGTGTTGACAACATCGAAATACGTCGCATTGTGATTCGGAATTGCAAAAATAAAATTATACTTATTTTTTTTGGATAAAATACTGTGATTATTGTCAAAAGTTACATTGCTCTTCTAGCTAGACCTCAGATTGGATTGGATTGGATGTGTTTCTATGGTTCAATTTCTCACTCTTTGCAGAATATTGGTTCTCCGATTTAGTTTAATGTCCAAAATGAAATACAAAAAATTCACCTTAACTGTGACGCTTTAAATGACTCCATGGCAAGAAAGATTCATTGTAGTAAGAAAAATCATAAGATTCGATGCAGCTGGATGTTTTGGTAAAAAAAACTAAAGAGCACAAGTTTTTTTTAAATAGTTGGACTGTTAAAAATTTTATTAATAATTATTACAAACTTATGATGCACTTCAACTAATATATCGCAATTTGTCAGAATAATCGTTTTCTGCTCAACCGACTAATTTTTTTAACAGGTTTGCTGTATTTTTAATCCAAAAGTTAATTAGAAGCATATAAATATCGAATGTCAAAATATTGATGATACTACATATAATTAATTTTTATTTTTAAATAATTTTTTGAATATAAAATAATTATTATAAATATTTGGTGGCATGCTGCTGATTTTTTAAATGGATTTTTTTAATGATACAAGACAAGTTAATATGCGTTTAAATTTGCAAATTTATATTCAACATTGCTTAAATATTAAAACCGATTATTATAAAATGGGAACTTGAATATAAAAGTTAAGATTGTAATAAAGTCTCAGAAAATAATAATCTTTCAATTATATTTTATAATAAATAATAAACACGGTTTAATTTAAATTAGACTCAATAACCAATTCAGCACGATAACTAATATCAGAACCCGAATAGTTTTATTTTTATTTGTTACCAAAACTGTGAAAACTATTTCTCTATCGATCCTTGTTAACAACAAATTAGTCGTTTCAATATATTGTGATGAAAATCAATTCCATTAACTTAAAATATATTCAGTTCTAGCTAATGTAATATGTTAATGCATTATTTACATAAAACCAAAAACATGTAGAGTTGATAATCAAAACGCATAAAATTATTGTTACTGTAAACAAAATATAATGTTGAATTACTTTAATTATTATGTTGTAATATAATTTTAATATACAACTCGTAAAGAAATAATGTAAATTTATGGCTAGTTATGAGGAATAAAAAAATTCAACAATAGATTGATATTTCAAAAGTACTTTCGTGGTTACACTTACCACAATTTTTACCAAAACATTTGAATAAATTCTTTTCAATTTTTTTTAACATACATTTTTTTATTCATTTTGCCGCGGCTAGTACATAATATATTGAATTTAATTTTAAATGCATGTTCATATGAAGTTCTTTGAAGAATGTTCAGAGATAGAATTATGTCTACTTCCCGTTTGCGAAATTTATTCTTCTGTGTTTAGTATTGAATAACAAATGTGCAACAATTTTTTGGTGTAATTGCGGTTGCATTTTTTTAAGGATCACTATTGGTGAGCGTAAAACGTAATTTTTCTATAATAGCAGATGAAAAGTCTATTTTCAAGCAGGCTTAATCCCGTGTGAAAATGGGGTTTTTACCTCCAGTGGAAAACTTATTAACATATTGTAGTTGCTATGGTATTTTAAGTAGTAATTTCCCAAGGGCGGTGATAATTCGAAATAATTTTTTGCCAAAAATTTCGAAAGCAAGTATATGAGCATTTATCACCGAACGAGGGGAATTCGTTTAGAAATTTTTTTTATTTTTCATTTCTTTATATACTTTTTATGAATTATACGTCTGGCCTACTGCGATATCAGTGAATTATTTTAAAAATAATTTGATAATTCACTGATATCGCAATAGGCCAGACGCATAACTATTTGTTATTAGTATAATTTAAATGTTATTGGTCAAATTTGATGATGTCATTACATTTTAGAGATTTTCATTGGGTTAAATTAAAATCAAACTAAGGCAAACAATTTTAATGGTAAGTTTTTAAAACAAAGCAAAAATGAAAAAATAAAATATGAAGTTTGAATGTTCTCCACTCGCTAACGCGTCTCGTGAACAATTTTTCACTCACGAAAAAGTAGCGTTTTCATCTCTTATAGCAAAATGTACTATTTTTCCATTATATCGATTATCTCGTAAACGATAAATCTAATTTGAGAAATTTGAGATGCGTATAAAGCGTATCACAAGATGACAGTTTAAAAAACAAATAAAATGGGTTTCGTTTGTTTCACAGGGCTACTTTGTAAGACCATTGCGAAAAAAAATTTTATTATTGAGTCAATTAGGGTATCACATAAAAGGTTTTACTTCAGTATTAGTAAGACTTTACTTCGCTCTCTCCCGTTTCTTATAAAACTTTGAATAATGGCATTTAGCTTCGATCCTAATCGATCGAAAATATTAAAAGTCCAGTAAATGACGTTAAAATAAGTAGATGTAATTTAAATCTGTGCTGTAAACACTTTTTATTTTAAAATCTTGCAACTAATTTGATATCTAGGCTTACTACAATTACAAACGATTCAAATACTTACGATTCAAATTACAATCTACGTTTTAAACTCATATTAAATATGCCAAGATGCAAATTATAATTTACTATCTACTAATTTGCTATGTCGCTGTGAATGCGGTATTAAATTATCTTTACTATCATTCTCCTCCTTTTCTAAATATTTGAAATTGGACCACTATAGTTTTCGCCGGAGCATCCACTACAAGTTGCGCTGTGGAAAAGTCCAACTTTTTGGCAGCTATCACTACATAATGCGCCACATCCTTTTATGCAATTACCGAAAATCATCCTTAAAAGGCATTTTTTGCATTCTGATGGGTTGCAAATATTCTTCAGAATTAATCTAACCCCAATCAGTTGAACTAATTCTGCTTTTCCAAGCCACAATTGGATTTGCAAATAAGTTCTTTTGATGGGCTCTTTTAAAGCATCTACAAGAACCAGGGATGATAATTTGATGGCACTGATTTTTGAGGCAGCCTTAATAAAATCATATCGCATCTGGTCTAAATACTTTTCCAAGTTTTCCATCTGCTTTAGTTCTATATAAAAGTATTGCACAGTACCTACAGTACCTCCATCTGCTTTAGTTCTATATAAAAGTATTGCACAGTACCTACCAGCTTCCAAAATTTCTTTTAGTTCGGCATTAATCTTGTAAAATATCTCTGCCTTGCTATGATGATGCAGGTTATCAGTCGCGACTGTGTGTGTTTACACTGTTTGGTTCTAACCATAATTTTCATACATTGCAAACGCGTCGATTTCGATGTTCTCATTTTTATGATAAATACGAGAATCTTGCTAGGTAGAGGACGATTGGCAATTGGCAAGAGGTTAATGAGTTGTCATCGACCTTTGTGTATTATCACAAAAAAACTGAAATAAAAAGAGAAAATTTTAAATTTGGTTGGCATATTAATGTTAGAACAATTTTAGTGTTTAATTTATTATTTGCAATTGAAAAAAAAAATCAAAAAAAATAGATATGTATGTTTGTCTTGTGCCGTATGAAATTCACTGTTCAAGGTATTCGTACAATTTAATAGAAATTTATTTTTGTTTACTGTTCATTTTTAATGTTAGAAAATTTCATTGATGGCTAATTTATTATTTGTAATTGAAAGAAAAAAAAAGAAGATATATATGTTTGTGACGTATGAAATTTATTAGTACAATTTACTGTTCAAGATATTAGTGCAATTTAATAGAAAATGTCTCTACTGTTCGCGCCATATAAAATTTATTAATACAATCGACCTTCACGAAGGGTACTTTAAATTTTGCGGAGTCATCAACTTCTATTATTTGAAAGATCCAAAAATAACAAACAAACTAATGCCGTTTGCATTTGAATGTTAGAAAAATCGATCGGTGGCTAATTCATAGTTTGCAATGGAAATGAAAAAAACTATATGCTAGAAAACTTTAGTGTTACAAAATTTGCTAGTTACATGTTAAGTATACTGTAATATTAGTTCAATTGCTTGTTCTATTAACTGATATTTTGGTTTTGAGAACTTTGTTCGTTAATATAAATAAACTGTATAATATTAGCTCAATCATATGTTCTATAATAGTATATTACATACCTAGATCTGTAAATAGCATTTTACATGCGAGGGAAAATATTGCACACGAGACGCGTAGCGGCGAATGCAGTACCTTCACGAGCATGGAAAATGGTTTGCAGCTCGAGTTTTTGTTATATACTTTTTCTACGACTTTGTTTTAATGCCCAAATGCGTATAATTACTTGAAAAAATGAACAACTAATTATAAATTAAATGCAAATAGTTTACAAATTGTGGTAGACTTTGCATTATTCTGTGTCAAAATGAATTGAAATATTTAAATTTTAAAAATCTTTAATTAAAAATGTTTCTTTTTATTAAAAGTGTTAGGTAATATATATATATGAATATACATTACGTAACACTTTTTATTCTCATTACGTTACACTTATTGTAATAATCAATTTACATGTCATAGATAGTGTGATGTTATTTATAATTTACTGTGATAGGACTAAAAAAAGTTATATTCCTTTAAAACATTGTTCGTTAATTTAAATTCCATATAGTGTACAATAATAGTAGTTCAATTAAATGTTCTATTAAAAGAATTTTTTTTTATTTTAAGAACTTGGTTTGTTAATCTGAATAAACTGTTATATTAGTTCAATTATATGATATATGAAATGATATTCCTTGATAACTTTTTCGTTATAAATAAAACTCAATAGTGCACACTGACTAGTGTGCACTGATTAGTTTCATCTTATGATCTACTAAACATTGGACCTTGTGGATTGGGCAGTTGAATTATGGCTGAGGGTTACTGTTAGAGTGGAAGGAGTAGCATCTTTACAGTGGGATACTGTCGCATATAATTGCAGTGCCGTAACAGTAGTTCTCTTTACTACCTATTTAAATTTTACTCTAAGCCAACGGCAGTAAACTGGTACTCCTGTTCTGGAGACATTTGGTTTAACACCTAATGAAGCGATTAGGATTTTTGTTTTGGATAATATTTTGTTTTGTAAACGAAGAAGAGGTTTTCTTCTTTTTTTCAACTAGAGTATCAACAATCACCGATATCCCGCACCTCAACTTCATCAATTGTTAACGATCAACTGTGGGCTATTTTCAACCTGGTCTTAGCAGTATCATCATTCTGCATTATCGTCTGTAATAGCATCAAAACTTGGAAAAGTGCAGACATAAAAATTGTTTTACCGTACAATATTTTTTGTGCTATACATCGTATGTTTAACTTAATGGAAGTAATGGTGAAGATGATATAGTTTTTCAAGGAGGAATGAAGGTTTGGGTACAGATCAACAATGGGGTGAGTTGTCTTTATACATATATATTTTCTTATACTGGTTTTGGGTGTATATGTGTTTAACTTAAATCAAGAATAATGGGGTGTTCGTGACGGTCGTGGCTTCTTCGCGTGTGAGGGCTGCCCGAGTCTCCTGTTTTTACTGTTCTCTTTATTTCCGATCTGCATGACTTTCGAAATACGCGCACACTGTTTATTTGGGCTGGGGCTGCAGGTACACTTTTTCAAACCCACAGGCTGAAGCTAATTTAGGGTTAATAACCTCGCTAGGTGCGCGGCCTGCCTCAACTGTTCCATTGGGATTTCCAATGGACCCAGCTCTCCATTACAGCCTGTTGTCTTAAATCGGGTCTTTTTTCAATAAGATCGAAAAAAATTTTTATCCTTATTATAAAATGCCAAAATTGTGTCACATCCGGTGAAAGAATAAGAAAAAGCTCTTAAGCTTGCTCTTTCTGGATAGCATACTTTCAAACTTTTAGATGAATATACCATCGACGAGATATTTTGTTTTCCAAGTTCCAGAAAATAAATTTCTTCTTCGACTTTAGCTGTTGCAGTCAAAATGACTAGTATATCAACATCTTCTGCTACAATGATTTTCTGTAATGTTGACTCAGATCTCATGGCTATTTCAGCAATTAATTGGTCATTGCTTTAATCCCAACAGCCAGTGCATTGAAAAAATTTGTCTTCTCTACCTCAATCAATACGGTGACAATATTTCGCAAATTAGCAATATCTTAAAATGGATTGTGTTCTATTAAAATATCTCGTAAGGTCATCTTTCCTATCTCTTTTAATCCTAGAATCTAAAATTTTAATTTTTGGTTTACGAGTGTGACGAACCTGCTGCTGAGCCGGGATGTCTATTTTATTCCCATACTCTCTATGTTCCAGCAGTGCTCTCAAAGATGGTACCCTCGTGCGCAAAAATTAGCTGCAAAAGGTCAAAAAAGGTACCATTTGCAAGCAACACATACCTTGAATGGCCACGTGTCTCATTCATTTTTTGGGTTATAAAAACAAAAGAAAAGCAAAATATTAGTAAAAAAACAGCTACATTTTTGCATTTGAGAAGTTTTTACATATCATTATTAGTTTTTGAGTTATTTGAAAAAACAAAATGAAAACTTTTGAGAAATAACGAAAACGCTCTTTTTATTTTAACCCCAATTTTTTCAAATCTAAACCACCTAAGCTGGCTAAAGCTCTTGAATGTATTGCTCGTACATAAATAAATAAAGTAAATTGTAAATGGGCGATGATTGGTTTTAGATAGGTTGGCTATGTTGACAGTGTTTTCGTTGCTTTGTATGTCACAAAAAATAAAAAGCGACATTATTTTTGTTATAACTTGCATTAGTTTCAATGCAAGGGAATTTTATTAGTAGCCATTTTAAAGGTTTTTGAGCTTTTCAAAAAAGATTTAATGACTTTTTCCGAAATAACCAACCGAATGATTCGATTTTTGCATTCGATAAACAATTTACAAAAGTCTTCATTCAACAAGCCATAACACAGTTAGTATTAGGTTTATAGCCACAATAAGAGAACAAATCTCTCTTGTTGTTTATAAGCTACAGTCTATAATTATTTTTTCGAATAATGTCAGGTTTTTGAGTTCTTCGGAAAAAGTGTCAAAAAACATGCGTTTTTTTATGAAAAATAGACATAGACAAAATAGACAAATAACTCAAAAACTATTGACTTTTCGAAAAAACTTCTTTGACATTAAATTCTTAAAATTTACTCTTCTATCGATTCAAGTTGTCTATGGATTACCGTTGTTTGTTATTAAAAAATTTATTCAAAAACACCAATCCAATTTTTTGCATATGTCAATGTTCATTGTTTTTTTAATATGGCGTCAATGAATTGGGCAAAATAATAAAGGAGGTTTTGTCTTTGTGCTATTCCCTATATACTGTCAACAGCTCAAGCAAATTCAAGCTGCACCAAAGAATTCAGAGCCAAAAAACGTCAATTACTGAACTATAAAAAGTATTCGAAATATTGGAATTTGAAAGTATTTGAAAAATGAGTAAGTTTTAAATGAAACATATAATAAAATTAGTAAATTATTAGATTTAATAATTTAACAAAAATAATATATTTCAAACAACTTTTTATTAAAATATACATATCAGACGCGTTTCGGATATAAAATATCCATCATCGGTGAAAGAATTTATATTTATGAATATAATAAAATGTCAAATACTTATAACACTAATTTACAAGAAAGATCTTCCTAAACAAACCCAACTTTTCGTATGGTTTATTTGACCTGCTGATCACGAATATCATATTTTTTTTTAGGTCAGCTCTTGCTTTTGAGATATACGCAATAATCCAATCTTTTTGATTGTCAACGCCATTATTTTAGAACCAACAATGATTGTAAATGTTTTTAATTTCTAGGAGCCTTTGGTAAATCCAATTCTCTTTCTTTTAAGCTAAAAACACACAAGTAAACGTAATTTTTCTATAATAGCAGATGGAAACTCTATTTTCAAGCAGGCTTAATCTCCTGTAAAAATGGATTTTGTACCTATAGTGGGAAACTTATTAACATATTGTAGTTGCTATGGTATTTTTAGTAGCAATTTCCCCAGGGCAGTGATAAATTCTCATAATTTTTTGGAAAATTCTGAGAATTTATCACCGAAATGTTATGCCTTTTTCATTTCTTTATAGAGATACGCTTTTCGCGACATTTTCTGTTTCTCGGGAAAAATTGAGAAGGGAAATCTGTTTCTCGAGAACTCTCAAGAATTCTCGAGATAATTCTTTATTAATTTTCTTTAATTAATAAATAATTTTCTAACCCAATAACTCCTCATAATCCCTATTCTCTAATTATAACCGCCAAATTATTAATAGCTATCTGGGATTTTTTAGAGTTACTAGAATTGAGAGATGTTTCTGTTTAAATCAGCGGACGTTTTCGCTTTGTTAAAGTTTCTTGACAGTCAAATCATTTTCTGTATGGGAAACCAGTCCTGTAAAAATGCTCTATCAAAGTAAACAAACTATTCTTACGAATTTTGAAATCAAATAGAGGAAACAGTTTTTTTCGGTTTTTACAGAGTGTTGCGATACACAATTTCTATTGGGGGTGTAATTAAAACAACTATACTATTTGAATAAACTTTGGTCCTCACTTAGGTCGCCCATATAAAACTAATCGATTAAATTAAGTCTTCAAGTGAAATTCGGCCATAAAAATTACGTTCCTTTATAGACATTATACGAAAAAAATCTAATAATTCGTCAGTGATTCATCATTTTTATCATATGGATAACCTCACTCTCAATACTTACAGTATTTATCATATAAAACAAATATAGTGTTCGTTATCTAATTTAAAATTTTAGTTTATAAGATAAAACATGATTCCAGAGTTAAAAAAAAAATCTACCCATCTACTCTTACTCTTAATCCTAAAAGAATTTTGATTTTCCTTCCTTCATATCTTCATTCTTTTACGATTGAATTGTGAGTTACAAAAATATTTTGTACAAGACTTACTCTTAGAATTGTGAATAAATATACTTCATTGTATAAAGACTTACTCGTCACAAAAAAAAAATTACTTACTCTCACTCAATCATAAAATTAAAATTTTCCAAAGTAATCGATTTTTTTTGCTGTTAAAAATGTAACACTTATTTCATTCTTCTATATCGGACGTCTTCTATATGAGCAATTTCACGAAGATTCAACAACGTTTTGACTTGACCCCTTTTAATTTTGATTATTTTTTGTTTATAGATAGTCTTTGATAAATAAAAAATACAAGTTCTCCTAGAATTTTTTTTTCGACCAGGGGTCTTCACAGGGTGCCCCTCAATTTTTGTTATTTTGTGATGTGAGTGCATTTTGACGAGCGATTGTAGAAAAACTACTCAATCGATTTTCATAAATGATATATCGTTAAATAGGTATTAGAACAAAGTTTTTAAAAGTGTACACTGTTCATTTTTTGAAATAATTTTTAACGGTGTAACATAAGAAAAAAATGGTGTAATTGAAAAAAGATGGCATAGCTTTTTTTTTTTTTTAAAACTAAATTGAAGCTTATTTTATATCTAACCACTTGTGAAAGTTTAGGACTAGCTATATTTTTTGTTTTAGAGATAAAATTCGTTGTGCATATGACTGTCGGGAATCAGTTTTTTTTGTTCTGAAGGAAAATTATAAAAATGGCGATTTTTAGATTCAGATTTTTTTTTATGTTAAATATCAAATATTTTATTATTAAATGAACTTTTTAAAAAGCAATTTCAGTCAAGATCAGCAAAATTTTGCGACATTTTGGCTCGACCCTTTTTAATTTGGTTTATTTTGGTCTATATTTAAAAAAATTCTACTTGAAGCCGTATTTTTCATTTATCAAAGGCTATCTATAAACTTTTTGCCGTCTGTGCCACCAGCTTCCAATCATCTCGTTCCATGACCAGTTGACCCCAGCTTCGACATCCTATATCACGAAGGTCTTGGATGATGTCATCACGCCAGCGTTGTCTAGGTCTGATGGGATGTCGGACTAGACAAAATCAGACAAATTTCTGTCGGACAAGGTTACCCTCGTATTCTAAAACAAATTTCCAACCCCCATAGCTAAAAAAAATTTTCCAGAGTCCGGGCAATCGGCATTTTTCGGAGCTTGCTGAACGAAAAAGCGGCCGAATCGAGAAAAATGGCAGAAGATAAGTTTTCAGACTGATCAAGGACAGGCGCCACACGAAGTATAAAATATGAGGGAATTATCACATGAAATCGGCGTGGGGCCAGGCACTATAACGAAACTATCAACACCCATCCACTAACGGAACAGAAAGTTAGAGATGCCAAACAGAAACTTTAAAATAACAAATCTACTGGTACCGATAACATATCAGCAGAAATACTCAAAGCAGATGAAGCCACAACAATGGAAGCTCTAACACCACTTTTAGATGATATATGGAAAAAAAAGTAAAATACCAATCAAATTCATATAGGGTTTACCCATAACAAACCCAAGAGAATGCAAGAACTGGAGAGCGATATATCTCTGATTAACACTACAATGAAAATACTACCGATGATCACTCTCGAAAGCATATACCTCCATCACTTAACATGAAACTGAGAAATGAACAAGCCGGCCTTAGGCCAGAAAGAAGCTGTACCAATCATATCAACACAATCCGTATCATTAGAGTGCAATCAAACGAATAGAATTCACCACTGTAACTCCTTTTCGTGGACTTTAAACCCTTCTTCGACCCAATCAATAGAAGCGCGATATGAAGGAAATATTGTAAAATGGGCACTTCAAAGAAAATATTTAATCTAATCAAAGAATTATGTTTCAGGATGTTGGGAACAAAATACAATACAAAGGACAGCAACGTGATAAATACTACAACCACCGAGGAGCGTGACAAGGCTGTGCACTATCCCCGCTACTATTCTTAATAGTACAATATGCGAAAGCTTGATGATGCAAGTCCAAATGGCATCCAATGGCACACAACAAGCGGCTGAATGATTTAGACTACGCAGATGACATCTGCTTGCTAACACATACACAAACGGATATACAGCGGAAAATACAAAAGCTATTAACATTTGCACATGAAGTTGGTCTCATCATCAGAAAAACAAAGGTTTTGAGATTGAACACAAAAATGAGAACACCAATTACCATAAATAATACACAAGTGGATGAAGTTGATAAATTTGTGTTTCTTGGTTGCACTGTAGAACATCTGGAATGGGTCCGTCCTGTCAAGAAAGATAAAGCTATGAATGTTCAATGCATGTGTGAAGTCGTACTATTATATACTTGTGAAACATGGAAACATACAAGAAAGATCACAAACCAACTAAAAGAGTTTGTAAACAAATCCCTTAGAAGACTGATCAAATGCTTCTGGCCAAACACCATCAATTACCAGGAACTTCTATGGCAAATGAAGTAGTTAGACATTGAGACCGATATAAAACAAAGGAAATGGAGAGGGAAAGGCCATATACTAAGAAAATCAGCTGAAGATATAACAAGGATGTCTCTAGAGTGGAATCCACAAAGTTTAAGAATAGTTTGAAGACCATAGGGCGTCAATTAGTCCAGTCTAATTGACGCCCTATGCTCCTAAATGCAGATAAAGAAAAAAATATAAGGATATTCAATAGTTTTAACTGTATAAAGAAGAAAATTTATGAATAAAATTTAAATTTTATGACCTCCCAACATGGTCGGTAATTCACACACCTTCGTTAAAAAACACATTTTCCCTTTGCAATTATTCCAAATCCCATATCAATTCCATCTCCTTAGTACGAAACAAAATAAACAAAAATATATCTCCACTTTTACATAAAATTAAAATGTTTCTCCAAAAACAAAAACTCAACATTTCCCAAAAGTCTCCAAAATAATAACAAAGTAAAATCGCATAGTTTCCTTATTAAAAGAAAATTTAATTACATTTTTCTTTTTTATTTTATACAAACAAAAAATTTTTTTGTTTTCTTTCAAAAACTTTTAAAATTCAAATAAATATTATAATTTTTTTAGTTTTGTTATGAAGAAAAATCTTAATTACATTTCCCAAGAACCATGAAATTAAATGCATCCGTTAACTTGAAACTTGCTTTAGGTAGGAACCGAAAACAAAAAGAAAAAAAAATTTGTGATTTTATATTTCATGAATTTTTTTGTTTATATATAAAATTCAACAAAAAAAAATTGGATAGTAAATTTTTGCCTATTTACATATACATACATACTGTTATGGAAATAAATTAAGCTAAAATTTACTCCAAGAACTTTGATTTGTTTAAAAGAAACTAAAATGAAGACCAAACAATGTCCAATTAAATGTTAATTATATGATTAGCCAATTTTTTGTTTTTATTCAAATTATAACAATAAGATTCGAAATTAAATTTTATTCCGTTATTAAATTTGAATATTCAGAATTCATTTCATAAATTAAGTAGTTGAATGTTGAGAAAATGTTGATTTTATCGAAACTTTTTATTTCCTTTAACATCTTCCGACTATATACAACTTTTCTCACAACAACTAGAAACATTCAATATTCTGTGTTGTATTTCTTTCGACCCACTTAAACCATAAATTCATATTTACAATCAAATCAATAAATAAAAACTTACCGGACTTCAATAATAATAATGATAATAATCCTTACTGTCTATTGATATTTATTTTATTTCGTTTAAGAAAAAGAAAAGAATCGAAAAAAGGAAAATATTTTATGAAAAGTAATCATTTTCCTGGATTAAAAGTTTTATATGGAGAAAAAACTGAAAGGATCAGTTTTTCCTTTATTTATGAAATAATATCAAAATTTATGAATCAAATGAAATAAAAAGATGAAGAGATAAATTTAAAAGTTATTGTTATGATTTTCCAAAGAAATCAATTGAAATTTATTTGTAAGATTTGTGAAATTGGATTGGGATGTGCGTGTTTATTTATGATATTTTGATAGTTAAGGATAGATAAAGAATATGATATTAATATTGAAAACAAGTAAAGGTTAAGATTGAAATTTTGATTTATGCTCATGTATAGTTTGGGAAGTCTTGCAAATTACTACCATGCTTTTCCTCGTGCTCGACACTTCCATAGCTCGTTTCGGTGATGATTTTATTTTTTAATATTTCTAAAAGGAAAAGAACAGCCAATTTACGCTTTTGGAAATTTTCTCAAGAATTGAGGATTTATGTCTTTTAATACGAAATATGTATTTCATAGTAGAGGAGTGTGTTTTCAGGATCATCGTTAATAGTTGGTGTAGGCAATAGGACTGTCTAATGGTTAAGGCACTGACTTGAGAACAAGAGTAGAGGTGTGTCGGTCGTTGTGATGTGTAACGTGTGGGATGTAGCATGTGACGTGTGACGTGTGCCGTATCACGTGTGCCGTATCACGTGTGACTTGTGACGTGTGAGGTGTGACGTATGATGTGTAACATGTGGCGTATGATGTGTAAAGTGTGACGTGTGACGTGTGACGTGTGACGTGTGACGTGTGACGTGTGACGTGTGACGTGTGACGTGTGACGTGTGACGTGTGACGTGTGATGTGTGACGTGTGACGTGTGACGTGTGACGTGTGACGTGTGACGTGTGACGTGTGACGTGTGACGTGTGACGTGTGACGTGTGACGTGTGACGTGTGACGTGTGACGTGTGACGTGTGACGTGTGACGTGTGACGTGTGACGTGTGACGTGTGACGTGTGACGTGTGACGTGTGACGTGTGACGTGTGACGTGTGACGTGTGACGTGTGACGTGTGACGTGTGACGTGTGACGTGTGACGTGTGACGTGTGACGTGTGACGTGAGACGTGTGGCGTATGACGTGTGACGTGTGACGTGTGACGTGTGACGTGTGACGTGTGACGTGGGACGTGTGACGTGTGACGTGTGACGTGTGACGTGTGACGTGTGACGTGTGACGTGTGACGTGTGACGTGTGACGTGTGACGTGTGACGTGTGACGTGTGACGTGTGACGTGTGACGTGTGACGTGTGACGTGTGACGTGTGACGTGTGACGTGTGACGTGTGACGTGTGACGTGTGACGTGTGACGTGTGACGTGTGACGTGTGACGTGTGACGTGTGACGTGTGACGTGTGACGTGTGACGTGTGACTAAACAACAAAGCCGGGTTGTCTGAAAACGCCCGACGAAATGAGCTCAACATTAAATGTCAACAACAACGTTAAGTCATACACTACTTAAAGTATCTTAAAGTCCTTTAAATCAATTTAATCTTCTCATAATCATAAATAACGTAAATGCTGCACGAAATTCATAAATCTATACAAATCTATTATTTCAAACTTGGTCAAATTTATATATAAACATAAAAATATTGAATTATTAAATTATTTAATGGAATATGATATCTCAATAGCTTTTATTATCACCTCAATCATTTTGTTTACCTTTTTGTAATATCAAAGAAAATGGATCACTGCACTTACAGTTATTATTATTAGTATTATTATTATTTTGGATTACACATAAATCAATTCATAATAAATGTTATTTGTACAACAAGTGCCCCTCAATAAAATAAATAATAATAATCACAACAACAACAGCAACAAACCTTCAAGACAACTACCCTTATTCACTTGAATCTTACAAAAAAAAATTGGTAATAAATTCTTATCAAAAATCTTTATAATCATTTTTCCTTTTCATATAACAAATTTTATGTTTTATAAGGAAAATGATAGAAAAAAGTTGCTGTCAATATTTTCCACATAAAACATAAATTGAGTAACTTTAAGATTGAAACCAAATCCATATTACAAAAGATTTAAGGTGGAAAAATGAAAATTGATTTATGGAAAATAATTTGATTGTTGGGAGTTCAATGTTTACAGGGCTTGGATCAGATCACAGGAATAATAATAGTATTTGGTTTCTGGTTTTAATAGTTTCAACATCTCTTAGATTAGTTGAGTAAGGATGACAGTATGGGGTAGATCACCCAAATTCTGTTATCGTTGGTCTTTGTTTTGAATTTCACAGTCAGAAAGACTAAATAGGCGAATGGATGAAAGGGTCACCCATGCCGTTAGTTCCTACGTGAGAATCGAAGCCAATATCAAAATCAAAAACCAAAGCTAAGGTAGACACGTACGCTGATAGCTTAGAATGGTCAAGAGGGCACTTGATTGCTAGTACGGAACTCTAGAGACCAGGTACCCTTCAGATTTAATAAATGCCTTACCACAACACAGGGCTCTAGTGTGGTTGACCAATGTACCTCCCTATTTTCTACATAAATATTGTATGGAAAACAATAAAGTTTTAGATGAGAGCGATGCTTCTCCAAGCGCATCACTTAAACTAACAACAAAACTGTGCACCATGTCCTACTCTAGGATCATGTCTGATTCATCAGCTTATCCTAAACCAGACAACACACATACCATGTCTGACTCTAGGATCATGCCTGATTTATCAGCTTATCCTAATTCGGATAGTACACACACCATGTCTGACCCTAGAGTAATGCCTGATTCACCAGCTTACTCTAAGTCAGACAAAACACCTGTACGATATAAACAAAAATATCTAGTACCTATATTAAGTTGCGTTCAGATTAATCTGCACAGATCAGAAATGACGTCAGTTAATTTGAACCGGTTAATTGAACAGGATGCTCACGATCTTGCATTCATACAGGAGCAGGCAGATATTAAAAGAATAAAAGATCTATGATCAAACAAAAATACAAAGCTGATCTATTTCTCAGATGTGGAAAGACCGAGAACCGCGATTCTTTTAAACAAACATCTGAAAATATTTCCATTGAATGAATTTATCTGCAGAGATCTTACAACGGTCCAGATAGAAATTTATCTTCCTCAAGGTGGATTTCGTAAATTCATTTTAGCTACTGCATACTTCCTGGGGGATGAGGGCGAGACACCACCAGAAGTGGTAGAGAAACTCATCAAGTATTGCAATAATAACCACTATAACCTCATAATAGCGTGTGATGCTAACACTCATCATACCGTGTGGGGAAGTAGCAACATCAACACAAAAGGCGAGCGTCTGCTTCAATGTTTGTATACAAACAATAAGTTTATTGCAAACAAAGGTAGTGAGCCTACCTTTAGAAATGCAATCAGAGGTGAGGTCCTTGACCTTACTTTAACAAACATAAACGCTACTAACCATATTAAGAACTGGCGTGTTTCGAAGGAAACTTCTATGTCTGATCATGCTTATATATGTTTCACCATAGAACACTACCGGAAGAGCATCCAGTACTTCAGAAATCCGAGAAAAACCAACTGAGAACTTTACACAACATATCTTAGTAATAATGTAAATAGTTGCGGCAGTATCAACTCCACATTTGAGCTTGACTCTGCAGCAAATAATTCACAAGAAATTATCACTGAAGCATATAACCTTAATACTTCAATTACTCAATCCAAAAGATGCAGAAATTTACCTTGGTGGAATGGTAACTTGGAGAGAAAAGGAATAAAGTTTGTAAGCTCTTTAACAGAGCAAAAACAACACATAATTGGACAGAATACCAAGTAGCTCTAACCAATTATAATAAAGAACTCAGACAATCAAAAAGGAATAGCTGGAAAGAGCTCTTCAATACGATAGATAATCTGCCTGCTGCAGCTCGACTCCAAAAATTGATGTCGTCTGATCACACAAACTCTCTATGCTCAATCTGCAAACCAAATAGTACGTATACCACTCTCTGCATTGAGACACTAGATACTTTACTTCAACCCTACTTTCCAGGCTCAATAGAATAGAACACGGAAGATAATGCCAATGGAGACGTACATCTTCTAGTTCCTGCAACTAAAAGTACTGCAGATCATTTAGCCAACACAATTTTCACCCCCAATAAAGCGAGATGGGCTGTAGAATCCCTCGGTCCGCATAAAATACCGGAAAAAAGTCCTCATCCCGGTGGGATGATGACATTTTTCCGGTATTTCTGCAAAAGGGTCTATTAATCATCCTTCCATATCTTATGCGTTTGTTCAATGCAAGCTTTCGCCTTGATAACATTCCTCAGATATGGCGAGAAACTAAAGTTGTTTTTATACCCAAGCCAGGAAAAAATCCAAATGAAGCCAAATCATACAGACGTATAAGTCTTACATTTTTTCTATTAAAAACAATGGAAAAGATGTTGGACTATCATATGCGTCATGTATGTTTTAAACAAAATCCTCTCAACTCTAGCCAGCCCTCCTATCAGACTGGGAAATCTTCTGAAACGGCATTGCATAAAATTTTGAAAGAAATGGAGACTACCTTAAACTACATGGAAGCATTTGTATGTACATTTATGGACAAACAAGAAGCCTATGACAATGTCCACTTCTATGCTATTATTGAAATGGTCACAAAGAAAAATATAAACCCACATATCATTGCGTGGATTTTCAAGATGCTACAGAGTCGGAAGATAATGGCTACATTAGGTGATTATTCAATGACTGTTACTGCATCTATAGGATGCCCGCAAGGGGTTGTGCTATACCCACTGCTTTGGCTTATGATGGCTGATGATTTCCGTGGCTGGAACTTTAATTTCCTGTCTCCTATTCTAAACGGCGATCCAATATAAACATCAAAAGAGGTTATATATTTAGGTGTGATCTTGGATAGCAAACTAACCTGGAACTCACACCTGAAATATATCTCCGATGAATATATTCTGCATGTGAAGAAAACTTTGTTTGCCTTAAACAAAGTTTTCTTCACATGCAGAAACCTGTTTGGGAAAACATGTGGTCTTAGCCCAAAAATGATACTTTGGTTGCATTAAAGTATTATAAAACCAATTCGAACATATGCAGCTTTAGTTTGGTTGATAGCCAAAAACGCGCCAAATAACTGCTCAAAATATGTTTAACAAGGGCTTGTGTGTCTTAGTGCCACAGTTGCTTTCAAAACCACGCTTACGTCAGCAATGGAGATACTTCTAAAGATATCTATTGCACCTACATGTAAAATATGTTGCGGTATTGAGCGTTCATGGACTGCAGCTCACAGAAGGGTTTAAGCCGGGGAATCTAACTGGACACCTTAAAATCCTTGCTGAATTACAAGCTGAACTGCATACATACCATATTTCGGATTGTATGCCAAAAACAATAGATTTAGACAGGCATTTTGTGTCGAGATATGGGCCAGAGATCGTATTAAAAACTCCATACGGTCACTGCCACATAATGACAGCTTCTGGTACACAGATGGTTCTCGAACCAATGTGGGCACGGAAGCAGGAGTGTTTGATCCTAGAACAAAACGATCGGTTGCCTTAGGTACCACAACAACCATATTTCAATCCAAAATTTTTGCCATTAGTAGTTGCGCTTTGCTATGTGCTGAAAGACAATACCAAAATATTGAAATATATATTATCTCTTACAGCCAAGCAGCACTCTTGGCACTAAAATCTACGCGCTTTGATTCAAAACTAGAATAGGAATGCTACCAAAATCTACAAAAAGTCTCCAACAATAATAGAGTCACACTTATGTCGGCACTCAGCCACACAGGAATACAAGGTAATGCTATTGTTGACGCTTTAGCAACGCAAGGTGGCAATAAAAAGTTTGTTTGAGCATGGTTTCGATGCTTCAGAATGGCCAATAATTTACTCAAAAGCACAATCCAAACATGGGAACAGGAACAAACTATGGCAAACTATGGAGAAGCAGAGAGGGACTAGTACACTCCAAGAAGTTTCCAGGTAACCTTCTTGTGTCAACCTTTAAAACAATAGACTTATACAGAGAGTCTCTAAGAATTTAGCGTAGTGCATTACTGGACATGGTCCTTTAAACCACCCCACGACCCCATGGCCCCACAAAATGGGCCTTGTTTTTGCGGAAACGATGGAACACGTCATTTGCAGCTGCCCTGAACTCTCTTGGCACAGATACAACCAACTTGGTCATAGAAGACTAACACTTCCACTACTACAAAACGTCACTCCAATGGAGCTAAAAAATTTTATTAAAAGTCTCAACTTGGATTACAGAATGCCAGTAACGAAATAGACGACGACTGACTAATAACACAATCAGGGTAAGCACAATATACCTGCAGGTCGAAATTTCAAGGCCCTCCAATTAAAAAAAATGCCAATAATTGAAATATGTAATCTAATTTTACAAATCTCAAATTTGTTTTTCAAAATTAGGATGTTCCTTTTGATAACCAGCAATGGCCCATATTGGAACATCTTAGATAGTAATTCAACGGGTTGCACGTGCTCCTTCATCGATCGTCTGTCAGTAATTGAATACCAGATCCTCCAGCACTTTTTTACCAATATTTTGGCATATGACGGTTTTTAAAAAATTTGAAAATTTTATTGGCGTGTTACAAAAGCAACATCGCAATATTAAAAAACACTTTTTGTTTAAAAGATTGTGGTTTTTTAAAATAAACCATCACGAAACCTTACCGAAAGTCTTGAGAATTTTCAAAGAATTTGGAGAATATTGGGAAGTTGCAATTTTGAATGTTGGGACCTGTTAAAACTTAAAATCTTAAATCTTGCAACATGTTGCAACTTGCCATCTTGTTGTAAGAGATCTAGTGGTCCGTGAAGGTCCACTAGTAGGTTGTGTACGCGACACTGTTTCACCCCTTGCTAGCTCATTCGAGTGTGAATGTATTCAACCGACCTCATTCATATACTACAGTAAAAATAACCTTACTAGTGGTACCTTTTCGTGATTTGAGAAATCAGGTCAAACAATTTATGCACTTTCAACTTATTCTAATTCAAAACTGAATCCCGTATATACCACCACTATTAGTATGAATTACTCAACCGTTCTGTTGTTGAGTTGTGGAATCGCTCGCTCTCTGTTCTCTTCTCTCTGAACTCTTTTTTTCTGCACAAACTATGATTTTCATTCTTTAAACAGTAGATTATATCACTATTAAAACCTTTCGTTATTGCTTTTATAATAATTTATTGTATATACCCATCACAATACAATATAATTTCTTATTATTTAATATATGAACCACAAAATAATATACTTAAATTTACCTTTCAAAAAAATTCAATTCAAGAATCACAGGTGATTGAGGTTCTGTCCTCCTTGAAAAAACGCATTTTTTTAATGACGGTTGGCAACTTTGTGTAAGCAAAGGGTAATTTAGAAGGAGAATTTCCTTCATAATCTGACTTGAGTCTCGAACTTCTACGACCGATAAAGCAATGGCCATATCACTGTCGAATTGAGAGGCTGCTTCTGTCTCGTTTAGACGTAAAAAACGTTAAAGACGTTTAGTCGTTTAGATTTTAAAGACGTTAGGTAATAGTTTTGGAACGAGTCAAAACCTTTAAGGTGACTCCTAGAGACTGAGAAGTCGATACCATGGATACTTTACAAGTTCAAAGAATATTCAAATAACAAATTAAAAACATTTTTTCTTTAAAGAAACTAAATTTAAAAAAGTCCAAATTTCATTATTATCAAGCAATTAAAATTCCAAAAAATTTACTAAAAAAATCTTCTAACCTCTAAAATAAAAGATGGTTGGAGTTGACTGGGGGCGCTGGAGGTTGCGGAGGTCGATATGATACTAGCTCCGAAAAAATTAAAAATAAAAATATTTCAAAATTTAACAAATTTAAATAAATAGAAAATTTAAACAAATTTCGAAAAATTTCAAAAAAGTTCTAATTCAATAAAACTCAGAGATTCTAAAATAATTAAAAAATTACATGAAAATTAGATATTACAACAAAATTTAAAAATTACTAAAAATTCAAAAATATTTTTAAAAAACAATATTATTAGACAAATTTGAAAATATATTAAAATATTTAAAAATTTCAAACTTACAAAATTTTCTTAAAAACTAACACTAAATTTCAAAAAATTTACTACAATTACAAAATATTTTGTACTTCCGAAATATTTCGAAATTACAAATAAATAACAGTTACCGAAAAATTTGAAAAGTACAAAATTTTTTTTAAATCTCAAAAAGTAATGGAAACCCTCTTATAACACGGTATATTCGTGCTATAAGAAACTAGCAGCTTATGCAAAATGGGGGGTTAAGTTCTAAAACATATTAAATTTTTTTTTTATTTCATATAAGAAAGCTTAGTTTCCGCAAGCCATAGTTATATGGTTGGTTACCTATGTAATCCATCTTCAGAAACATCTTAGCTACCAATTAATAACTTTATCAAAATCCTCTTTTCCCATTATTAAAATTTAATTAAAAACTTTCTAATTAATTTTCATTTTTTTCCCTATATTTTCCAACAATAAATAAAATAACGATAAAAATAAATAATAAAATATTTTTCACCTTCAATACACTAAATTATTTAAAAATAAATAAAAACAATAAGACAATTAAAATTAATTTTCTTCCCGAAATTAGATTTTTTATTTTTGTTTTTACAAAACCGAGTTCGTTTTATATAAAATTAAGTTAAGCGTGCATTCTAATCCAATTTTATTTTTAATATACATTTTTCCACAAACTTATAAAAAAACGGTACAAAGTTTCTTGGAAATTTTTCTCTTCTTCTTTAAAATATAATATAAAAATCTTCCCAGTACCACAAGAAAATAAAACTTTTTTCCAAGATTTACCAAAATCTCCTGAAACAAAAAAAAGTAGAAAATGAAAATTAATTTATCCCCAATATATAGACAAAATAATATTTACAATCTTCTACTAATCCAATCACTAAAATAATAGAATATTGGAAAAATGTTTGTTAAAATTTTCACAAGAAAAAAATACCGCGACGATAATTTTTTTTTTATTTAATTAAATTGGTTGACACAAATCGATGGAAAAATTTTTTTTTATAAAATATTGAGAAAAACGAAATTTGTCGAAGACATAATTCAAATTGGCAGTTTAATTATAATTTATATTGTTTTAAAGTTTGGAGTTTTTTGAATAATTATATTCTGATTATTCTACCTTAAGATGCCATCGTTTCGAGAAAAAGACTTTTGGAGTTAAATCTAGGAGTAAAGAGATCACAATTGTGAATAAATAAATGTTTGGCAGAGATTTTGAAAAAGTTGTTCCTTTAAAGGAAGCTTATGTTCATCTGTTCTTGGGGCATTGAAACTTATAGTTTTTAAAATTTGTGGATCTTGTTTTTCAGCAACATCTTATCATAGTCTTTGTTTGTTTGAAGACGAACTATCTTTTGTGCCGGTGTTATGCTATTTACGATTTTGTACTTTTCAGCTAATATTTTAGTATAAATTGCCTTTCCAAATCAATCTGTTTGGACACAAGATTATGTAACTAAAGTAACTGTTTCCTATCAGCAAAATACGAAGTCATTAGTGAACCGACAATACCATACCTTTCACATTTATGAAACAACATCTCGAAATTATATGAATCATCGATTTTCTATAATCTGCTAAAATTCCAGAGTAATCTGCTAAAATTGTACCATAATATAAAATTTAATTTAATTCATAATATCCATAATATAATAGCCGTGAGTCTATCCCTCTACTACGAGCGTAACACTTAAATTGCAATATGGGTACCGAGGTCGACTGAGGCTTTATGGGTCGATAGTTCAATAACTAGCATGGTACATTTTTTTATTGTTTTTTTTAAATAACATTAAAATTACTGTTTTTCTATTCATTAATACATAAAAATCATAAAAATTTCATTTTACGAATTCTAGATTGATCGATAATGTAGTTTTTGAAAGATATTGCAACTTTCTTTTCCCGTTTTGTTAAAATTATTGTCATTTCGATATTTACAAGATAATTGATTTAGTTTTTGAAAGTGCAGTGCAAAAAATCATTTAATAGTGGTCTTCCGATCACTATTTTCCAAACTTTCATCCCCGTGAAATAAAGTAAGGAAAAACAAAAACTTCGATTTGAGTATAAATTTCTCTTTCAATATGGGTTGACATCTTTATTCAAAAGACTGATTTAAACAGTTTAAGGCTGCCGACAATTTTCGGTATTTAAATTTATCGATAGTGTAGTTTTTTAAGGTTACTGGTATGGTCTTTTAGTACAGTGTGATGTAGAGATTATTCTCGAGAATTCTTTTTCTCGATTTCTCAAGAATTCCCTATAGATTTTGATTTCTCATTTCTCAAGAAATTTTGATTAATTTCTCGAGAGTTTGAAAAAAGTTAAAGACTAACAAAAATCACTCATTAAATTTTTTAAACCTTAAATTTAAATTTTTTAAAACTCACTAAGCTTTTCTTGCAGTCAGCTAAACTCTTCTACAATTTTACGAATTTTTCTGTCAGAATAATTCATTAAATTAGATTGAGAATCATGTTATATCTTATAAACTAAAATTACTTCGGTCTGAAAGACCTAAGTATTACATTCATGAGCTCAAAGTGAAATTCTTACCCCCACTTTTTTGACATTTCTCGACGTTTTAGGACCTCCTGATTCTAACAAAGCAAAAAAAAAAAATGTATGTCTGTCTGTCGGCCGGCCGGCCGGCCGGCCGTCATTACCTACGCTGCAGGGAAAACCACTGGAGGGATTTCAAAAATTTTTTTTTCTAAAAATAGGTATACTCAAGGGACAGGTCCGAAAGGACGCTGTGTTCGATAACTGTACCGGAAGTGTGTCAAAAAAATCATTATGTGTGTCAAAACAAGGAAATTTGCATATTTTTGGCTTAAAAAACGTTCATTTTAAGTGATTACGAGTAGGAACATTGAATTTGGAGAAATCTTGATGGTCGGTATTGGTATGTGAGATCAAAAACTAGATTATTGCATTATAAGTTTGTCAAAAAAAAGTTGTCAAGTGTGTCAAAAGAAAGATTTTTATTTATTTTTTTACCTAATTTTTTGGAAAAAAAATATAAAATTAATTGTTTGTTTGAAATGAATTTTATTATTATTATTGAGAATTATGGCATTATAAGTTTGTCAAAAAAGTGTTGTCAAGTGTGTCAAAAGAAAGATTTTTATTTTTTTTTCCCAATTTTTTGGAAATAAAATTGTTTGTTTAAAATGAAATTTTATTATTATTATTGAGAATTATGGCATTATAAGTTTGTCAACAAAATGTTGTCAAGTGTGTCAAAAGATTTTTATTTAGTTTTTTACCCAATTTTTTGGAAAAAAAATAAATTGTTTGTTTGAAATGAAATTTTATTATTATTATTGAGAATTATGGCATTATAAGTTTGTCAAAAAATGTTGTCAAGTGTGTCAAAAGAAAGGTTTTTATTTATTTTTTACCCAATTTTTTCAGAAAAAAATAAAATTAATAGTTCGTATGACATGATATTTTATTATTATTATAGAGAATTATGGCATTATAAGTTTGTCAAAAAATAATGTCAAGTGTGTCAAAAAATGATTTCATTTAATTTTTTAGCCAATATTTTGGAAAAAAAATGTAGCTGTTTTTATGACGTAAATGTAATTTAAAATGAAATTGGACATGGAAATTTTTGAATTTGTTGTAGTTTTTGAAATATTTTGGGAATTTTGAAAAAGTTTGTATTTTTGATTTTGTAATAATTTTTGCAATATTTTTAGAATTTCGGCAAAAGTTTTAATTTTTGATTTTGTAAGAATTTTTGAAATATTAGTAGAATTTTGAAAAATTTTTAATTTTTTGATATTATTATAATTTTTGGAATTTTGAAAAAAGTTTTAATTTTTGATTTTGTAATAATTTTTGCAATATTTTTAGAATTTTGAAAAAGTTCGAATTTTTAAGAATTTTTGGCATATCATCAGAATTTAGAAAAAGTTTAAATATTTGATTTCATTCTAATTTTTAGAATATTTTTGGAATTTTGAAAAAGTTTGATTTTATTTAATTTAACAATATTTTTGGAATTTTGATTACAATTATCCGGCAACGTATTGATGTTTCGTGTTAGTTTTGTAATAAATTTTTAAACAGAGTCTATCTCTGAATACTTGTACTTTAACAAAGAGTTATGTTTGATATTCATCGCTGCCCAAAACTAAAAACCATGTCCTCATAAAAGTTTTGTTGCCGAAAACTATATCAAAATCCTTAACCCAGACCGAAGTCTTGATATCTCAGAGCTTGAGATTTCAGCCCCTCCATATTTTCAAATTAGATAACGAACACTATATTTGTTTTATATGATAAATATTGTAAATATTGAGAGTAAGGACTCCGTTATTCATATGATAAAAAAGATGAATCACTGACGACTTATTAAAATATTCTTTTTTTTCGTATAATGTCTATAAAGGAACGTAATTTTTATGGCCGAATTTCACTTGAAGACTTAATTTAATCGATTAGTTTTATATGGGTGACCTAAGTGAGGACCAAAGTTTATTCAAATAGTATAGTTGTTTTAATTACACCTCCAATAGAAATTGTGTCTGTAAAAACCGAGAAAAAAACTGTTTCCTCTATTTGATTTCAAAATTCGTAAGAATAGTTTGTTTACTTTGAAAGCATTTTTATAGGACTGGTTTCCCTTCCATACAGAAAATGATTTGACTGTCAAGAAACTTCAACAAAGCGTCCGCTGATTTAAACAGAAACATCTCTCAATTCTAGTAACTTTAAAAAATCCCAGATAGCTATTGATAATTTGGCGGTTATAATCAGAGAGTAGGGTTTATGAGGAGTTATTCACAGTTGAAAATGTTACTGCAATTGTTAATACAAGCTTTGTAATATAGGTTATGTATAGCAAGTTATTATTAAATTGCAAAGCAAATGTTGCATTAAAACTAATTCTAATACAAAACCACAAATTTTAGTACAACTTACCATCATAATTTATTTTTCATACTAATGGTAAAAGTTTGAAAACAACTTGCTACGCTTGAACTTTGAAAACAACTTGCTAATGCAAAGAGCATTAAATTTATTTTTAGCTTTGTATTGTTTTATAATGGAGGCTTCCGTTGGACCTATATGTGTTGCAATTTGCATTATATCTTCAGCTTTTTTTTGACTGTGTTGGGTTAGAAAATTATTTATTAATTAAAGAAAATTAATAAAGAATTATCTCGAGAATTCTTGAGAATTCTCGAGAAACAGATTTCCGTTCTCAATTTTTCCCGAGAAACAGAAAATGTCGCGAAAAGCGTATCTCTAGTGTGATGTCAATACGAAATAAAATTTATAATGAATTCAGGGGATTTTAACGAAATCTCAATATTTTCTTCAGTTTCTTAGAAGAAATGTTTTGTTATTTTGTTTTTTTATACTTTTTGTGGCTTTCTTTTTTTCTTTTTTTTCTGTTGGTGATTGTTGTACCATTTTTTTAAATATTGTTTTAAGAAGGAATGAATATTTATTTTCTCGATATTTTTGTGTGTTTTTGAATAATGTTCAAAATAACTTTTTTTGGACTTATACATTTCAAACATATCAAATTAAACATCAAAAAATTTATTTTTAATTTTTATTGAAGAATAATCACATACATGTTTTACTTTTAACATTCGTTGACAGAAAACTTTTAAATATTTAGTATTGCCCAATGAGAGCAAATATGCTCAAGCATTTAAACATAACCGGTCTCATTGAAATATACTTATTTTCAAAAAAAAAAAGAACATAAAAATAGAAAATAATCCACTATATAATATTTTTTATTGTAAAATTTTAATATATCTTAAAAATAAATCCTGAAATAGTGTCAGCTAGAACTCAATTTACTTATTTAATACTGAACAAACTGAGCTTAATTGAGCACATTTTAAACTTCTAATAAATGTTAATTTATAAAATAAAAAATCCTTTTTTTTAAATACTTAATATAATAGTACATTATATACCGAGGTGATAAAGTAAATTTTCTACATTGAGGTGGATATCGAAACTTCGTTTCTCGCGAATTAAGCACCGAAATGGAGAAAATTTTCTTCGCTGAGGTTTATATACTATTTTTTTACTACTTGATATAAAAAATGCACTAAAACTCTTAATTATTCACAAAATAAAATGTCAATTAATAAGCAAATGGTGAATAAATAAAAATTTTGATTTGGTGAAACATTGTTTATCATATCATTGGATTGCGTATTGGATATTTATTATTCAGGGCTGCTTAGTTAGAAATTTATTTTTAATGAATTTTCTTAAAACTATATTAAAATCACATATGCTTTGGATTAAAAAATATAGCTTTTATTTATTTTTGACATGAAATTGAAAATCTATTCAATATTGTTGAGCCAAATTTAGAATTTTTTTAGTCTACAACTCACAACTAAACTAAATTTCAACAGAATTCTGTTTAACACGAATTAAAATTTCAAATAAACTAACTTATAGTTGCAAAGAAGTTTTTGCATTCATTCATTATTTATTATTATTAAAATAAAATCAAAACGCTTATTATTTTTTAATTTATTATTATTATTTTGGGAAGAAACTAAAAAAATTCAAAGATGAACTCAGTTAACAAACGAACAAAATAGTACATTATGATGCTAGGAGGTAAAGCTAAAGATTTTGGACGTATGTGGAGTTTGCACCCACATTAAGTTCAAAATAGCTTACGTGCGTGCATCATATACTATTTTTTATTCGCCGCAAGCAAAATATTTTAACAATAGTACATTATGATGCTAGGACGTAAAGCTAAAGATTTTGGACGGATGTGGAGTTTGCAAATCGAGGCGCTAGCCCAGATTTGCACCCACATTAAGTCCAAAATAGCTTACGTCCGTGTATCATATACTATTTTTTATTCGCCGCAAGCAAAATATTTTAAGAAAATTGGTTTATTCTAAATTAAAATTATAAATTTTCATAAATTTTAAAATAATAAAAATATGTGGAACAAGTAACCTTTGATAAAATATTTATTATTTTTTCCAAATTATTGTGTAGCTATGACAACAAATGATAACAACTATTTTAATTGAATAATGAAATTTTGAATTTAATGGTTGCTATGATAAAAATTTTTATTTTTCATAGAATTTAAACAAATTCAAATGCTTTTTACTTTTTTGGACGTAGCTATGACAACAAAATAAATAGTTGAAAAGTGATACTTTAAAGCCGCAAATCACAGTAATAAAGTAACACTTTAATATGCAGGCGAATAAAAAAGTGCTTTATTCTAAATTAAAATTATAAATTTTTATAAATTTTAAAATAAAACTATGTGGAACAAGTAACCTTTGACAAAATATTTATTATTTTTTCCAAATTATTGTGTAGCTATGACAACAAATGATAACAACTATTTTAATTGGATAATGAAATTTTGAATTTAAGGGTTGCTTTGATAAAAATTTTTATTATTCATAGAATTTAAACAAATACAAATGCTTTTTATTTTTTTGAACGTAACTATGACAACAAAATAAATAGTTGAAAAGTGATACTTTAAAGCCGCAAATCACAGTAATAAAGTAACACTTTAATATGTAGGCGAATAAAAATTATATTTTCATTATTTACGAAGGTGCTAAAATACTTATTATTAAGTGTGGGGAATAATTATTAGTAACCATAGCTGAGAAAAATAACTTTTGTCTTGGGTTTTTGAGTAAATATTTGAAATTTCTCATGCAAGTAGTAAAAAAAATTCATTTGTTTCAGTTTATTGTTTCAAAATTTATTTATTTAAATTTATTATTCCAAAATTTATTTGTTTAATTTTAGCATTCCAAAACTTATTTTTTGTTGTTATTATTTCAAAATTTACTTAAAGGAATAACAAACTCTCCATCGTTTAACGTATTGCCCACGTATTGCCCTAAAATTATGTTCCTTTTTTAAAAACTATCATAAATATAGTATGGATGTTCAAGATAGATTAGTTGCTATCATAGAAAAGAGCAAAAAACATAACAATGACGAACAATTTAACCAAACGTCGTCAACCGCAATGCATTTACCCATCGTCAAGATTCTGAAATACAGTTAGTACTTTCTATAGGTAGTAATGATGCCTTTGAAATTGATCATTTAATTCTCATTTCTCGAGAAATATTGACGAGAATCTCGAGATTCAACATACCACCATAAATGATTTAATATTTGCTGCCGATTCAGCTCTATAACAAAATGAATTTTTAGCTGACAATTTATTATTGAATTAAAATATGAAAATACCAGAAACAATTTCTCAAATTATAGTGATTGTAAAATTTTTAAAATAATATAAAAGAATTGAATGAAGAGAAACAAGCTGCAATTACTCCTGCATTGCAAGATTAGATGGAATTCCGTTGAAACCATGATTGAGCGGTTTTGCGACTCAAACCAGCAAATTGTAAAAACTTAAAATGTTCTAAATTTAAATCATTTATGGAATACAAAAAAAGATGATGTGGTTCAGCAAGTCACAAAATCAATAAAAACTCTCAACCGTTAGGCTGCCTCACTATGGAATCCTAAAATTTCTATTTCGATCTCTTCAGAAAAATAAGTCAGACATATGTAAACTCCAAATTGTTATTTGAAATACAATCTCAAATTTGTAAGAGAAGAGATAGCTCAATAGTTTCATTATTGAAATTAATACAAAATCCAAAGTCACTTAGCCAACCTAGTCCAGGAATATTAGGGGTTTCACCTCGGAATGAGAGATAGTCGGCTGTAAACTTGTATAAACCTTTATTTTGGCACCCTAAATCTTGTCTCAAAACCTACTTATCGTAGGGTGTCCGCGTCTACAGATATTCCAAGGTCAAAGGTAAAAAAATCGATTTTATACACATTTATTGCAAATATCTCGTTTCCTATGGGCTTTATGCTATTTGTATATATAATAAATATTGTAGAGGATTAAATTCTCTACAACTTTTGTTTAAACATTTTTTTATATATTGAACCATTTTTGAGATAGAGAGCAGAGCGCGCGCAGTGTTTAACTATTTAGAGTATCATTCGAGGTCAACCTGTAGTCTCGATTTAAAACATGCTGTATAAAGCTTATAAACTATTGATAAATATATGATTCTAAATAATTTGCATTTTTTATTAACTATTACGTTGTAGTTAATATTTTTTTCCATAATTCAGTATCTATTCATTTAATAACACTTACCTACTCGTGTAATTATAAAGTTATTAAGGAAATAGTAAATTCTTGTATGAGCTTAGAATGATGGCAATTCTTCGCGAGGATGAAATTTCCCGTAACGAGCGAAGCGAGTGGAGGGAATCATTCGAGTGAAGGATTGCCATCATCCTATGCGAATACAAGATGATATTTTATCCGCGACAGTAAAATATTTCGATTAATTTCCATTTTGCCTGCTAAAGTTAATATGCTTATTGAAAAATTACAAGCTGTTAATATCACAACAAAACAGGCCAGAGATGATGCGGATGTTCTTATTATTGAAACAGCTATTGATGAATCCAAACGTCAAAAAACTGCGTACCAAAATTGGGCGTACCATATTTCATCAACAAGAAATTTTCTTTAAAAAAGTTGGCAAAGGAAATGTAAAAACTGAAATATACTGTTCCAAAAGTTTAGATAAATCGTTGTAAAAAACACATATTGTTTCTGCACGCAATAAGTGGTTGTGACACGACTTCTGCGCTCTTTAGAAAAGGAAAAAAAACTTTTGTAAAAACACTAGAGAGATTTCCGAATTTGGATCAAATTGCTGCAGCATTTGAAGAAGGAAATTGTCCAGTTCAATCATTATTTGAGAATGGAGTACGAACCTTCTTGGCAATCTATAATGATCCAAAATCTGAGGACTGTATCAATCGTCTTCGCTATGCACAGTTCATCAAATTAACAAAACTGCATAAACCTGTGCAGTTATCAAATCTTCCACCAACGAGTGCAGCAGCTCACCAACATTTCAAGCGTGTTTATTATCAAGTTCAGACTTGGTTAGGGCATGACTTAGAACCCCAGAATTGGAGTTGGATAATGCGTGATGAAGTCCTGGAACCTGTTATGACTATGAATCCACCAGCTCCGGAGGAATTGATTAACACAATATTCTGCAACTGCAAGAATGGTTGTGGTTCGCGCTGTGGATGAGGGAAAGCAGGGTTGCAGTGCTCTTTAGCTTGCGGGCAGTGTAATGGACAAGCTTGTCTTAATGCTTCACCATATCAGAGTGATATCAATGAAGACGGTACTTTTGATCCCGAAATCCTGGAAGAACAGACAAATGACGTTGAAGACGAGAACACAGAGGAATTTGAAGTTTTACAGCGACTGGAAGACAATGATGAAGAAGAAGAAGAAACTTGAAATTAGAACTTGTAGTTTTTTTTTATTATTATTATTCAATTTTTAAATTTCAACGTTCATATATGTATGGAACGGTATTTTTCGATAAAAACATTAACTAAAAATTTAATTCTTTTCTTTTTATTTAGTTAGGAAGTAAATAGTATAAATTATATTAGAATTAAAAAATAATTAAAGCATTTCCCTTAATAACTTTATAATTACACGAGTAGGTAAGTGTTATTAAATGAATAGATACTGAATTATGGAAAAAAATATTAACTATACCGTAATAGTTAATAAAAAATGCAAATTATTTAGAATCACATATTTATCAATAGTTTATAAACTTTATACAGCATGTTTTAAATCGAGACTACAGGTTGACCTCAAATGATACTCTAAATAGTTAAACACTGCGCGCGCTCTGCTCTCTATCTCAAAAATGGTTCAATATATAAAAAAATGTTTAGACAAAAGTTGTAGAGAATTTAATCCTCTACAATATTTATTATATATACAAATAGCATAAAGCCCATAGGAAACGAGATATTTGCAATAAATGTGTATAAAATCGATTTTTTTACCTTTGACCTTGGAATATCTGTAGACGCGGACACCCTACGATAAGTAGGTTTTGAGACAAGATTTAGGGTGCCAAAATAAAGGTTTATACAAGTTTACAGCCGACTATCTCTCATTCCGAGATTCTTGCCTTTATTTGACTAATTTTCCTGGACTAACCACAAAGAAGACGATTTTTTTCTATTTGCTTTAAAAGCGAAATTATTAAAACAGCAAAAAAACATATCTCGAAGATTATTCAAAAGTAAATCCAGAAATTAAATCTTCCAATTACAATAACAGCATTATGACTTTCTGCTTCCTTTTATTTATTGAATAAGAAAATTCATATGTACAATGTTTAGTTAATTATTTTTTGTTATGAATCAATTTTTTGTTTAAAATAATTTTTAATAATTCTCGAGAATCTCGAGAAATTCAAATAATTATTCCCGATTTCTCGAGAAACACAATCGTTGATAAAATCGAGATTCTCAAATCTCGAGATTCATAAAAGTTCGAGAAATCAGAAACTCTAGGTGGAATGTTATCTTCGTGAAGTATAACCAGCGATCCAACTTTAATATTTTGTGAAGATGTAAACCATTTTCGACGTTGCTGCAATTCAGTTAAATATCTCTTTAACCCAGCGTTTCCAAAAGTCTTGCAACAAATATTGCATTCGCTGGAATCGCGAAAGGCGATTAAAATTCAAAGCCAAAAGGAGCAGGGAGGGATATTAATAGCTGTCCAATTAAAAAGTGTCCGGACGTTAAAGATGCCATATCACATGGGTCATTGGACATAGGCGACAATGGTCGAGAATTCAGACATCCTTCAATTTGAACTATAAGTGTTCCTAATTCTTGCGTGGTATAAGATGCTGTTCCAATTACTCTTTTTAGATGGAACTTAGCAGCCTTTACGGCAGCCTCCCACAATCCTCCGATATGGGGCGATCGAGGGCAAATCGAATGTCACACAATACTTTCTTCAGCACAAAATTTTAGAATTTCTTTCTGATGTCCTTCAGACATAAAATGTCGTTGACGTTCTAACAACTCATGTTGTGACCCGATGAAATTTGTCGCATTACCCGTGTATACATGAGAGCATCGCCCCCTTCGTCCAACAAACTGACAAAATGCGGCAATAAATGCTTGGGTGGAAAAATCGCTAACAATTTCCATATTTATAGTTTTTGTGGCAAAGCATATAAAAACAGCCACATAGACCTTTGTCGAGTTTTTTTATCGAAGTTTTGTTATTACATTGAAAGGCGCACAAAAATCGATGCCGGTAATAAGGAATGGTCGAGACGGGTGTAATCGATGAGAAGGTAGCTGATCTATTATCTGGTTGAGAATTTTGCGGACGTGTTCAAGCACATCTGTTACACTCTCGAACGATTTTTGGGACAAAGATATTTCGACACCACCGATTATCCAATATCTTAATCGTATATTGTAAAATAATAACTGAGGTCCACAATGAACGCTTCGATTATGCTCATGACGTGTTAATAAAACTGTGAATTTATAAGAGTGTGGTAAAAATATTTGATGTTGGTGGTCGTAAGGAATATTGGCGTGATTTAATCTGCCACCAACACGAAGAACTTCATATCTGTCCAAGAACGGACTGAGCTTTTCAATAATGTAGCCTGACATTTCCGAAGATGTTTTGCAATGCATATTCGATTTCTAATGCTGTAATATGGCCATAGTGACGATTAGTAACTTTTTATTTGGCATTTCTAAGAGCTCGAATACATATTGATGTTGCTGTTACCCATATTAATTTAATTAAATTTGAAAGCTTATCGAATATATTCCATGCTTTAACTTTGCAAATTAACGTTGTTTTTGCTTTTCTCAGTTCTAAGAGGTCTTGATTAATATGATTATTGGGAAATATTGGCTAATAGCTTTCATCCTGATAAAGAAAATTTGGACTATCCCATCAAAGTGTGGAATTTTTAACTTCATCGGGTGTTAGATCTCTTGATACAAAGTCTGTTGGAATTTGCACTAGAACAAACATAATGCCACTTCATAGAACAAGATAACTCTTGAATCTGAGAGATTCCATTTGCGACTAATGTTGCAAATTTCGAGGGTTCCGACTTAATACGTAACAGAGTAACAGAAATTAGATTAATAAAATGCCGAATCAAATTTTATTTCAATAATGAAAGGATTCTGTCCTTTAATCGAGCAAGTAGAAGGGCCTCACATAAGTCTAGTCGAGGCAATTTTTGTTTTTTTCAATGGGGCCACACGAAATTTGGTACAAAGCAAGTTAACAGAGTATTTTTGTCCAATGCCCATGACTCGAACATAAATAACACAACCGTGTCCTTTCTCCGGTGCATCCCCAAATCCGTGTAGATCAATCATCTTGGCCGGTTTTGGTACAACACATCTTGGTATACAAATTTTATTAGCTTGTAGTAATTGTCTTTTAAATTGTACCTATTGTTCAGATATCTGAGCTGGTAACGTATCGTTCCAAGTTAGATCGCGATTTCCCCATAATGTTTGCATAAATAATTTTGCATAAAAAATCAATGGGTCAAATATTTGAGCGATTTCAGATAAAACGGATCTTCAAGTGCATGAACCAAAGAGACCAAAATTTTTGAATGACATTTCAAACTGATCAAGATTAGTATTCCAATGTATTCCCAATATTGAAATTGTCTTGGAATCAGAATTGTCCTCGGATGATAATTATTCATGATTAGATTTTATTTTTCGTAAATCAAAACTAACTAACGATAACAACTTTATAAGGTTTAATTTTAGACATTTAGCACATTTAGCATAGAATCAGCACCACTCAGAAGATCCTCGACATAATATCGACATTAGTGAAAATCAGTCCTGCTGGATGGTAGGACCTACCATAAGGCAATCGTTCAAAGAAAGGTCAGATTTTGATTTAGAAGATGTATTAAATACGACTCTAACTTTCGTTGTGTTCGTTATTGTCCTTAACGACAGCATGATGCGGTAAAAATATTGTTTCTAAAGCTGATTATTTAGTTGATGAATATCATCAACAACTGCATGTGATTAAGTTCATAATATTCTTTCATAAGCTCGACATAATGACGACGAATATTAGGAGTTTTATCTGGTTAACGTTCCATATAAATAGATTGGCGAAAAGTACTGGAACTAGATTCTCCAAGATTTTCAATTTTTGAATCAAATGGTGGCGATACGGTGTATCTACCAGTTGAACTACGTGTAAAATTATTAGAATAATGTTCTTCACACATTTTTTCTTCCATGAGTAATTGTTTTGTGACATTTCCTCTTGAATTCAAAATTTTGGAATTTGATTATTGAATTCACTGTATGAAATTTTTACACTGTATTGAAATTTGATATATCCAAATACCGTATTCAGGAATGGAGGAAGTTCCTTAGTTAACTGAAATCTTTCACCAGCAATAATTTCATGGTAAATCGCCGCACTAATTAGTAAATCTATCTGGTCCGGATAGTAAGAAGTTGGGTCAGCTAATTGAATCGACGGTGGAACACTTCATCCGGTTGAAAATAAACTGAATACATTGGAAGAATTCCGTTCATCTTAGATATTACTACAAATTCTAGCGAAGCCTCGTAGTCGGATACTCCTGATTGAATGTCTAATTGGGTTTGATGTTTTATCATGGTTATCCCTTGAGTTATACCCGAAATTGGTATAGAATTCGACTCTTTTCGTGCTTCTACCAGCTTGGCCACCTTCTCAGTGGCGAAATTGGATTGAAATTCATTATCTAACAAAGCTCTACAAGGGACTTTGTCTCCACATGAGGTTTTCACCCAAACTATAGCGGTAGCTAACAATATTTAAGACGGTGCCATGTCATGGTGATTCGAACGCAAAGCTAGTGTTACCGTTTCCGTTGAGATACAAGTGTATCATTATTTTTTTAACTGTTCCAAGAAACGGTTGATGTTGCGTTTACTGAAGAAGATGACGAAACAGACTGATTGACGTTTGATGTGAATGGAGAAGAAGTTTCAAAATGTAGTAGAGTATTATTCCTTAACGAACATTTTGAATAAGGTAAAGAAATTGCATTCACCGATTGGATTCTTCCAAACAATTTGTGCATAGTCTAAATTTTTTTACCCGATTGAATCTTTCCTTTCAACTTGACAAATTTAGAACAATTTTTAATGAATGGTTTTCTTTACATAATTTACAACTATTCACGTGTGCAACAAATGAACGTTTTGGCTTAGAATTGGTGAAACTACGGCTCGATGAACAAGGTATCGATGAATTAATTATCCCTGAGGGTTTTTTATATTCGCACTCGAATTGTTAAGAATTCAATTATTTTCTCAAACCTAAAAATTTAGTTATTTCCCGATTTCTTTATTAATTCAATTTTAGAAGCACGTTAGTTTTTTACACAAATGATGATTTTGAAATAAATCCCAGCTTTGTGTAACAATATTTAACGCTTTTACGATATGGTAATGTTTAGAGAGCGTTTCAATAAATATACGTAAAGATGAAACTGAACCTTTTTGGGGTTTTCAAATATCGTACAACGCCTTCATGTGGAGCTTTTGAATTGCTACGTCATTATTAAAATGATCAAAAACTATTTTCCATGCGTTTGTATAATTTTCACCAGTTAAAGAAAGTGACGCAATTAAAAAAAAATGAAGTGCCACCCTACAGACATGAAATTTAATAGTGATATTTGGTAGATAGCTCTAGCGTAGTATTATTGTGTACTAAATTAAGAATGATGTCTCTGAAACTCAACCAATTGAGTTCATTACCATCAAATTTCGGTAAAGTAATCTCAGGCAGGCAGCTGGAATTATCATGATGAATGAAAGAATTGTTTGATATTTCTAAAGTATCTTTGAATTCGAGATCATGAATGTCTTTTAAAATCTGTGATTCAATTAAACCATATCTTCAAAAATCTCACGTTCCTTTGCTACGAGCGTATCCGCATCGGTAGTCTCTAATTCTGTTTGAACCTCATCAAACTTTGAGTAAGTTAAACGAAGCCAATGAAAAGAAGATTGGTTATCGCCGAGCGACTTAATCTCTCTATTATTTGGCTTATTTTTATGGTACGTTACTCTTCCCTTGTAGCTACTTCTTTGCTTTCTTATACATCTGAACCTTGGCAACATGAACTGCAGGTTTATCCGCCATGTTGATACAATTTTAAATTAACCAACAACACACTTATTCGTCGCAATAACTAAATTAAATTAAACCCAATATTCCGAACTTTGAAAACAATATTTGACAAAGGAAATATCTAAGATCATTCAATATTAACCAATGATAATATATTTTACTGAGACTTATTACTTATTTATAAATCTTAAATAATTACTTATTAAGACAAATAATATAATTTTAACAAATTCTTAATTACTATCTTGCTTATTATTTTACCTTAATAGTAATTTCCAATCCAAAAAGCATGTGGTAAAATGTTCGTAAATTATTAAAGTTACAACTGCATAGAACTGCAAATCAACTGTATAATAATGGCAAAAACTCCATAATCTCCAACAATCCATAAATATGTTGTAGAATTTTCGTAAATTATTAGATGAAAATCAAGTGGATAATAATTGCAAAATCTCCGACAATCCAAAAACAGGTGGTATAATTTTCTCGAATTGAACGTATCTAATATGTTAGAAATAATCCAGCTAATCTGGCTCGAAGGACCAAAAAATGTTCAAAATTGAAATTTCAGCTACTCTATGCCAAATTGTTACGAATACTGAAGCTTTAATATCTGATATTTATGACGACATCCACTTGACTTATTTATGACGACATCCACTTTTTGAACTTATAGATTTCAAACATATCAAATTAAACATCAGAAAAATCAAGAACTAGGGGGTATCCCTAGTGGCAGTTATCCCTGAATTACTAAATACATAAACACACATTAAAATGCAATATTTAAAAATATACTTTTTACTGTTTATTTTTAAATTTATTTATAATAATAAAACTTCCTTATACTATAGTAACAATTTGATATAAGGAAGTTTTATTATTATAAATAAAATTAAAAATAAACAGTAAAAAGTATATTTTACTTCGGTCTGAAAGACCTAAGTATTACATTCATGAGCTCAAAGTGAAATTCTTACCCCCACTTTTTTGGCATTTCTCGACGTTTTAGGACCTACTGATTCAAAAAGAGCAAAAAAAAAAATGTGTGTCTGTCTGTCGGTTTGCTTAAAAATCGTTCATTTTAAGTGATTACGAGTAGGAACATTAAATTTGGAGAAATCTTGATAGTCGGGATTGGTATGTGAGACCAAAATCTAGATTACTGCATTATAAGTTTGTCAAAAAAATGTTGTCAAGTGTGTCAAAAGAAAGATTTTTATTTATTTTTTACCCAATTTTTTGGAAAAAAATTAAATTAAAATTTTGTTCGAAATGAAATTTTTTTTTATTATTGCGAACTATGGCATTATAAGTTTGTCAAAAAATGTTGTCAAGTGTGTCAAAATAAAAGATTTTTATTTATTTTTTACCCAATTTTTTGGAAAAAATTAAATTAAAATTTTGTTTGAAATGAAATTTTATTATTATTATTGAGAACTATGGCATTATAAGTTTGTCAAAAGAATGTTGACAAGTGTGTCAAAAGAAAGATTTTTTTTGATTTTTTTACCCAAGTTTTTGGAAAAAAATTAATTTAATAATTTGTATAACATGAAAATATATTATTATTATAGAGAATTATTGCATTATAAGTTTGTCAAAAAAATAATGTCAAGCGTGTCAAAAAATGATTTCATTGATTTTTTTTAGCCAATTTTTTTGAAAAAAAAATGTAGCTGTTTTTATGACGTAAATGTTATTTAAAATAAAATGGACATGGAAATTTTTTAATTTGTTATAGTTCTTGAAACTTTTTTGGAATTTTGAAAAAAGGTTGTATTTTTGATTTTGTAATAATTTTTGCAATATCTTTAGAATTTTGGAAAAAGTTTTAATTTTTGATTTTGTAAGAATTTTTGGAATATTTTTGGAATTGTGAAAAATTTAAAATTTTTGATTTTATTAGGTATAATTTTTGGAATTTTGAAAAAAGTTTCAATTTTTGATTTTGTAATAATTTTTGGAATATTTTTAGAATGTTGAAAAAAGTTTGATTTTATTATAATTTTTACAATATTATTGGAATTTTGAAAGAAATATGAATTTGTGATTTTGTAATATTTGGAGAGTAATTATTGTAATAAATGGAGAGGTTTTTGAGTAGTTTGCTGATTGTATCACCTTTTCTCTAAATTATGTTAATGTATGATCTTTTATAACTTTCCGGCATCGTATTGATGTTTCGTGTTAGTTTTGTAATAAATTTCTAAACAGAGATTAAAAGAAATACTTGTACTTTAACAAAGAGTTATGTTTGATATACATCGCTGCCCAAAACTAAAAACCATGTCCTCATAAAAGTTTTTTGCCGAAAACTATATCAAAAACCTTAACCCAGACCGAAGTCTTGATATCTCAGAGCTGTGAGATTTCAGCCCCTCCATATTTTAAATATTGCATTTTAATTCAAAAGTGACAAAAGCACACAAACAGTGAATAATATGGAAAACCATAATAACACATATAGTAAACACACATTCTAATTCTTCTCTAAATAAAAAATCTTCATAAACAACAAATGAGAAAATCTTGCAAGTCAGGTTTTAAAACATATACAACAAAATAAAAAATGTGTCCCTATATAATAAAAACATACTCATATATAATTAGAACACTTATAATTAAACAACATTTGGGCAAACTCGTTGCTATGAATTAAGTAATGGAGAATTCTATTATAAAAATTATATATTAAAAACTATATATTCTATGAAAATAAGTAGCCAATGACATTCCTGACATTCCTTTCTTTATGTATGTCAAGTTTCATCTAAATCAATTCAGCCATTTCGATGCTTATCCCGAACAGACAGACAGACAGACAGACAGACATCGAATTTTATTTATAAAGATAGAAGATAGATAGATAGATAGAAGATAGAAGATAACCACATATACATATATGCATTGGCGTAACTAGGAAATTGTTCTAGGGTGGGCCTGGCCCCAATAATATTGCTGAGTAAAATAATTAATAAAGTTTCCGTTTTTATTTCTTTCTTTTAATACATAACGGGTGTGTCAATTTGAGGTTAATTTTCAAATTTACGGTCATTTATATTTTTTTGCTACATTATTTATGTTAAGTTAGGTTGCAGTGGCTGTCACCAAAACACAACATCAGGACGACATACTTAAACCAAAATACGTCGGTTATGATACCAAAGAATCTCGTTCCCCAACTCGAACCATTTGGAGCTTCTAATGAAGCTAAGTATTTGCGTGATTTTAAAATTATCCAGGTCGGTGAGAGTTTTAAATGTGTGCGCTCCAAAATGAGTTTGCCGTATAATGGGCGAATGCTGGACATGTGCAAAGTAGATGAAACGCTGGTTCCACCTGATCCTCCTCCTTACAGCTCCTGCAAATCAACACTTTGGTGCTTTTCAAGGATCCAGTAACCAGTGATGACTTTAACAATGAACTAGTTTTCTGCCTACTCAAGGTTATAAGTTTTTTGGAACGCTGTAGGTCTAGTCTAGGAAAGATTTACGTGCTTATCTTGCAGCTAATGGTGTTTGACCACCGACCTATAGATTACGCATTTGTCATAAGTTAGTTGTTTGAGAGGAGCAAACGACTCGCGTAGAGCTTCCATTTCTTGTTGAAGATCGAGTTTAGTCCTTTGCCTAGAAAATCCATCCGCTATATAGTTGCATTTAACGCCACTGTGACCCGGCACCTATATAAAATGAACGGTGATTTCGCCAGTGGTTCAGTGTCACTTTTGACGTCGTTGCTACTACATCTACCGATTCGAATGCAGTTATTTATGCTATGTTGTTTGCAGTTATTTATGTTTATATTCAGATATATATTTGTGTAAATAATAAATCTTTAAATTATAGAACTAAATGAAAAAATATTCTTTTTAAAATCGACATGTTTGACAAATTAAAATTGAAAAAAATCATGTAAAATTATAAATTGTTATATCAGTATGATATTTTTACAAATCCTCACTTAGTAACTTTCAAACAAACAAAAATTATACAAAATCAACATTCCTAGTTTCTAAATTAAACTTTACATTCCTAGTCTCTAAAACTATTGAAAAAATAAAAATAAAAATAGTTCAAAAATAACAATTCATTGTTTACAGTAATCATGCACTCCCCCAACCATTTAATGCAGTACTTTGCACAACGATCTTCATTTTCAGCCATACAAAATTCAGATAATTCCAAAAATAAATCCATCAGACTTCGAATTCCGTCGTCAATTCGCTAATGGTCATACAAACAAACGGGGATATTACTTCTACCTAGACGCCAAAATTTTTTTTATTTGATATAAAATCACTCACTGAAGCGAATAAAACCAAAACGAGTTGTATATCAGCCCCGGGGTCCAAAATACAGGCCTTTGAAAAAAGCAAAATCCATTCAAAATTACAGTTTTGAAATAGTATATTACATATCTAGAGTTGTAAATAGCATTTTACATGCGAGGGAAAATTTTGCGCACGAGATGCGTAGCGTCGAGTGCAGTATCTTCACGAGCATGAAAAATGCTTTACAACTCGAGATTTGTTATATACTTTTTCTACGACTTTGTTTTAATGCCCAAACGCATTTAATAAATTCATTTGAACACATTTGAATGAATAATATAATTATACGTTTTGAAATAATTCTGAACAGCAAATCCCTTAGTAAAAAAATACATTTTCATTTTCCCTTCCCTAGCTGTCATGAACTTTGTGTTCTAGGGGGGGCCGGGCCCTCTGGGTCCCTACCTTGTTACGCCTATGCATATATGTTTTACTTTTAACATTTTTTAATGATTTTCTTTTTCTTTTAGGTGAAGTTATCAACAATTTATCAAAAAACAAACTTTTATATATTTAGTATTGCCCAATGAGAGCAATTATGTTCAAGTATTTAAACAAATGAAATTAAATTTTTTTCAATAAATTATTCAATGGAAATTTTTGTTTAATTTTTTTTTTGATTTTCAGTTAGTCATAAGATATGTAATATATACTTAGAGTATGGCCGCAGGAGGGATCGATTTTGATCGATTATGATCAATGTTGATCTACGGGTCTGACTACCCTGCGTACTCCAGTCCCTGCCATTGACATATGAGTTAACGTGAGATATCACATACCACTGGCAATGGCAGGAGATGTCATTAGCCAAGATGATATCTTAGGGTGCTGGCGGACGAACTTTAATTAGTCAACGGCAGCACTTCCAGTCTTAGCTGGGCAGCGTTCCGTAGCGGTACCGCTCATTAGCTCTTCCGAGGAATCGAACCAACACGTAGTTATGTGTGGGCTTTGTGCCTCGATTAAGGTGGTGGGCGGTGCGTCTGGGGTGCGCTGCATCAGCTGGATTATTGGCATTTAGTTTTGTTTTGTTTTCTGCAAATTTCTCACAATTTGTTTTTCACTTATTATTTTGTTATTATTTCTTCATCTTATCATGAAATATTGGCATATGTCATATTTTGTTGTATGATAGGATTTTTTACTTAGTTATGCATTTTAAAATAAAACACAAAAAAATAAAATAAACATTTTGATATATATATATATGGCAGTACAACCGAAAAAAAATAAGTCTGCAAGTGGTAAAGCAAATTTGCGCAATCCACCCGCCCATAAAGCGGCATGTCCACGAAATTTGCAGGGACAAAACATATATGAATCAATAAAAAATTTTAAAATACATGTTCAAAACATCTGCGGATTGAACGCTAACCATGACCACGTGCAACATCATCTTGAGCACGACAAACCGAACATTCTATTCCTTACAGAAACACAAGTTTCTGAAAATTTTCTCTTTATAGAATCGCTTAATTCCAAATATAGGCTCGAATCAGCTTTCAAACTCCATCAGAGCGTATGCGCATTCATTCATGAGAGTGTTGCGTACACGCGCTTTCCAAATTTTGAACTACACGGTGACGGCTTCAATACAATGGTTTTAAAGATTTGTCTTCCAGAAATGACTTTTTTTACAATAGCTTTATACCGGTCCCCCAACAAACGTAACCCAAACTTTTTTAATATACTGACAAAAATTATGGACGAGATTAGAGCAAAGTCCCCTAATTGTGAAGTTATCGTTACCGGTGACTTCAACGTCCACAACAAATCATGGTTGGAATTCTCCAAATCGACCGACGATGTTGACAATAGTGGAAAACTGGCAGAAATTTTTGCCGCGTCTCAGGGCCTATTCCAAATTGTTAAAAGCCCGACTTTCACTCCCCGTAATGGCGGTGATAATAGTTTTCTACTAGATCTCTATCTTACCACAATGCCAGATATTACGAGTGTCGATGTTGCGAAAGGTAGTATTGGAAATTCTGATCATTATTTAATCTCATCAGTTATCAAAACTGATTTACTTAAAACTACAGCTCCCAAACCCCGTAAAATATTTCACTACTCAAAAATGGATAAGAGTGGTCTTCAAAATTTTTTCCATGGTTTCCCTTTCGACCGTCATTGTTTTTACACTGACAATGTAAATGTTTCTGCTCAAAACTTTACAGAAACCATCCAATTTGCTATCAATAAATTTGTCCCTTTCTCCATAGTAAAACCCAAACAAAAATACTTGTATTCGAAAGCTGCCAAAACGGCACTTAGAAACAAACGTAGATCATTTAATATTTGGATTCATAACAAAACTCCCACTAATCGATCCCAATATCTAAAGGCCAACAAAATATCTAATCAGATTATCTCAAACGAAAAGTCCGAAATTGACAGAGCGAAAGCCTCAAAACTTACGTCTATGTCTGTTTCTGACAAGAGTTTCTACTATGCCATTAATTCTTTAAATTCTGGTACAAAATTTTCTATTCCCTCTATTATTGATAGTGATTTAATCGTCAATGATCCCGCAAGAAAAGCTAACTTGTTCGCTGAACGCTTTGCTCAGAGCTCCACTGTTTTGGAAACTCCTGAAGAAATACCCCAAATCCAGTCTTCAGGAGTTAATATGAATGAACTTCACTTCAAACCCAAAATAGTCGCTAAACTTTTAAAGGGGTTAAACATCAACAAAGCATCAGGAATGGACAATATTCCACCCATTATTTTAAAAACCTTTTCCAAAGAACTTGCACCAACTTTAACTAAAATATTCTACCAATCCTACAAATCTGGTATATTTCCCTCGTGCTGGAAGTTGGCAAATGTCCAGCCCGTCCCCAAAAAGGGACCAAAATCCGATATCTCAAATTATAGGCCAATAGCTTTACTATCGGTCCTATCCAAAGTCTATGAGCATTATATTAATACACATATTTCAAAATTTCTGGAAGAAAATCATTTAATATCCGACAGCCAATACGGTTTTCGAAACAAAAGATCAACTACCGATCTATTAAACTATGTAGCGCATTGTTGGAACAGCATACTTGATAAGGGTGGTGAAACATACGTTATCGCCTTAGACATCTCCAAGGCATTCGATCGAGTCTGGCATGCCAACTTAATCAACAAGCTCGTTGCGTACGGTTTTCATCCCAATGTTGTGAAGCTGATTCAAAATTTTCTATCCGACCGATACATTTCGGTAACCTTAGACGGATATTCTTCTGAGTCTAAACTAATTAACGCTGGTGTACCCCAAGGCTCAGTATTGTCCCCAACCCTATTTTTGATTTATATCAACAAATTGTTGAAAATCACCAGCAACCCAATAAATAGTTTTGCAGATGATAGTACTCTGCACAAGTCGTTCGAGCCCCTTCCTTCAAAAGGTAAAATGCACGAACGAATTAATCCTGCCCGGAGAGACGCTGCCATAAACGTGAACAAAGACCTGAATAAAGTCGCCGACTGGGGTGACCAAAACCTTGTCAATTTCAACTCCACCAAAACGCAGCTGTTGATTGTTTCCAGATTAAAGACGGAGTTCCCCAAAGATATTTAATTTAGTATGTGTGATGAACCAATAGGTGAATGTAAAAACATTCGTTTATTGGGTGTCACAGTTTCAAATGACCTACTCTGGAACGATCATGTAATGGCGATGGCAAAAAGCGCGTCTAAAAAACTCGGCCTTCTAAATAGATGCAAAAAATTTTTCACTTCATACCAATTGCTCCATGTTTATAAGTCCTATATTTGTCCCTGTATGGAGTACTGCTGTCAAGTTTGGGGTGCTGCCTCTGTTTCCATCTTGGCCCTCTTGGACTCTGTTCAAAAGCGAGCTATACGAATTGTAGGTGATCGAACTTTGACATCACAACTTGATTCCCTACAACATCGTCGCACTGTTGCTGACCTCGTTGTTTTTTACAAATATCGTCATCAGCAGTGCTCAGATGAAATCAGCGGCATCATGCCTCAAACTTATTCTTACCCCCGTTCCACTCGGCAATCGGCTGCCGCAACCAGTGAAACGGTAAAGATCCCGCGCTGTCATACTGGCAGATCGCAGAGAGACTTCTTTGTCCGAACTGCGTACAAGACCTAGTCTAGACCTAGGTCTTAAAAGGTATTTATGTGTTGTTGTGACACATATTCTAAACCCTATTACACAACACATTTTATTAAAAAAAAAAAATATATATATAAATATAAAGAGAAGATAACATTAAAATTGTATGAAGAGATATAAAACAACTCGTGATCACTCATATGTCATATTCAATTTCTCTTTTCTCCATTTGGAGTTCTGTTTATTTACAGCAACAAACTTTTTTTATTAAATTATACATTAAAAACAATTAAATAATTTAAAACGAAACAAATAGTAAAAAATTCTTTTTAATTGTGCTAATTTTTATAAATTAATGAAAACAATTAACAGAATAATTTAAATTTATTGTGTTATTTCCAGTGATTTCATAATAGTGAATGATTTATAATAGACAAGCAATATTTTCTAACGACACGAACGAATATTTAAGTTATGTAAACATTTTCAAAGTATTTTATGAAAACTCGCTGAAAAACTCTTTTCGCTATATGAACATATTAATTTTTTATTCATAAAATAGCAAAAAATATATGTTTGATTATAATAAAATCAAAAACTCCACTTTTTGTTCATTTCTCTTTATATAGTCGCAGGGAGGGAGAAACTATTAATTTTTTGGGGTAGGCTTTTTTGTTATAGAATTAAAAAAGACTCGCAATAATTATACAATTTTGAATCAAATGAAAAATTTTCGCACGTCTTTGGGACAACATAACTGTTTCTCTCTTAAGACAAATAAAGGAAAACAAAGAAAGCAAAAAATGATTTGACATAAGAGCAGCCACGGTAAATATTAGTTGTGGTGATCGGTTGAATATATATTATGAAAAAAAAGTTAGAATTTCGAAAGTTTCATATAACATTCTATTTCTGTAGGAATAATTTATACATTAAATTGTAAAGTTGGTAAATGGTATTTATAATACGTATTTATAATCAAGTTAAATTATTCAAAAACATACTGCAGCTGGAATTAGAACCAGAAAACTGCTCTATAGACATTTTTGATGGTTTTTAAAGAGAATTGTTACGGCGGACTATTCCAATTTTTGCTCGAAAATAATAATTTTCAAACTCAATTATAATTTTATATTTTCTTAAATTGTAGCTACATTTGTCTGTACTACTGTTGAGGACGGTTTAGTTACGTCATCGATTTCAGTTCATAAACATGTTTGGATGATTTTTTTTAATTTGAAATTGTTTATTATTGCTGGAAGGGGAAACAAAAAATCTAAAATGAGATGATATAAAAAGATTAAATTGTTTAAATCAAAATTAGTATAATATTTATATCGAATCAATTCAGTATAAATTCAAAATCAGTATGTAAAATTAGATAAAACTGATAAGTGTTTAGTATATTAATAAAATTAAACAAATGGTGATGAATCATTGTGATATTTTGTATAAAATTAACAAAAATAAATTATAAAATTATTTTTAAATAAAGTTTTTCTTTACAACTTCGAACCATTAAAATTTTGCAAATTTGTTTAAATCTTGACCAAGGTGACATACAAAGCCACAAACCAAATTTAGATATGATTGATGATAGTTTATCGATGGTATGCGCTACTAAATTTGTAATTGGTCATAGTTGGAATTGAAAATTACTGATATTATTTATGAAGCACAAAGAATGACACATTATATGGTGTGGAAGCTGTATAAATAGTTCTACTCAAAATGTTGGCTGTGATAAATTTATTTATGAAATTGGATTAAGAATTTATTTTGGAAAAAAAAGGAATGGAAGTAGGACATTGGTGGATATTACGGACTTATTTATTTTTTGTGAAAGAATCATTATGCGGTTCAGCATTCAAGAACTAAAATAATGTAATCACTTTTTTGATTTGATTTGTATAATTTTTGTGTTAAATTATTTAGTTTTGTTATATTCGGTATATATAATTTAATTTTTTTTTTTTTTGATATTAATTTTTCTGTGATATAAGAAATTTGCAAGTGTTAAAGTTTGTTGGTGTATAAATTCAGTATTCCGGTAATGAATTCAGTGTTTCAGTTTTAATAATAGTTTTGAGCTATCCGGCATAAAATTTCAAAAACTATAATGATAAATCAAAAAGCGTTTGACGCAGTCTGCCATATGATCCTAATTAAAAAACTATATGAGATTGGTATTAGAAACAATAGCTTAAAAATGTTTCTTAGCTACTTAAACAATAGAAAACAGGCAGTTAAAATAGATTCAATTGTTGGTGACACTGAAAGAATCACGTATGAAATTCCTCAAGGCTCTTTACTTGGGCAACTTCTTTTTAATATTTATATAAATGAAGCACTTTCACTCTGTTTGAGTGGTAAGGTCGTAATGTTCGCAGATGACATGGCCATAGCATATAATGAAAAAACTTGTAGTGGCCTTCGACTTAAAATGCAATCAGATCTTAATCTAATATCCAACTGGGTTGACTGTAATCACCTGAAAATAAATGAATGTAAAACTAACTATATGATATTTACAACCAAAAATAAATGTTTGATGGAATTTTCTAATTTTGATCTATATGTTAATAGTAACAAGATAACAAGAGTCTATTCCGCCGAATACTTAGGACTTTCCATTGATCCTTATCTCAATTGGAATAATCATATAACCAAATTAAAAAACAAAATTCGCACAACCAATTTCATTCTGTATAAAATGAGAAATATACTACCAATAAAAATTAAATACTTGATATTCCATACGCACGTTCTAAGCCATATTAGGTATCTGCTTCCAATCTGGGGCATTACAGCATGTGCGAGGATCCAGGGAAAGTTCATGTTTTGCTAAACAAATCGTTAAGAAACGTAAAAAATTTACAGTATAACTGTGCTACTGGTCTACTGTACAACAAAGATATTCTACCTGTACAAAAACTAGTAGACTTTGAGATATTGTTCCTTATCTTTAAAATCAAACATAATCTCATTAAACAAAATTTTGAATTTCGCAAAGTAAGTTCTCTTCATGATTATCCTACAAGATATGCAGACCAGCATTTTATTATCCCTTATTTTAGAACCGCCGGTGGTCAAAGTTCTATGGTTTATAAAGGCTTATTAATGTATAACAATCTTCCTGATGACTTAAAAGATGAATCCAGAGTCAGTTTATTTAAATCAAATTTAAAATCATATATATTTGAAAATTAATTCTAAGTATGCTTGAAATAAAAAATGTGTACGTTTGCTTAAGTTTAGTTACAAAAATTAAAATGTATGTCTAAATTATATAACCCTAATGTTAAGTAAAATCTAAGTAAATACAAAAGCTAATTTGTCTGTTCTCGATAACTTATTATATTAAACGTTACTATAATTATTTGCACCTAGCACAATGTGCTTTTGCAAATATATAAATCGTTTATAAAATTTTATATTTTTATATTGTTAAATTATGTATTAAACCAATAATAAATAAACAAAAGCTAGAAAAAAAAAAAAAAATAAAAAATAAATTTTCAATAGAAGTTCAAATTTCGTTAGAGAATGTACGTTGAAAACCTAACAAAACAATTCGAAATATATATCGTATAAAAATTTATAATACACCTCACTATTTGTTAAGCAGAAGGTGTATACAGAATAGATTAGAAGAGGTTGAATTAAGATGGATAGTAGTTGTATCAAAGCTGGATGAAAGGAGTAGGGCGGAGCCCGCAGGATATCCCTTAGTTTATAATAAAAGTGTTATGCCCGCCAAATTGCTTGTTGGTAAACATGTATCATTTACGATTAAGGTCCTGTATAGGGTGTATTGACTGGAACTTAAGGCTTGGCAGTTCAAACCACTAAGCCGGTTACACTAACAGCAAAGATTAGATACTCATTAATTCCTTCTATAATTTCTATCCCTGACCTACCCAACTACACGTCTTGCATTATCGTAATTTTACACTTAACAGATCAAAATACAAATAACTTTTTACCTCACCCTCGGCTATAACATACATTGCATTTTTCATTAACACTTTTTTTATTAACAAACAATCGGTATACTTAATCTTCGGAAACCCTGTAAAAACATCAAGGTTATAATAATTTTATGAATTCTCTTACAACGTTTCGAATTTTGTTTATTTTCCTTGTTTTTAATGAAAACGCTAACGTTTAAATTTTTCTCTTCATATTATAACAATGAAACGGAGATAGAAATGAAATTCTACAATACAGGAACATATTTAATTGATAAACGGGTGGTTCTTACTTTTGTTTATGTTTTATAAATTGATAGAAGAACAGGAAAAATGTTATGGAAAAAAATGAGATAATCTGTTATTAACTGGCTACGTTTTCTAAATTGTAAATGTATTGATTACAAACAATATGAATAACGATCATCTGTTTCATGCAACCAACTCTTCTTTCTTGTTTAGAGTAATTTTAAAAATTATAAATAGAAAAATAATTTTAAATGTTTTTTGAGTTGTGATTCAGTACTTTGAAATAAAAGTTCATAGTTTTTCGGGTTTTATTATAAAATTAAAACTAAAGTAAAAGAAAAAAATTATATTATATTTTAATCGTAACAAAAAATTGTTTAACTTAAATTTTAAACTGTGTTTTTCCAAATTTTAAATGTTTTTAAGTTACGATATTTTAAGGTGTTAAATTATTGTTACGATATTTTATTGTATTGCTAAAATAAAAATAATATAACTGACACAAAAAATTAAATGTTTTAAACGATATGGTGGTGGTTCGAGAAAGGCAAGATGACAAAGATTTAAAAAGGACCCAACATATGTGAATATGACTATTGGATCATTTGTTTGCACAAGGTGTTCCGGAATTGTATCGTTGTAGTGTTTTAAAGCAGAGGCGTGCAGGTGCACCGTATGGTCAAACGACGATGATATGGGAGTGAGTTCATTCCATAATATGTTACAATTTTTTTATTGATATATGGAGTTTGAAATGGTTGCCTATAAAATCTATATTCATGTGGAGCTCAGTACGTGATATCATTATTAAACCACCAGACGAATATATGCTTATTGCGAAAGTGGCACATTTTTGTTGCCATGTATTTGCTGAAGATCTTCACGTCCACTACACTCAGAAAAAAATCCTTTAAAATCAATAGTTTTTTAATAGGTTTTTACTATTAAAATTAGTCAATGTGGTATGTCCTGTTATTTTAAAAATTTCATTATTGTTATTTTAATAGTACTCTACTACTATTGTATCAAAAGTGACTTCATTTTAAATTAATGTTCCATAACATTAATTTTTAATAGGATGCATTATTAATTATATAAGACAAGTCATTTAAAAAAAGAACTCGGTGTCACATTAAATCAATAATATCACTCATTAATTTAAAAAGTTAAATTAGAATAAAATTAATAGGAATTAGTATAAAAATGAAATGAGGAATCATATTATATCTATGTGATGCAATATTACATTCATAAGATGAATACTATTGATTTTTAATAGTAACTTACATTATTTTAATAGGTACATCTTATATAAACAATAAGAGAGCCTAGTAGCCTTAATAATACCCCAAATTGCTTTAAAAGCTAAAGATATGGTAAAACTTTATAGCAGACCTGAACATCTGAATTATCCTGTAAACCGATGAAATGATAAGTAACGTTTAATACACCCCAAAATGCAATTTCTCACTTAGTTAAGAATTCGTATTTTACTTTATATTATTATCTTTTTTTTTAATATTTCATTTTATGATTAAAAGTTTTCAATTCATTGCCGCACAGTTACAGTATTAAGCGGTTGAGATGTTCTCAAACCGCTGGATTTTTTCTTAATTGCATTATGTTTTTTGCATTTCCGTGAAGCAAAAAAGATCAATTAAGCTTGTAAAACTAGATCGTTTTGCAATGTTGATAAATTCAATGTGGCCCATCATTGGGCTACTGATGAAAATGTAATTAAATTAAATAATAAACTGTTTAAAATTGATAGAAATAATAAAAACAATTTATTTAATTTGGTTTATACATTGTTGTTTATTGTTTATAGCCTAAAATAACTTCAATTTTAATCAATAATTTTAATTTTTAAGCTAAAGTATATTAAGTTTTCTAAAATTAAAAAAATTAGTTTTGATTTTTTTAACTCAAACATTTTCGAAGACGAAAAGACGAAAATATTTCCTGAAATAAAAAACTATTAAACATTTTTAAAATGTAGATGCTCTACTAGTTTGTTCAAATTAGGATTAGAATTTAATTTAAAATTAAAAAAATTATGTTCTACAAAACTATAAATAATCCTTCCCTCAAAAGGATATTCAAAATTTAAGACGTGAATTAGTTTAAACGTTATATCGAGGCATTTAAGAAAAGTTAGAAATTTGTAAGCAATTCCATTATAATATGTATAAAAACTTTTCAAAGTTTTTAAATCTTCCCCAATTACTACAATTACTGGTTGTAAGGTAACGCCTTTTTTTAAATACCTTTCTTTCAATTTTTCAAGTTTTCTGTCCAAATCATTGAGTGTTATACAATGTAGCACGGTTGATTGTTGAGCATCAACAATTGTGAGCCTCCACTTGTTTTTGTTGTTTCGTGATTATGTTACAATTGTTTGTTTTAAAATGGCGTGCATCAACAAAAAAATAATACAGCTGAGACTATTTTCTTCTACAGTCTCGTCTATCTCGTTAAGTTGACAAATTGAGGGCCGATCTTTAATATTTTTTTTCATATAAGGAAGAATATGAGATATAAACGACGGCCATTTCTCAAATAGCTGTGATTGGTTGCCCGAAAACAATAGTTTGTAGTCAATGTCGATCTATGAATAAAAAAATACAAAAATAGTTAGAAGAAAAACGGATTATCCACTTGTATTACCTATGTATAAGCATTACTTTGCTTTAATAAAGGCCCCCTATTCTGAATTTCTGAATGATCTGATTCAATATCTTTTTGACGTTTATTTAATAGATATGTCCACTTCTTTTCAACTTCAGCCCACGGTTCTATGTTATGGGCTAACCAAAGAAACGTTTCCTGGCTGTTACTGGACTCCATTTCTAAAATTTCTTCTGCATTCTTCTTTGAACTTTCTGCAACTAATGAAAAATTGTGAAAAATACTAAAAGGGGAAAAACAATTTTATGGGTTCAGTTGGTGATTAATTGATACCCTTATTTTCGGGAGAGGATTGCATCTTTTACTCCCTAGGGAGTGAAAGACAAATAAACCATGAGAATGGTGCTTATTTTTACGACAGTAATATTTAGGATAATATCAACAAATATATAAAAAACAAAACCAATACACAATTTTGGTTTTGTTTAAATAACTATTTTTATTTCATACTGATATCTAAAACGACATTTTTCGGATTAATTATGGTACAAAAAGTTGAACTTTAATCGCTACTATTTAGATCCATGCTACAGAAGTTATCTGAAAGTCTAAAGATTTTCGAGAGAAAAATCATTCGTTGCCGTTCGAAAATTTTAATGTGATTCAAAAAAAAAGAAAACATTACAAAACGGAGATCAATTGGGCGTCCATTTTAAAACTAAAAAACTTGCACGTATATAAATTACTAAAACAAATAATTGTTCAAACATTTTTCAAGAATAATCATAACTATTTACAGATAAATAAAAAATTAAACTCACCTTAATTGAAATTCACACTTTAGTTATAGTTTAAAATAGTATATTATTGAATTAGGAGCTAAAGTCGTACTTTTTGTGTTGAGTCTATAGTTTGGCGGCCGACCGTAGGGAGGCCGACAATTATAGACGAAACACAAAAAGTCACTTTAGCTCCGAATTCAATACACTATTTTTTCGGCAAACGTTTAAATTTGTTTAAAAATATGAAATTAATGCATCAAATTTTTTAAAAATATGTTTTAGGTAATAAATTTTCTGAAATTAATTTTTTTTTATTTTTATTCATTAAAATGAACTGAAATGCATTCTGTTTTGAACAAATTAATAATATCATTTTATTTTACTTTACTGCCGCCGTAAAAATATGAAAATTACTTTACAGCCGCCGTAAAAATATGAAAATTACTTTACAGCCGCCGTAAAAATATGGAAGTTACTTTACAGCCGCCGGCAGAAAAAGTAAAAATGACGTCACTTTTGCAGCCGCCGGCTAAAAAGTAAGACTTTAGCTACTCCCCAGCGGCAGTAAAGTTAAACTTTACAGCCGTTAGCCGAAAAAAGTCTTTTTTTAATAAATTTATTTTTTAATCACTTTTATAAACACATAAAACAACTTCAACATTTGCAAAACGCACGCACAATGAAATGATTTTTCTAAATTTATGGATCTATTACATTTGGAGGCGACTAATCACGAAGCAGAAAACATAACGGTAGATCACATACGATGTTTTTTTCCTGATAAATCGTTTTTAATTTTCGATTTTAATGTACGAATCCTATAAAAACAATAATTAAGAAGTATTATTTTGAAAATATTGCACGAAATAAAAATTTAATGTTCCACTTACTATTAAATTAATATTAAAATCATATAACCAAAAACAAAATTAAAAGGAAATCCTTTTATTTCAGACTTAGATTAATGTGGTAAGAACTATTATAAAATAAAAATGTGCCAGTATTAAATGTGCGAGGACTTTCTTTTAAATTTGAAACCATAAACAGAAAAAAATAATAGGTTTTGTAATTAGAACAATAGTATGTACTATTAAATATGTAATAGGAACAATCATTTTAATTCTATACCTTAATTTCAGCAAAAACTATTATTTTTAAAGTATTTTCATATTAATTTCTGTCTTATAAAATTAATAGTCGTCTTTTTAACTATTTAATAGGATTTATTTTTCTGAGTGTATAATATCGTTATGTTAAACAGCGTTTTTTTGGAATGAATATAATTGTTGGCTGAAGAAAATAACAAAAAAATAAACCTGGCGTATAATACATATTGATTGGAAGTTGACACCAAGGAAGACTACACTCAACAGTATTGTATTTTAGCACTTCTCTCAATGTTAATTCTAGTTTGCATGTTAGATTAATAAATTATTTTTGTTTGTCATAATGAAACGTCATAAAAAATTATCATTATTCTTAGAGATCTTTTGTTGGGTTAGAGTCCGCGTTTTAGTCCGTACATGTATTTTCATGTATCATTTTGAAAATATAAATTCCCTTGGATAAATAGATACCGTATGTATCTATATTATTTCTATAATAAAGCTATGGCTTTAAAAGTGTTAGATTTTTCTATGATCTACTTATGATTTTAGTAAGCGTTTTGCAAGTTGAGTGGCAATATTTTAGCTTCTAACGAAATATTTCGAATTCGTTCACATAATTTATTTATTTGATTTGTTTTTGTAAGTTCTTGGTTTGATTAATTCAATTCATCAAATTTTATTGCTTTGTACCGTTACTAAACAAACTAAATAATAGTGTCCATATTGTTGTTAATAAATAACACAAGTATATCATAATCTAAATAGTTTGATAAACACAATTAAATTAAAAATTCACTCATTATTTCAATCATAAGCCATCATCAATAACTTAAATATTGATACAATTGTAATACGTTAACAAATATTTTCATTTCTTTTTCCCATGCAAATGCGCTACAGTGAAGTTTACTGTTACGGTAAACTTGAGGATCGTGAATAGAATTGATATATAAGTTTTTGATCAAGAATTTATATTTGTTTACAAAAAATAATATTTTTTTTTGTTCGCATTCTGTTTTAATAGATGACATTGTATATATGAAATAATCATGTAATGATGAAGATTATTATTTGATATCTAGTTAAACGTTAGTGATCGTAATCAATTTCCATTTTCTTGTCTTTTTTACTTATATGCACAAAATTATTTATTGAGTAAATCTAGGTTAATGTTTATGATGTTTGATGAATTGAATGTGTTCTGATTGTGATTTGAATAAAATTTTAAATTTTTAATCCAATTCACAGAATCATTTTTATTACTCTTAAAGTTGTAGAAGAACAACGAAGTTTGACTACTAAATAATTTTTATACCTTCTCCGACATTCTGTTGGTAAAAAGTAATTATCATGAATGGCCTTTCTTGAAAATGAAATCATAATTTTCCCATAAAATTCATATTTGCGTTGTGTCTCATTTTAAAATCGTTAGCACAATTATTTATAATTTATAAATAAAATTTAATATATATTTTTATTAAATTGTTAAACTTAAATTATTTGTGAAATGAATACACAATTTGGTTGTTTACGTTGTTTGTGAGTTTGCGATGAAGATGAACTCCTACTTTTTGATCGTTACTGATAATTTTAAATCGTGATCATACGTTGGAATTCCCTGTTATATATTACATTAGTTATTTTTCTTTTCATATTAGGGTTTAAACTTATTTAAATATTCGTTGTACGAACCATCCGCTGACATTACTTTTATTTGTTTATAAATTAAATGAATTTTCGACCTAGATGTTTTTCAAAAAAATAACGCAGTTAAATAAAATTGAAGTTATTAAAATAATTGATGGTTATGTATGATTGGTTTGAATGTTTTTTTTATATTCAAATGATTAACTATGTTTTTAATAAAGTGCTTTGTTTGGTTTATTAGATTAGCTAAGCTGATTTTATTAGTTAATAAACATTCACTACTTACCCAATAAAAGGTTATCCCTCTTTTACAATCCAAACCATGTCACATCGAACATAAATAACATCAACAAAAGCGACAAAAATTGCTGACCCATTGATAATTAATTCAATAAAAAGAAATAAGAACACACAAAAATTTTCCCATCATCACAATATAATAAATAATTACCACCATCAACTTCACGATTGTGTTGATTAAAATTTCGCGCATTTAAATTTTTCCTGTCTTTTTCATTATAGGTAAAACAGTTTTTTTTTGACAAAATTAATTAATAATATTAACATGATTATTAAATTAAAATTCAGAATTGATATTTTATGTTAGTTTTTTTTTATTTGTTTAAAAAATTTAAATAATTTATGATTGCACAACAATAAATTAAAAATAATAACAACAGCGACAATAACGCTAAACTTATATAAATAAATAATCAAAGAACTTTTATTAAAAAATGTCCGGTATACATTTTTTAATGACGTGACATGACGCGAATTCATTTCTATTGTTTCGATATAGAAATATTTCTTTCTTGTTGTAATTGAAATTTTGCCGCAAGAAAGATACATTTACCGTGACCATTTTAGTGTCGCTCAATTATATTTATTAATGAATAGTTGAATTGATGGCCAAGAAAACTACTCCAATCAAATCAATGCAGCATTCCTATATAAATATAACTAAACGTGTTTACTTGAATTCACGTTCGTGTTTTAACACCACCAGATTTGCATTTTGTTTATTTTTTTGTTCGCGTGACAAACCGTATCAAAATTTGTATATTATTCATTTTATTAATTAATTGCATATTTTTAATACACCTATATGGTTTGTATGCAAATTAGGAAACATTTGTAATAAAATTATTTGAATATTGGATAACAAATAAACCGAATTTTTGATATAAATAATAACAGAAGAGGTGCTTGTTCTATGGTTGTCATGTTAATCTGGGAAACAGGCTCAAATGAAGGAAGTTAAAAATTCGAAAAAAGAGAATATGTGTTAATTATCTATATTAAAACTATTCAAATAAATTAGGTCTCCGGATATAAAACTCATTAAATAACGAAATTAATACAGAAAAGGCAAACTTCTTATAAGGCAACATTAATCTATATAACATTCAACTATGAGTTATAAACCAGATATATGTATAGACTCAAACTCAAACTCCGACTCAGACTCAGACTCAGACTCAGACTCAAACTCAGACTCAAACTCAGACTCAGACTCAGACTCAGACTCAGACTCAGACTCAGACTCAGACTCAGACTTAGACTTAGACGCAGACTCAGACTCAGACTCAGACTCAGACTCAGACTCAGACTCAGACTCAGACTCAGACTCAGACTCAGACTCAGACTCAGACTCAGACTCAGACTCAGACTCAGACTCAGACTCAGACTCAGACTCAGACTCAGACTCAGACTCAGACTCAGACTCAGACTCAGACTCAGACTCAGACTCAGACTCAGACTCAGACTCAGACTCAGACTCAGACTCAGACTCAGACTCAGACTCAGACTCAGACTCAGACTCAGACTCAGACTCAGACTCAGACTCAGACTCAGACTCAGACTCAGACTCAGACTCAGACTCAGACTCAGACTCAGACTCAGACTCAGACTCAGACTCAGACTCAGACTCAGACTCAGACTCAGACTCAGACTCAGACTCAGACTTAGACTCAGACTCAGACTCAGACTCAGACTCAGACTCAGACTCAGACTCAGACTCAGACTCAGACTCAGACTCAGACTCAGACTCAGACTCAGACTCAGACTCAGACTCAGACTCAGACTCAGACTCAGACTCAGACTCAGACTCAGACTCAGACTCAGACTCAGACTCAGACTCAGACTCAGACTCAGACTCAGACTCAGACTCAGACTCAGACTCAGACTCAGACTCAGACTCAGACTCAGACTCAGACTCAGACTCAGACTCAGACTCAGACCCAGACTCAGACTTAGACTCAGACTCAGACTCAGACTCAGACTCAGACTCAGACTCACACTCACACTCAGACTCAGACTCAGACTCAGACTCAGACTCAGACTCACACTCAGACTCACACTCAGACTCAGACTCAGACTCAGACTCAGACTCAGACTTAGACTCAAACCCAGCCCCAGTTTCAAACTCAATGGAGTTACATTCACAAATTACGTTATAGAAAAGTTAACAACTTGATTTTTTTTTCTCTTTTAATATTTTCAAACAATTTTTTCTGCTGTCACCTTACTTATAAACAAATCATAAAATTAACAAGACTACTTCATAGAAAAAAAAATTTCCCATAAAAAGTTTTCTAAACCTATAATTGTATGAAATTGATTATTAAAATCGAATGTATAGTCGTAATTACCAAAATGTCATTGTTACAAATAAAACATTTTGAAATCTCAATAATCAAAACTAAATATAACCATAGACCATGCATTTTAATTGAAAATCAATTTCTAATTAATTCTTAATTTATAATAATAAAATAATGAAAAATCTTATAAATATATTAAAGACAAATTTCTTATCCTACGCCTTCACTACGTTAATCAAATTATACTTACTTACAACAACAACAAATAGAATAACAAATCTTAAGTGAAAGCATAAACAATTAAAATTCAATTAAATTGTTTTTATTTTTTGTATGAATTATATTTATAAATTTATATTAAAATTGAAATAGAATTAGATATGTGTATACATTGGATATATGCACGGAGAAAGAAGTGTGTAATTCTCTTATAAAATAATCTTGCAAGAATAATATAAGATTAATTCTTTTAACTTTGTTTTTGCTTCACCACCGAAAAACTGAAGTGTAACATTAAATTTGTTACAACCAACTATAACTATTCGTTGTAGTTTGTAGGTTGAAGGGATTCCAATAGCATAACTTTTGAACAGTTTTTGGTAAATTTAAATTTAGTATATGATATAATAGATACATCGGTTAAGAACATACCTTTTGTTTTATTCCAGACGAACACAATCCAAACTTTAAGTCTATTCCGACCAAACATGTGGATAAAAATCATCGTTCCACTATAAAATTCCATGAAACCAATCTTGTTAGGTCAAAATAAATATAACTCAGAAGATTACCGAGATATTACCGTCTTAAAGTTTCTAGTTTTTCTCAAAATTAGAAACATCTCGACTTCTAATCAAAAATATGATATCTATCAAATTATTTAAAAGTTTTGTCCAATAGATGGGCATCTGCTGAGTGTAATAAATACGACAATGCCAATATAAAAGAACTCCATGTGACAATGATGATCCTTTGAGATGTTATATTCTATGCTAAGAAGGAGATATGTTCAAGAAAATGCACCCTAGTTTCATAAATTTGCTTTTTATGATATAAGAATTTTTTTTTTTATTTGTCATCAATGCTTCCATAAGTCGATTATATGTAGTTCAATTTATTAGTGAAGTAGATACACTGTTAATGACAATCCAAATATAATCGTCTGTCAATTAAATCAAAGTCATCTAAGAACTACAGTTATATAATAATTTTAGTCCTCTAATCTCAATACATCTATACTCTTGGGATCCTAATTCAGAAAACGAAATATTGCAATTAATATAAACAAACTCATGAAATCAATCTGACAGACGTCTATAGTCTAATGACGTTCTACGTGACCCTTCTTCAGATTGTATAAGATATCATTTACCATATATACAAACGAAATGAATAAGTTTACTTAATTTTTTCAATCAAACAGAATAATATAACGGACAAATGGACAGACGTATTGTGCGTGCAATATTAATAATAAAAATAAACTTAATTAATTCAATAAATTTTCTTATATTGATATATTCTTTTCGGTAAGTGACAATAAATTTTACTTTTTGGTATTTTCTTGTTTGTTTTTCTTACATACTTACATTATGTGTAGTTTTTGGATTTTTATTTTTATTTCAGTATTCTTATTAACCCTTGATTGAACGATTTTGATTCCAAATACAAACGTGCATAACTTGTAAAACGATTAGGCATTAAAGTGTTTATTATTTCTTTAAAAGTTGTTGTTGTTCTATATCTTAAGACCAAATTTGCGGTAGCTTTTACATTATAATTTAACTGTTTAGCCACCATATATGTAAATAGTACATTATGATGCTAGGACGTAAAGCTAAAGATTTTGGACGGATGTGGAGTTTGCAAATCGAGGCGCTAACCGAGATTTGCACCCACATTAAGTCCAAAATAGCTTACGTCCGTGCATCATATACTATTTTTTATTCGCCGCAAGCAAAATATTTTAAGAAAAGTTGTTTATTCTAAATTAAAATTATAAATTTTCATAAATTTTAAAATAAAAATATGTGGAACAAGTAACCTTTGAAAAAATATTTAATATTTTTTCCAAATTCTATGACAACAAATGATAACAACTATTTTAATTGGATAATGAAATTTTGAATTTGCGGGTTGCTTTGATAAAAAAATTTATTTTTCATAGAATTTAAACAAATACAAATGCTTTTTACTTTTTTGGACGTAGCTATGACGACAAAATAAATAGTTGAAAAGTGATACTTTAAAGCCGCAAATCACAGTAATAAAGTAACACTTTAATATATAGGCGAATAAAAAAGATTTTACATCCGATTTATGAATTATAATAAGAAACATTTTGGAAATTTATATTTCACATTTTATATGAGAAAATATGTTATGGGTAAATTTTGTTCATGTTATCTATATAAGGTTGGTCTGTCTTACTTACAAGTTATGTAAATTTAAAAGAGTCATGGAAAGTTATCTTATAAGTTTTAATATAATTACTTTTTATTCATATATTAACAATATATGTACAATTATTGTACATAATCTGTTAAATTGGAATTGTTTATTGTAAACATAATATAATAAACAATTCGAAATATTCGTGGACGGTAAGGTACAATAATTGTTTATTGTTGACTTATGTAGAATTGTAGTTATTTTATTGGTTTCGTAGTTAGTTTTCTTGTGGTCTTGTTGACTCAATAACAGGTTTTAAGTACACTTTATGTATAGTTTCCTGTCTTTGAGTTACATATTGTTTTGATGTTTCTAAAATAATATTTTGTTTACAATTTCATAATTTTAATTGTCGATTTTAACAGTGAACCTAGACTTAGATTCAGGTTGTCCAGCTGTTGAAGTAGACAATTTCAATTTCAATTTGAGTTTGTTTGTTTTCGCATTACTGTGGTTTTCGTATGTATGTTTTTCATTGATATTTCTCTATGAGTTAAAATGGCAAAATTATCTATCAGCTATGCGAACATAAGAGGATTGAATATAAACCTTAATTCAGTCCATCTTTTTCTTGAAACTATGAAACCTGATATTTTGTTTTTAACAGAAACGATTATCAGTGCGCGTGCTGTGACCTTAGATAAAAACAGATACCTTTGTCCCAATTATGAACTTGAATCCTCTTTCTACATTAAGCATGGAGTTTGTGCTTATATTAGGGATACTATACCATATATGAGATTAAATAAATTTGAATTAAATGCAAAATTTCACAATATGGTGTCACTAAAAATTAGTTGCCCAAGTCAAACGCTGTTTGTCTTCGGACTTTACCGTTCACCTAATTCACCTGAGAACTCTAATTTATTTCATGACTTATCTGAGAAGATAGATAGGTTGGTTGAGTATCCTAATGCAAAGTTTATAGTTCTTGGAGATTTTAATGTCCATAATAAAGAATGGCTTACACACAGCTCTAAAACTGACGAGATTGGTAGACAGGCTGAGTTGTTTGCTCTTTATCACAATTTTACTCAAATAATAGACCTGCCAACCAGAGTTCCTGATATTCCTGGTCAAAGTAGTAATTTACTTGATTTATTTTTGACAAACGATCCATATCTGGTTCAATTTAAAATATCAGAACCATTGGGTGGTTCAGATCATAATTTGATCTCCACACAACTAAATATACAAATTCCAAAACAATTTAAAGCGAATCCTCGTAATGTTTGGGATTACAAAGCTGCGGATTGGCAAGGACTTAAAAGTTTTTTTAGATGTTTTCCTTGGAAACGCTATTGCCTTACCGGCCAAGACCCAGACATAGCTGCATCAAATTTTTCTGAAACTGTAATTGATGGTATGCACAGATTTATTCCTAATAAATTGATCATTCCGAAAACTGATCTATGGTTTTCTAGTAAATGCAAAAAAGCTATAAAAGTTAAAAAAAAGGCTTTTCGAAAGTTTAATCAAAACAAAACCGATGAAAACCTTAGACAGTACCGTAAAGAGAGAAATTTATGTCGTAAGTTAATAGATGAAGAGAAACATCTATTTAATAGGAAAAAAGCATCTAAATTCGCAGAACATCCGACTGGTTCACGGAATTTCTATAAAGCCGCAAAGGCTGTCCAAAGCAACTTTTGTAAATCTTCCCTACCGCCTTTTGTTAATAGAGATGTCCCTATCAATGATCCAAAAGAGAAAGCTAATTTGCTTGGGCATTATTTCTCTTTAAATTCTACTTTAAAAGAACCTAATTTCCAACCTAAACCTATTTCTAAAGTTTCTTATAAAATGAGGCGGATAATTTTTCGGAAAAACATTGTTCGAAAAATGCTTTTAAAAATCAATACTAACAAGGCAACAGGCCCTGATTTTATTCCTCCGATTATACTTAAAACATTTGCTAGGGAGCTAGCACCAATCCTCACTAAAATCTTCTATTTGTCATATAAGAAAGGAATTTTTCCTGAAATTTGGAAAATGGCTAGTGTACAGCCAGTTTCAAAAAAGGGCAGTAAGACTGATCCTACGAATTACAGACCCATTTCAATTTTATCGGTAGTTGCTAAAATTTTTGAGAAATATGTCAATTTTAATTTAATGAGCTTCTTAGAGTCTTCCAAATTAATTAATGAGAGACAATATGGATTTCGAAAAGGAAGAGCGACGGGAGATTTGCTGTCTTTTGTCACTCATATCTGGAACAAGTCGCTTGAAAACTTTGGAGAAACATTCGGTGTTGCTCTTGATATTTCCAAGGCGTTTGACAAAGTTTGGCATAACAACCTTATATGCAAATTGAGATCCTATGGTTTAGACGAGCAGCTTATATCTTGGACACAGAGCTTTATATCTGATCGAAAATTTCGGGTCAATGTTGACGGTGTATCATCGAATACTTTTTCAACTAATGCAGGAGTTCCTCAGGGTTCCGCTTTGTCACCAACTCTTTTTCTTATCTATATTAATGATTTGTTGGACTCAACGGTTCATCCTATACATAGTTTTGCTGATGATAGCACGCTTCATGCGTCTCATGAAGCACCTAAATTATATACACCCTTAGCGCTTAGTGAGTGTAGGTCAAAATTGATAGATTCCCTTAACACTGATCTTAAAACAATTATGGATTGGGGTATTGCTAACAGTGTTGAATTCAATACAAGCAAAACACAGGTTTGTCATTTTTCTAGGATAACGACACCCAATCCTTTTCCATTAACGTTTGGCCCCAAAAATCTTTTAGAGAATGAGTCTGTCAGACTTCTAGGAGTTGAGATTGAAAATAATATGAAGTGGAATTCTCATATTTTTAATCTGGCTAAGAATGCTGTTCAAAAGTTAGGATTTTTGGGGCGATGTCGTAAGTTTTTCGATAGCGAACAACTTCTTTTAGTTTATAAATCTTTTATACGTCCCTGCATGGAATACTGTTCTCACATATGGGGTGGAGCTTACTTGAGTAGTCTCAACTGCCTTGATTCTGTACAGCGTAGAGCTATTAAACTCATTGGTAACCCTAGTCTTACTAACGGTCTTGATTCCTTGCAGCACAGAAGAAATGTTGCTGATTTGACTATATTTTATAAATATATTATGGATGAACGAGCTTCTGAAGAGATCAAATCGATTTTACCTAAATCAGCAAACCTTTCGCGTCACACCAGAGCAAACGTAGCAGCGCATCCCTTTACAGTTCAAATAATTAGATGTAGAACTGTAGCCTTCCAACGTGACTTTTTCAACAGAGTATCTCATCTTTGGAATGCCTTACCTTCCTGGGTTTTCCCTGATGAATTCCATCCTCAAGGCTTTAAAGTTAACGTTCATAAATTTCTCAGAGAATCTTAATTTGCATTCCATTCTTATCCCTAGTTGGCATGGTATCTTCGGATATTCAGAGACGTTAATTTATAATTTATTATAATTAACACTAAACATGTCTAACTTTGAATAAAAAAAAAAAAAAAAAAAGCCAAAAACCCTACATAGCCCTGCATATTTTTCCAACACTTATTTGATTTTTGGATTGATCTTTTAGATGAAATACCCAAATGAAGATGAAATGAAGAGTCACAAACACCTTTTTTCTCATTAACAATAGTTACTTTCGCCAAACGTTAATTCTGAATCCACATAAATAACATTAAAAACTCTCCATTGATAATATCATAATTCACAAACCCCAACCACATAAATCAACCAACCCATTAAAATAAACATAAAAATGTTAGTCTATAATAATTCATTCTCAATATTCCCGTATAATCAAAATTATGTTGCAGCAAGAAGAACTAAAACTCACACTTAGCCAAAAGTTATCAAATCTAACTTAGAAAATTTTCATATAATCATAAATTTTCTTTATAAGAAATAAAAAGGTAAAATTATATTTATTTTGATTAAAAGTAATAAATCCTGGAATAAAATGAATTTTCGGTTTGATTTTTCTTTTAATTTTATGAATATTTTTTACAATTTTTGGGATTCAGTGATAACTTCGTACATGGTCGGAGTCAACCGATTACTCAACAAAATTATGATTAATCAATATATTTGCTGAACCACAAGTTCCTAATACTTCAACTACTGAAACATATAATTGAATAAAAAATCGAATCTCTGTTGTTTTAATTGATATAATTGGATTTATTTTGTTTGTTTATCTATAAATAACAGACAAGGATTATGTGAATTCAGAAACTAATCCTCCTAATTTTCTTTTAATATTTTTGTTTTTTCTTTCACTACTTTTTGTTTATATCTGTCTAGCCAATTGCATTTACGAAGAAGATTTCAACATTTAGCGATATTATACATACAAATATTGTCTGTAACAACAACATAACAATTAAAAATATAACTGCAATTCTAGTTCTTGATAAGAATTTCATTTTTGAGTTCGACAATAGTAGATTAATGAAATTCGTTGAATGTATTAGTGTATTACAATCTATTAAAAATGGTATTTAATTATTTTGGTTTAAAATCACTCAATGGTAGCTATTTTAATTAAAATTTATAGACTCTTATTGTACAATGTTGGAGCCAGATCATCTGAACATCAGATCATCAGATCATCACATCATCAGATCATCAGATGGTCAAGGTATTTGTGTCAACGGTACTTCAATTTCTCATATTCGTTGCTTATAGTAATATACTATAAAAACTGTTCGAAAAAAGTATTTATACTTTTTCACAAACTTCTCCACTCACTTGTGTGCATAAACCAGTGCACTAACAAGTGCAACGACATCATTTCCAAATAAAATTTTTTGTTCACTGTGTATGAAGAACACCTGACCTTCCGAAATTCAATATACATTTTTTTATGTTTCCTCTATTTTTACATGGAAAGCTACACCCAAAAAAATAATCGTGATATAATCGACAAAATTGCAGGTAAATTCGAATAAAATGACATTGTTTTGGCTCCGACGTTTTATTTAGTTAAATCGATTGCATCGCTGCTTTTAACACAAATGCACAAAACTTTGACTGTCAAAAGATTAAACTTAATGTTATTTCGACAGTCAGTGCTGTTGTTATAAGCATCTAGAATATCAAGCATATTACTGTGAAATCGAAAGTAAGCACATTAAAATAAAAACGAGATAATGTTTAATCAAAAGCGCTAACATCGATTCGATATACAACGCTGTTTATTTTGAATGCTATCCTAATAGTATTACTTTTATCTCAATGGAAAACTAGCATCAATCCAACAGCAAATTCTGATGTCACCTCTGTCAATTTAGGAATGTGTATTTTTTTCGAAGGCATGCCATTTGGTTTAATGATGAAATGCATTTAAGTTACATAAAATCAGTTGCACTCTTTGTCGAAACGATTGGAATTGACAAAGGTTATAGCTGTAATAGATTGGAAGAGAAATTCAATTTTTTTTTCAAATAAAACATATTTTTATTTTTAATTTTTCTTGTATAAAAGAATGTTTATTATAATATTAATGTAAATACAATAATAATAAAAAAAACATATCTAACTCTACAGACAAGCATTTAATTCATTTAATTCAAGATTGAAGATCTTGAAAATAACACAAAGTATAGTTTAAAAATTTGTAACAAGATCTGTTAAAAATTACAATCACCCACGAAGTGCAGAAATCAAACCTCAAACATACGACACATTTTTTTCATTCTTGAAATTAATGCGGAAGAAGTACTTTTAAATAAATGTCCATAGTTTGTAACAAGCTTACAAAAAATGCTTAAAAACACCCATTAAGACACACCACAATTGAACACAACTTATACAAACAGTTCAACAATATTTTCTCCACAGGCTTAGTTGAATGGCTTGATAGATGCCAGATGGTGCATTTTCGACTGATTTAAATTGGTTCATTTCCTCTAGAAATATTGTATCTAAATGTAGGTAAAACAATACCATTTAGTAATACATATTTTAAGTATGCAATATAAATAAAGAAAAACAATATTGATTAGTACAATAAAAAATATTTTATTTTATTTAATATTATAATTATTATTAATTTATTCTGAAAATATAAATTAATATAAATTATTTTATATATATATATAAATAAATTATGTATATGAATATATGTATATAATAAATTCGACCGAAAAAAATATTAACCGCGTTAATAATCACGTTTTTAATAAAGTCATATGGAAATTATAAACAAAAAAGGAAATTTTACGAATTATTTTGAAGAAAACAAACTTCAGTCTAAGAATGATAAAAACTTACGTTTTTGTTATTTAACAGTACTTAACTTAATTCACCATTTTTATCAAACATTTTTTAATAACTTTTAATACAACGCGCACGTGTTTTATAAGAAAATGTTGCATCCAATTTCCCTGAATGAAAACTACGAACTGATTACATTAAATTGTTGTTTGATATTGTGCCCTAAAACTAAATAACTTTTATTTTAACAAAATCAATTAAATCAATTGCAATGCTTTCGATATTATTGCAGCTACATTTATTTGAAAGTTTACTATCAAAATAATGTCAGAAATTTGGAATTAATGTTGACGAATATTTACGCACTTTCATCTACATTTTGTAAAAATATGGAAACATACACAGTAAAATAAAACATTTATATTTAATATTAAATTTTCATAATTAATAAATATGAAACACCAGTAAATCGAATTTTATGTTGGAGCAAATATGAATAAAATTATATTTCCATAATTTTTCCAAAAGCAAATACTGTATTAATAAATGGATTACTCTTAAATTAACATCTTGCTTTTGTTTTGTAAATTACTTTAATATTTGTAGAATTAACTGCAGTACTTTTGATATGATTATTATTTCGCGCAAAAAGTCAACAAAAATGTATTCAATTTTAGTATTATATGTATTGATTTAAAATTTAAAATCAAAAGTAGCTTTCGAAAGCAGCGTTTTCTGATTTTTGTTCATTTAAGGGCAATTTCGTTAATTTTATATGAAATTTTATACTTTGTTAAATCGATGTACCTCTGTCGATTTAAAATATTGAATTTTTTTTTGGCTGTATAGCTATTTATGGATTAAGGCGTAAAGTCGGTCTTTTTTGCTTGAGAGTGAAATTGTAAGATACTTTATGCCCGAATTGCATACAAGACTTTTTGTACGAGTAAGATTATGTATTATTTGCATAAATTGAAATACATATATATTTAAAATTGTTTAATCCAAGTAGTTTTGCTTTTCATATTTATTTTTCTAAATTTCTATAGCAACCAATTTTTTTGAATATCAATTTTAATTTATTTAAAACATTTTGTTTTTCAGTTGTTTTTGATCTATCGTATTGTCAAGTACACAAATGTTTATTAAAATATATTTTGAGAAAATCGTTAAATTCACGAAATTTTTTGGTTGTTATTTTTTTTTTCTAAATGTCGTTAGCAACCAATTTGTTTAATTTTAATTGTATATTAAATTACTAGCAAACCAAAAAAGGATTAGAAACAATTTTCTCAACAAAAATTTCACAAAACACAAGTCTGTAAAGGCGGCTCTACACGATGCTACGAACATCTTCCAACGTTGGACGCATGATGGTTGGACACATCGGGTGGCCGTTGCTCGAACTATAAACGTCCAATGTCATACGTCCAACGTTGGCGTTTGAATACGTTTGGGACATTGTCGGTATTTTGACACAAATCAAAGAGATTTTTTTTTGTAAATTGCTTTTGTTATACAATTTGTAACATTACTACACGGTGCGTCAGACATTTATATATTTCATTTTGAAGATTTTTGTGTTGATTAATTTAAAGGTTAGTGTTTTATTAAATTGTGTGTCAACAAGAGGTATGTTTTGTAGTATATTTTTAAATTATTATTTTCAATATGTAAATTTTTGTCAATTATTTTTAATTTTGTTTTAATAAACAAATTTGTTTTTTTTATAAAAAAAATGAAACGAAAAACAGTATTTTTGTATATCGGTATCTTTAAAAATTCTATTTTTTCGCAGAATCAGTGTCTTGATTCGATTTTCCATCAACAGCAGATCCTTTGAAAAATGTATTAAAATGCGTACAAAAACGGTTATACGGCCAAAAACTCATTCCCGCAAAAATTCAACTCCATTTCTGTGCATAAATAAACCCTGAATTTGGGTTTTTAACGTATCAAATTTTAATTTTTTTTTAAATAACAGTCGAAGAAATCGCAATTTTCAGAACAATGACCCTCTTAGTTATTGAAATTTTGTTAAGTTCATTATGCAAAGTATCCTAAGTTTGTGTAATAATACTATTTCAGAATTTTTCATTCATCATTTTAATAATTTTAAATCATTTTAATCAATTTGATTAAAAAAGCCACAACACTGATATTCAAAAAAAATATTGGTTTGAACAATTATTTGACCAACTTTTGAATCAAATGTATTGAATCAAACAATCGTTCCACAATGTAGCAGAACATTTGCCATATCAATCGTCGATTGTTTGACCCAAACGTTGAGGGCAAACATTTGGATCAAACGTTCACCGCATCGTGTAAGGCTGGCTCAAGTATATTGTTACGATTACAGAAAAATAATAACAAAACACAACAACAAAATAGGGGAAAGAATAGTGTTGTTGTTGTATTCCTAGAATTTGGGTCAACATAAATTAAAATAAATGATTTTATGAATTATATCTACATAACGTAAAATAATGGAATATTATAATATTTTCTCAAGGTTTCTAAAATGTGACCTCGCTCGAATGGTCGAGAATTATGCAGAATTGTATATAAGGAAAATACCTCTTGCAAAGTTAGTTAGTTTTATTTTAAACCTGCGACGGTAAAGTTAAAATTATAAAAGCAATTTGTATATTAGTGAATAAAGTTTTAAGAGTTATTGAGAAGAAATATTTTGTGTATTATTTTGAACGTTGTGTTACTGGAAATTTCTACAATAAATCGTTGGAGTTGCGAAGCTGTTTAAACAATATTCTACTTAAGAATATTGTTTACTGCACTTTTTTTCTGTTGTTGTGAAACAATTAAGGTGTTGAATACTTAATAAAACCCGGTGTTTTTGCTTACTAATCAGTGATCGAACCATGAAGAGATTTGGGAATTGCGTTTATCGAATTGAGAGTAAGGCCAATTTGAAGGAAGGTAGAAAAACGTTACAATATGTATGTTTTTTTGGAAATGGGCAGGCATAATGTATTTTTATTTACATGTTTGGACAATTTTCTAATTCGAAAATAGGCATAAAGTATATTTTGTTCTTTTGAGTTCGTTTGATGTTGACAAAAATATTTACGCTTTAAGGCGATCTTGGGTAGTATTCTGAGGCACGCATTTTGTTTAGTGGTTTTATTTCAAATTTTCGTGTGTGTAGAAGTTAATACATAGAACCTCGTGTTACTTGTTGGAATTTTTCAATTTATTTTTGATCTTTTCATTCTGTTTAGTATTTTTGTTTGGGTTTCCTCTCTAATTGTTACATTTTTGTTGTCTAAGCGCAGTTTGTGAACCATCCGTCAATCTTCTCCGCAACAAATTTTTTTGTCCAAACCTTTAGCTTTTCTTGATTTCATTCTCTGATCATTCGGTTTCCTTTGAAATCATTATGGCTCACTATTTTGGTTTTTTTTTTATTTGTTATAATTTTTTTTTTTTGTAAGTTCTGACGCGCAGACAATTCGTGTGTTTTATTTATATTTTTTTGTATGTGAGTTGTGTTTGTTGGTGAGTTTGCAGATTTGCAAGTTCTTGACACACTGACAACAAGCATGTTTGAGTTTTTTATTTGAGTTTTTTTTTTTTAATTAAAACCGCAAGTGTAGGAAAGGTCCCCAGAGGTATTTCTAACGGCATTTGCGATCCCGCGTACCTTAGTTGGGTGGGAGTTGGCTGCTGCGAGAGTTGGGAGTTGGCTGCTGCGAGAGGGTCGTGAGTGGTAAAGTGATATAGCTCAGTTCTTGTTGACCCCTGGTGGTTTACTGTCTAGGTCATCTCACCATGCTTATTTTGCCACGTTCACGAGTTCTCAGAGAAACATTACCATGCTGGTATTACACTCATTTAGTCTAACTTCTATGGTCTTCGAGAATTCTATTCGTTAGAGCGCAACCTGTTGGAGGGTAGGAAGAAATCAGAACAGTGAGCGATCACAGGAAAATAAATCGCCTCACGTTCGTGCCGCTCTGACTGATGTTCTCTATCCCAAAAGTAACCTCTTTATTTTCGATACAGAATGTTCCGGTGGTGTCTCTAGCTTGCCAGGGAACAGTGAAAACGCTAACCCTTGGTTTTCTGAGCCAAAGTTAGATCACTTCTGTGTTATGGTCATGCCCCCTTTTTTAGCTTTTAGATTTTAGGTTTTTTTTTTTGAATCAGCTCGATTATCTGTTGCCACCTATCCCACCGGTTTACTCGTTTCCTACTCAAGTTTTTCTTCAATTTGTTTTTTATATATATTTGTTTTGTCCTTATGTTAATGTGGTCTCCTTGTTTTTGTTTTTCTGGCTCTTTATTTTTTGGTCTTAGTTTTATTTTGTTTAGCCTGCCCAGCTAGTTCAGTCAGAATACCCTGAGAGGCTATCTCGGAGTTAGGGTTCGAGCCCAACTCCCATTTAATTTTTTTTATGTGTGTCAGGATGAATTTTTTGAGCCGGACATCCTCCTTTCGTCTTTTCCTGTAATGGGCAAGATATTCCATGTGAGTTGTGCTTCCATTTCTGTCTTCTTTATCTATAGTAATATACTATAGAGATCTTCGAAGTCAATATAGTTCTCAACCAACTTGTGTGTAAGAACAAAATTATTTAAAATATTTCTTAAATTTGACACTTCCGGAAGCTCGTATCAACTTGTTTTTCTTTGTCCAATTCATATTTTTTTTCACTTAATTATGAAAATTAAAAAGGATTGCAGTATTTACAATAGGAATGTAAAAGAAAATCTATGTTGACGAGAGAGTTTTTTCATGGCTCGTGCCATTGAATTTTTTATAGTTGCTAATTGGTTGCGGTTTGGAAAGGGTTGCATCATGTTGGTTGAATTTGAGAAGTTGAGTGGAGAGTTTTGAACTGTCATCGTAGAGTAAAATGATCAGTTTCTTCTAGCAATTTTTTAATTAAGTAATATAATTATTAAAGTCAAATCAAATTAAAAGAAATAAGAAAATTTTGTAGTGAAATACCTATGGAATATCTATGCAATAGCTATGGAAATCAAGTTAGCAAAATTGGAAAAATTTAGCGAAATTAGTGAAAACCTAGGAATTGAATTAATAAAATTGTAATTAAGTGTACCATTTATGAAAATCAAACCACATAAAAGAATTCCAAATTTTCTTATGTGTAGGGGCTGGTCACCAGAATTCATGCCAACCTGAGTTAGCGGCGGGTGAATGTGATTTGCGTGCACGACCAACTGGTAGACCTTCACGGTCTACAAGACCTCATAATACACATTAGATCATCAGATCATCAGATCATCAGATACTCAGATCATCAGATCAACCCATCATCATATTCCCTATTTTCAATGCAGAATAACGAACAGAAGTTGTAAGTTGTTCGAAATAGGTAGCTTGCAATAGCAGTAGCGCAAATTAAAAAAATTAACATGAAGTAACTACTGACATGCAATGTCATGAACCATGAAAAACTGTAGCTCATAAAAAAAATGATTTCACCAATGAAGATATATCGAGAGCAATTATTAGCTTTTTATTCGAATTAACTTATAAAAACTTTTTGAGCTCTTTATAGCTTAAGATTTTAAATTAAATGTTTATTATTGTAAAGACAGACTGTGCCCTACCAAATTTTAAGCCTAAATATTAAGACATAGTAGGAAAAATAGACTGAAAAGTTATAAATGCGCCCGTCGCCGCCACCAATTAACTCTTTAACAAATGTCATCAATTAATTTGCTCTGAAAAGAATTTTAAGATATAACATTCTCACACCAAAATTCACATAAAAAAATTTGTTTGTGTAAAAAATAATGAGATTATCTAAGATCAAATCAACACGATAACCTTCTCACGACAAAACACAAATCATAATAAAACTAATTTGAATAATCAATTGAAATTAATTGATTGATTTTTGATAACTAACAAAAAAAATGAGCGTTGAAGTATTATTAATAAGAACGAGTTAGCGAACAGTAGTAGTTTAGGGTTTTAGTGATTTTCATAATTGAGCATAATATATAAATCAAAATCAATGTAAAAATTAATTTAATTCAAAGTAAAGTCGTATATACAAATCGATTATGTTTTAAAATGTTTTAGCTGAATACATAATATATTTTGACTTAAAAGTTCACAAGAAGCATCAAATGCAATCAATTAAACAAGACTAGGACTTTTAGAATATTTTGAGGATATGCTAATTAAAAATATACTCAATAAATTTTTGGGGGGGATTTTTGTGAGCAATTAAACTCAAGTAATGTTATGAATCCTTTGAAATTTTTCAATTCGAAATCAGTTGAGCTACATTTTTCTCTTTATGCGTGTCTCGGCTGGGATTCAAACTCGTAACCTTATCAATGTCAGTGAGTTTGACTCCTTTGGCAGACACGCTTAAAAAAGGTTTGTCTGTTTGCCGACCGGCCGTCATTACCTACGAAAACTAGAAAACCGCTGGAGGGATTTCAAAACTTTTTTTCTAAAAATAGGTGTACTCAATGGGCAGGTCCGAAAAGACGATGTGTTTGATAACTGTTCCGGAAGTGTGTCAAAAAAGCCATTAAGTGTGTCAAAAATAGCAAATTTTCATATTTTTGGCTTAAATAACGTTTAATTTCAGTGATAATAGTAAATTTGAATCTGGAGGAATCTGGATGATTGACATCCGTATGTTAGACCAGGACCTTGATTATTGTTTTAGAAGTATGTCGAAAAATATCGTTAAATGTGTCAACCGATTGATTTTCGTATATTGTTTATGAGAAATATATTATGGGAAACATTACTTCGGTTTTCGACTAGATATAAAAATAATTATTTGGATGACATGAAATGTAATTCAACATTAAATATGACACATGAAGTGTTTGTATGACGTACATGTAATAGAACATGAAATCGGACATGGACATTTTTGAATTTGTTACATTTTTTGAAATATTTTTGGAATTTTGAAAAAAATTTGTATTTTTGATTTTGTAATAATTTTTGCAATATATTAAGAATTTTGGAAAATATTTTAATTTTTGATTTTGTTATAATTTTAATATTTTTAGAATTTTTGAAAAAGTTTTAATCTTTGATTTTGGAATAATTTTTGGAATATTTTTAGAATTTTGAAAAGAGATTGAATATTTGATTTTATTTAATTTTTACAATATTTTCCCCTTCATATTTTTAGCATTAGTGCTTAGCCAACTTACCTATTTTTTCAGATAGGTCTTGAACCCTTATGTTCTCAGGTGAGTTAGGTGAGCGATACAATCCAAAGACAAACAGGGTTTGATTAGAGCGGGCTATCTTTAGGGAAACCATATTATTTATTCTCACATATGGTACAGAATTTATAATAAGCGCATCAACACCATGGTTAAATAAGAATGAACTTTCTAGCTCATATTTTTGGACAAACATATTTATTTTTGTCCAGCGACACAACTCTCACGCTGAAAATCGTTTCCGTTAAAAAAGAATATCAGGCTTAAGATTAAGATAAATGTGCACCGCATTAAGATTGACGTTCAAGTCTCTTATATTAGCAAAATTGATAGACAATTTCGCCATTTCAAATTACAATTAATAATTTTTCATTAAAAACGAACTTGGATTTAGATTTTAAGATCACATTCAAACTCACATCAGACTGATGTAATCTTTTAAAACATGTGATTCAGAATTTTGTAAACATGAAGAATTATCAGCATAACCCTGTCGATAAGTTGAAGGTAGAACTGATATAATATTTTCTGGATTTAATTGATTAAGGTCGTCAGTAAAAATATTTAAAAATGGAGTCCCTTTATACATATCGGTAACAGGAAATTTATCTAACAAGGACCTAGTGGATGGGCAATGCAATGGAGATGCAACCCTTTTTGTGCGAGATCTTCATTACAATTGTTCATCACTTCAGGATTTATATTGAAGTTTGATCTTGATGAAATATTTCTTCATCCACAACAACAAATTTTGCAAATTTAAGTGTGTTTTCTAATTTGTCTAGATCTTCCCAATTTAACTAAACATCTTTAACTAAAACATACACTACTTCACAATGAATGACAAACGCTAACATACCTTCTCAACTAGCATTACCAAATAACAATATAAAACCAAAATGTAAGTCAAATGACTTCACTGCCTCCATCATTTAATATATCATCCCTTCCATCGTTTGCTATTACTATCCCAACATTTGCTTTAGTAATAGATAATCAGGAGAATTTCAAACAGGATCGAACAGGTGGACAGCATTATATCTACTACGATCGTGTTCTAGTTTTGTGGCAATTGTACCAAGGGATTCGTTTGTTGATGTGGATTTTCAACAATTGGTTACAGTGCAACTTATAACTAGCCCTTCGTCTGCATTACTGTTACTTGGTAAAGAAAGACGGCTGCTTGTCTCAATTGGTTTTTCTACCTTTATGCTAGGATCAATTTTTAAAAGTGAAAAACATAGCAAGGATAAAAACAAAATCAATACAACAAATAACACCAACATTAAAAAGCCGAAGGAGAGTCTTTGGACGGAGTGGAAAGAAAGCACTGAGGTTTCTTTTAACTGTTATTAGAAGCTTTAAATTTTAGAGTGTGTATAAAATACCTTTAAACGATCTTTAATACATGGATTTTCTAGTAGCGGCAATTTCAATAAAGAGTCCGAATTCTACTGCAGATGGATTGCGTGTTCCTCAGAGGCTTTGTAGCGAAGAGCCGAGCATACTCAACCATCTCCAAGCTCTTGGCTATTGAAGAGACCGGTGATCAAATCATCGATCTGTTAGTCTGGAATATTAGAAGTTCGTGCCTCAAGCCGAAACAACATGCAACATACAAAATGCACTAACGGAACAACAACCTTGACAAACTAGGGCAAGCAAAGGTTCAACAGATTTTTGAGCATCACTTTGAAAACTCAATGAAACCGATTATAGTTTGTAAAGTGCACACATGCAATTTTTCTATATGCTCGCTATATTGTGAAGACATTCTCTCTTACCTTGTTTCAATTTAAGTTTTATTAGCATAATTGTTTTAGAATATCGATTAGCATGTATTTTAGGAACATGGAAGTAGCCTCTTCCATTTATATAGTTTTTGGAGGGCTTTAGTGACGGGGAACCACTACTTTTTTCAGAGACGTGCGGGGATAAGAAACGATCTTAAACGGAATTGTTGGTGATTCACACAAAAAAAGTTTATGGTTAAATTGATCAAAAAGAACCATATTTTTAGAGAACCATACTGTGGTGATATGTTAACTATATTTTATGGTTGCTACTAACCATACTATGGTGATAGATAACCAAATTTTATGGTTGTTATTATAGATACAGAACCATCCTATGATTATAATTGACCACATTTTATGGTTCTCTAAAATATGATCAATTTAACCATAAAATTTTTTTGTGTGTTGTTAGTTTATTATACACCAATACCATTAACCTTTATATGTTTTTTTAAAACTTGTCTCAAAGAAACAAGGTACCATGTTAACCAAAAGTGACCAAACAGACATGTTTGTGCAGTTCTTTACTTTTGATTATGAAGTCTATGATTCAGGCCTGCCGTGTGAATTTACCAATACTACATATGGGGCTTATTTCGTTAGTTTCGAACCACTAAAAAAATTCAACTTTATAAAGTTTATCATTTATCATATTATTGGCTGGGGGTCTTTTGAGTGAGTTGAAGAAACGTTACCTACTGTTTTAAAATTGCCTTAATTCTTACCTGAAAAATTCATCAACTTTGGTCATTTTGCAAAAACATCAATAAACGATCAGCTCACAGTTTTTTCAATTAATTAAATTAGTGTTAATAATAATGAATTATAAATTAGCGTCTCTGAGTATCCGTAGATGGCTCAAAAAGGATTGGGATTTTAAATTAAGTTTCCTTTAGGAATTTACGAACGCTGATTTTAAAATTTTGGTAAAATTATAATTGAAAAACCCAAGAGTGTGAGACTCGATTAAAACAATTATGCTGAAAGGATCCAGTTCTTCACTTTGTAATTTGAACCCCCAAAAGATGGGAAAATGCTGTAGCTCTGGTATGACACAAGTAAACAGCGGTATAATCGCTTTGATCTCCCCCGAAACCCTTTCATCCATAACGTATATAAAAAATCGTTAAATCAGCAACATTTCGTGCTGCAATGCATCAAGTTCGTTATTAAAATGAGAGTTAGCAATCACATTAATAACTCTTCGTTGCAAATCATCAAAACATTCCCAACTTATTACATCATATATGAGAACAGTACTATGCATGGCATGGACGGATAGAGGAAGGAAAGGTAAACCGCTGTTCGCTGTTCGTTGTTGAAAACTTACGTATATACAATGCCCTGAAAACCCTAATTTTTGAACAGCGTTTTCAGCTAGACTTAAAATATGAGAGTTCCACTTTATATTATTTTCAATCTCAACTCTCAGAGGTATGACAGACTCTTTCTCCACAAGCTCTTTCGTATCAAACTTTAAAGGAAACGGATTAAGTGAGCATAATCCAGTAAATTGGAAAACCTGTGTTTGCTAACAATAAATTCAACACTGTTTGCAAAACTCCAATTTATAATTGTTTTAAAATCAACGTTTAAAGAATTAATAAGGCTTGATCTAGTGTCATCAACTGTCGATGGTGAATATTGATTTGGAGATTTGTAAGACGTATGACAAGTGCTATCATCAGCAAAACTATAAATAGAATGAATGGACTGATAAATTCAAAAACTTATTAATATAGATAAGAAAAAGTGTTGTTCACAAATCGGAACCCCGAGGAACTACGCTTGCCACCTTTTCAAATTTACATAACCGGGAAACAATCGTTATGGCCAAGTATAGTAACAACCCCGGTCTTTTTACGTTTGCATATTCATACTCTGTGCGAAATTAGATATTTTCATTAATAAAAACAAACAGTAAATTTCAAAAATTCAAAAATTCATTGTGTTTATTTGTTTCAATTTTTATAGTATCGTACTTTGAAATCTTCCTTGACGTTAATATCATTGAAACCAGCTCCAAACTTTATAAAATTTAACAAAATAATATCGCAATAAAATAAACATCATATCAGAGTAGGTTAGGAACAAAAGTCTTTGTATGCCACATTAAAAGTTACTGATTTGTTCTTATATCTGTTCCAAACCAGCTTTTCATTTATACTTAATTCAACAACTTTTAGACTTGACCAACATAAAACGGTTTTATTTATCATCATAAATCGTCTCTGTATCACTAAAAAAAATAATTTGGTATATTCTACAAAGCGGATTCAACCAAATGGGTTGGTGGGTGGGTGGGTGAGTTTTCTGCATATGATCTTGATGAAACTTTGGCAAATGATACAGGTCCACTTGAAAATAGAAGATCTGGATTCATTTTAAATTTGGACAAAATGGCGGGGGGGTCTCCCGAACACCTCTAAGTTTAAATCTTGAATATCTTCTGATTCCGAGCTATGATCTTATTGAAACTTAGTATATAAGGTTTTTGTACTGTTTCTAATATTTCTGCATACCAACTTCCGGTTTGTCACTTCCGGTTAAAAAGTTTTTTTTCAGGTGTTTATACCTACTGTAGCCTACAATTACCGATCGATTTTCATGAAACGTTGCGAAAAGCTTTTAAATAACATGAGAAAGATTTAATCAGCTTTTGGAGCACATTGGATAAAGAGTTGGGGGGGTCCACCATACAACAGGTGGTTTTTTCCACAAAGTTTTTATGTTTGTTGGGAGCATAAAACATTCATTCGTGAATGAATTTTGATGACACTTTGGAAAAAGATGCAAACATGTATGACAAAGAACTGATTAGTTTTTGAGCGATAGTGAACAAAGTGGTGGGGGGTCCCTGGAGCACCTGTTTTTTTTAAAGCTCTATAACTTCGTACCTGATAAGCGAATTGGATGAAACTTGGTACATGAGTACGTAGTACGGTTTAAAATAGTTCTGCATCCCAACTTCCGGTTTTTCACTTCCGGTAAAAAAAATTTTTTTGTACTTTTTTGAAGTTTTTTCAGTGTCTTTATGCACACTACAGCCTACAATAATGAAGTGATTATGATGAAACTTATGGAATAGGGTTCCAATTAGTGTGAAAAGATAATTATTATGTTTTGGGACACATTGCTCAAAGTGGTAAGGGGTCTACCATACAAATGCTGACTTTTCACACTTTGTTTTTTAAGTTTGTTGGGAGCATACAGACTTCATTCATTCATTTATTTTAATGACACTTTGGAAAAAGATGGAGACTTAAGTAACAAAGAACGGATTAGTTTTTGGATAATATTGGAATAAGTGGTGGGGGTCCTCCCGAACACCTGTTTAATGTGTCACACTTTTTTTAATGTTTGTTGGGAGCACACAGCATTCGTTCGTGAACGAATTTTGATGACACTTTGGAAAACAATGCAAACATGTATGACAAAGAACTGATTAGTTTTTAAGCGATAGTGAACAAAGTGGTGGGGGGTCCCTGGAGCACCTGTTTTTTTTGAAAGCTCTATAACTTCTGTACCTGATAAGCGAATTGGATGAAACTTGGTACATGAGTATGTAGTACGGTTTACAATAGTTCTGTATCCCAACTTCCGGTTTTTCACTTCCGGTAGAAAAATTTTTTTTGTACTCTTTTGAAGATATGTCAGTGTCTTTATGCACACTACAGCCTACAATAATGAAGTGATTATGATGAAACTTATGGAATAGGGTTCCAATTAGTGTGAAAAGATAGTTATCATGTTTTAGGACACATTGATCAAAGTGGTGGGGGGGTCTACCATACAAATGCTGACTTTTCACACTTTGTTTTTTAAGTTTGTTGGGAGCATACAGACTTCGTTCATTAATTTATTTTAATGACACTTTGGAAAAAGATGGAGACTTAAGTAACAAAGATCTGATTAGTTTTTGGATAATAATGGAATAAGTGGTGGGGGTCCTCCCGAACACCTGTTTAATGTGTCACACTTTTTTCAATGTTTGTTGGCAGCACACAGCATTCGTTCGTGAACGAATTTTGATGACACTTTGGAAAAAGATGCAAACATGTATGGCAAAGAACTGATTAGTTTTTGAGCGATAGTAAACAAAGTGGTGGGGGGTCCCTGGAGCACCTGTTTTTTTTAAAGCTCTATAGCTTCTGTACCTGTTAAGCGAATTGGATGAAACTTGGTACATGAGTATGTAGTACGGTTTAAAATAGTTCTGGATCCCAACTTCCGGTTTTTTACTTCCGGTAAAAAATTGTTTTTGTACTTTTTTGAAGTTTTTTCAGTGTCTTTATGCACACTACAGCCTACAATAATGAAGTGATTATGATGAAACTTATGTAATAGGGTTCCAATTAGTGTGAAAAGATAGTTATCATGTTTTAGGACACATTGATCAAAGTGGTGGGGGGGTCTACCATACAAATGCTGACTTTTCACACTTTGTTTTTTAAGTTTGTTGGGAGCATACAGACTTCGTTCATTAATTTATTTTAATGACACTTTAGAAAAAGATGGAGACTTAAGTAACAAAGAACGGATTAGTTTTTGGATAATATTGGAATAAGTGGTGGGGGTCCCGAACACCTGTTTAATGTGTCACACTTTTTTTAATGTTTGTTGGGAGCACACAGCATTCGTTCGTGAACGAATTTTGATGACACTCTGGAGAAAGATGCAAACATGTATGACAAAGAACTGATTAGTTTTTGAGCGATAGGGAACAAAGTGGTGGGGGGTCCCTGGAGCACCTGTTTTTTTGAAAGCTCTATAACATCTGTACCTGATAAGCGAATTAGATGAAACTTGGTACATGAGTATGCAGTACGGTTTAAAATAGTTCTGGATCCCAACTTCCGGTTTTTTACTTCCGGTAAAAAAAATTTTTTTGTACTTTTTTGAAGTTTTTTCAGTGTCTTTATGCACACTACAGCCTACAATAATGAAGTGATTATGATGAAACTTATGGAATAGGGTTCCAATTAGTGTAAGAAGATAATTATCATCCTTTGGGACACATTGATCAAAGTGGCGGGGGGTCTACCATACAACTGCTGACTTTTCACACTTTGTTTTTTAAGTTTGTTGGGAGCATACAGACTTCATTCATTAATCAATTCTAATGCCACTTTGGAAAAAGATGGAAACTTAAATGACAAGGAACTGATTAGTTTTTGGACAATATCGGGATAAGTGGTACGGGGTCTCCCGAACACCTGTTTACTGTGTCAGCATTTTTTCAATGTTTGTTGGGAGCACACAGCATTCGTTTGTGAACGAATTTTGATGACACTTTGGAAAAAAATGCAAACATGTATGGCAAAGAACTGATTAGTTTTTGAGCGATAGTGAACAAAGTGGTGGGGGGTGTCCTATACACCTGTTTTTTTTAAAGCTCAATAACATCTGTACCTGATAATCGAATTGGATGAAACTTTGTACATAAGCATTTAGTATGATTTGCAAAAATTCTGATTCTGAAAAATTCCTAATTGTTGGCAGTTTTTTCAGTACCTTTATGCACACTACAGCCTACAATAATGAAGTGATTATGATAAAACTTATGGAAAGGTCTCAATTAGTGTAAGAAGATAATTATCATCTTTTGGGACACATTGATCAAAGTGGCGGGGGATCTACCATACAACTGCTGACTTTTCACACTTGGTTTTTAAAGTTTGTTGGGAGCATACAGATTTCATTCATTAATCAATTTTAATGGCACTTTGAAAAAAGATAAAGACTTTATCGACAAAGAATTGACTAGTTTTTGGACAATATTGGGATAAATGGTGGGGTCCTCCCGAACACCTGTTTATTGTTTCAATGTTTGTTGGAAGCACACAACATTCGTTCGTTAAGTAATTTTGATTACACTTTGCAAAATGATGCAAACATGTATGGCAAGGAACTGATTAGTTTTTTTAGCGATAGTGAACAAAGTGGTAGGGGGTCCTCCAAGCACGTGTTATTTTGGAAGCTCAATAACTTCTGTACCTGATAATCGAGTTGGATGAAATTTGGTACATACACATTTAGTACGGTTTACATCAGTTCTGCATCCTAACTTCCGCTTTGTCACTACCGATAAATTTTTTTTTACTTTTTCTCGTACAACAGATTTTATGTTTGTTGGGATACTACTGCCTGCTTTAATATTTTTATTATTAGAACTACGAAGTCCATAATATTGGTTAGCTTTTAATTAAAGTATTTTATGGATATTAGCTCATTATATATCCAGAACACTATGTTTCCAGAGCTGTGGTGAAGTCAGCCTATGCATCAGCGTCGCAATATTTTTTTAAAGCAAAACTAAAAAAAAATGGGAAAAATTCAATATTCTCAGCAAAAATTGGGAGCCAAATTCAGTAAAATCTTCTCAGCCAAATATTTGTTTAGGCATGAAATATTATCTTACTGTTATAAAATTTCACACAAAAATTAGCAGAAATGTTCATATAATTAACATTGTTTGCCGTAGGCACTTGGTGTAAGTTTTCAAATAACATAATGTCAATATCTTATTTAATCAGTTTAACGGAGCGTAATTTGCGTAAAGTAACAAGAGAAATTTTCAACACAGATTTTACTGTATGAACCCCTCTACTGAACGAATCCCCTCATTTATTCTTTTACTCTACAATTGCGTTTGCTTGCGTTCACCCATACGTTGAGAGTTTAAACAATTTTAAATAATAATATAAATCATTAAATAATTTTTGCCATTAATCTTATGGTAAAACGCTATAGAACGTTAGTGTGATTAATATTGAATTTATTATTTTTCTGATATCAAATCTTCATCGTGTGTATTTCGTTTTCGTTCAAAAGAGATCCATGTCTACTACTCCTGTTCTAATATTACCGTGCAGAGGATCAAACGGCAACAACAAATTTTGAATTTTTAGAGCCAATCTGAATTAAATTTGCATAATTTTATTCCTATTAATTAACAAATAAGTTGTACTTTAAATGTTGTCCTCTAAATTAGGCTCTTCTGAACAGCGTTCAGAATTCCTAATTTTTGAACAGCGTTCTTAGCTAGGCTGAAAATATGAGAATTCCATTTCATATTATTTTCAATCTCAACTCGTAGAAGTTTAATAAATTCTTTCTCTTCAAGATCATTTGAATCAAATACTAATGAAAATGGATTAGGTGTTGATAACCTAGAAAAATGGCAAACTTGAGTTTTGCTCGTGTTGAATTCAACACAGTTATTCAAAATTGTTTATAAAACAATGTTTATTGACTCTATCAAATTTGATCTAGCGACATTAAGTATTGCTGGTGCATAAAGATTTGGCATTTCATGCACATGATAGAGTCAATAAACATTGATTTAAAGACAATCTTGAAGTGGGGTGTTGCTCACAGTGTTGACTTCAACACGAGTAAAACTCAAGTTTTTCATTTTTTTAAGTAATCAACACCTAATCCGTTTTCATTAAAGTTGATTCAAATGATCTTAAAGAGAAAGAATCTATTAAACTTCTAGGAGTTGAGATTAAAAATAATATGAAATGGAATTCTCATATTTTCAGCCTAGCTGAGAACGTTGTTCATAAATTAGGATTTTTGGATAGTTGTCGTACGGTTTTTAATAGCAAGCAGCTTCTTTTAATATATAAGTCATTTATTCGTACCTACATGGAGTATTGTTCTCACATTTGAGGTGGAGTCTCCATACAGCGGAGAGCTGTTAAATTGATCGGCTATTGAAATCTTACTTACGAGCTTGATTCCTTGCAACATAGAAGAAATGTTGCTGATTTGACGGTATTTTACAGATACATTATGGATGAATGGGCGTCTGTAGAGATCAAATTGATTTTACCTGAACCAGCAAACTTTGCGCGTTACACCAGAGCACCAATAGCAGCTCTTCTTTTTACGGTTCATGAACCAAGATGTAGAACTTTTGCTTTTCAACGCGATTTTTCTAACAGAGTCTCACATCTCAGGAATGCCTTATCGGGTTGGGTCTTTCCTGATAATTTTAATCCTCAAACTTTTAAAATTAACGTGAATAAATTCCTCAAAGAAAATTAATTAATCTTGAGCCCTAGTTCCCCAGTTAGCATGGTATCTTCGGATATTAAAAGACGTTAATCTATAATTTATTATGGTTAACACTAAACATGCCTAACTTTGAATAAAAATAAGAAAACTCAAACCAGTGTAATAAACCTAACTTATGGTCCAAATACATGTGCAGAATTCTGCATGCAGCGAAATTAGAACATGTGTTGTTATATGAGAGCAATTAAATGTAAATTCTGCATGCAGAAAAATTCTGCAAGATATCTCTAATTCTAATTTCGCTGCACAGAGGCAGTGCTACCACAATAAAAAAACAAAAACTACTTGAAAACTCAGATAAAAATGAATGATTTTGACATTTTGTTTGAAAATGAAATATTTTTTTTATAACTCAAATAAAAATGAATGATATTTTTTTGAAAATGAAATTATTTTTGTAATGTTTATTTGTTTATAAAGATATTAAAATATTCTAAATAATCCAAATTATAAAATAATTAAAACTAATATTGTTAATAAATAAATTTTTGGGAAAGGATTATCGGAAACAGTGGTATATGTAATTTGAACTTAAATTTTAATTCAGATATAAACGTTTTTATAGGCAACGATTCAATTATTTTCTTCTATCTTTTAATTAAAAAGACAGTTTTCTTTAAATTGCGACAACTTTCACTTATAACTATTTCATAATACGTAAGAACACGAACTTCATTGTTACGAAAATTCTGCACGTCAAATATATAAAAATTCTGCACATCTATTTTAGATGCAGATATGCATGCAGCACTGCGTGCAGACTTTCTGCACATGTATTTTGGGCATTAATTGTCAGGAGATATGTTCTAAATTGAAGTAGTTTTAGTGTTAAACTGAAACAGAAACAAATCTATCTCAAACTTCAATTGGTTAAATTTTTAGAGACAGATAAAATTTGATCACAAAATTGTTTTTATCAAAACGGGACAAACCGCGCTATGTCCATAGTAACGTCGGGACATGGTACATTCAGTTCTTAAACTGGTCTGAACCGTTCTAAACGGGACGGTTCGCAAATCTATGAAGAACTCCAGAATTGCTTTTGCAGTTTTGTTCATTAGTATACAAATATGTCTTTTTAATAAAAAAGTTTTTTCTTAAGTTTTCCACTGATGGTCTGTTTTTAAGTTTTATAAAATTCTGTAATATCTAAGTTCATGACGTAATTCTTTTTCTTAGTGTTCATTTATGCATAGTCGATATACTATTCTTGTCTTATGAAAAGGTACCCAGGGATGTCATACCTAAAGATCAAAATTACAAAACAGCTACAAATCAATAAAAACGGATCCGCTCGTTAATTCTTTTACTGCCACTATACCGAAACTTTATTATTGCACTTAAAGAATTATCGTAATTTTACCACAAAAATCGACACTAATCAGAAAAAATATTTACTGCAATGAATTGCGAGTAAATGAAGAAAAAACTGCAATTTGGCTTAAAAAAAACTATACCACTCAGACTCTTGTCCTAGCAACTAGGTAGTGCAAACCATAATTGAAAGGAAAAGTCTATATGTTACGAAAACTAGCTCTTGTGGAGGAATTGAATACTTAAACCTCCTGCAACACCACTACTGAAATTTCTGTTATCACCGACAATGAAGTCCAAGCATTGGTAAGTGATCATCTAGCAGCGGTATAACAATGAAAGAAAGGTTGGCTCTTATGAACTTTTTGTTTGTTTTTATTAGAAAGAATGACCGTTCAAGCCAATCATGTAACAATAGTCTGTTTCATATCGTATAAAAACAGAGTATTGACATATTATCGTCTTAAACGGCAACTGACAAGATGATTGGAACTACAATTATCTGGTAATACGGGATAAATCTGATCTTATATATACAGAAAAATACAAAATATTTGAACAGACATTCGCTATTTAACTCACAAACACTTGCAAAATATTTCAACTCACTGAAACTACACCGAAATCTGATTTACCTGGATAGCTAGTAGCTACAACAAAAAGAGAAAATGCTTAAACAAAATTACGATTCTTCTTACGAACTAGTACCACAGACTAATAATAATTTCATAAAGCATCATAAAGTCATTGTAAGAAACAATAATGAAACGATGAAGTTTCAATTTAGAAATCATCTGAACATGAAAATTTAAATATGGTTCATCATCACCGCTGTGGTTAAGTGTGTAAGACACACGAGATTTGTACAGCTGTATCTGACGAGTGTGAGTTCCAATCCCGGCACGAAACACACAAAAAAATTACTAAAAGTTTTTCTAAAAGAAAATGATTTCGAATTGCAAAATTCAAATGACTACCAATAAGTACTTAAGCTTAATTGCTCACAAAAAAACCCTTCCAGAATAATGATAATGTTTCAGTAACACATATAAACATTTTGTTCCAATTTATTAGAAGCAAAATCAGTCAAAAAACATACACGATGGTCGCCTTAACAATTTATTTATTTTTTAATAAGGCTCTGATATGGTAAACTACGTACCCAAGATGTAAGCCCCATACAAAACTTTAATTTCTAATATTGTAATCCCAACAAACGCTTAAAATATTTTTTTAATTTCGATCGACTTTTACTGATGTCTGGAAAATGTTCTTATAATTTTTCATCTATCATTTTATGAGAAAATTTATGTAATTAGAAATTCTTACAATTACATTTGTTTTAAATAAAATAATTTAATTTCTTTATAAAATTACAAAAAAATATTATCGTTGTCACGTTTATTTATTTACTTATTTTTTTTATTGAAATAAATAAATCCTATGTTCCAGCTAAAGACGTTTTTTAATCAAAAAAAAATAAAACTAAGAAAGATGTGAAATTTACATATAATTATTTTTTCTGTTGCTTTTATTGTTCAATTGTTGAAAACATTTTAATAAATAAAATAAATAGATAAGAAGTTTTTTTTATATTAAGTAATTAGAGATAGTTTGTTATTATCTTTACTAATGGAATTTTGAATGGATAATTAAATTCATGATTTCACGCATACATGAAAAAGTTTTAATTGTTTTGTTATTTATTATAAATAAAATTTAACGAATCGTTAAGTTTTAAAGTTTATGTATAGTCGATAATCAACACTTATTTTATTTTGATATATAGATACTTTTGGGATGATTCTACATGTGATCACGCATACTTGATTCTGTACGTCCTGTCTTCTTTCTTCTTAATTTTTTGTGAACTTTCTTATGGTACAGCTATAGAGAAAAAAATCTTTGTTCAGCTTATACTTTCGGAAAATTTGTTCTGTGTTTTTACCAACCTTTCTTAGCGAAAATTGTCGGTTTATATATATTGTATGTCACAATGTGAATTATGTATTTATTAGATCAAAACTACTTACCCTACATCGAACTTTGTACTTAACTCCTATTTAACAAATCTGTTGCTATAACCAATCTTTCTGAACATATATAACCAGATCTTCGACTACAAGAATAACATGTGCAATAGACAAGATAATATAATATCTACCAAAAATTCCGACTCCGTCCTAAAATAATAATTCATGTTCAGGAACCAAATAAATTGACTTATCATTATTCATCGCCTAAAATTCAAATAGAATATTAATATAATTTATTTGGTACGTTATCTGTCACTTCAAATGTGACGTGTTTCTAATTTAAACGACTATTTAGATAATAGAAAACAATTAAATTAAAAAACAATTAACGATATTTATACAAAAATACAATAAATAGAAAAAAATTACAAATCAAAATTAATTTGTATGTATTTTATTTTGTTTTTTATTTTTGTGTTTTTTAATGGAAATTCCCAACAACTTATTAATAGTAATACCAGTTTGCAACTCAATCTATAAAAATATGAATTCAAATCAGTAATTCAAATAATATTTATTTTATTACCGGTTAACATACATTTTATATTATGTGAATATTTATCATCCTTAATTCACAAAATAAAATTAATCATGAATATGTCAAAATATAAAATCGTTGCCATCGTCATCATCGTTACTTAATATTCTTGACGAATACAATATGTTTACTGAAATTATTACTGTGAAAATATGAAATAAGTTAATAGAAAGTTAAACTTAAAGATAGAAATAGATGGATTAGGTATGTTTGGGTCAGTGCTCATGTGCGCATGACTAGGTTAAATTAGATAGAAATATTTTTTTTTTGTTAAACACAAGTGTTTTGCTAAACACCTTTGGTCATATCATGAAAAGTCATTTGAACAAATCTGTATAGTAATCCCAATGAGATAGTGTTTGTTGAAAATACCAATAACCATTATCTTATTCATTCCTTGAAATCAATAACTAAGGCCAGATCTGTCTAGTGATCACAGATAAAATTAATCAACTTACTTTTAGTCAACTATTATTTTAGAACAGTTTTATAAACCAGCCGGTTGTGAGGTGATAGCCGGTAAAATAAGACAGCTTTGGCACCCAAATGAAATGATGACAACTTCAAAGCCTACAATATGACTCTAAGCGCTTTACAACTCAATCACAATTTTTTATTTCAAATTGCTTGGATTCTTTTTTAATTTATAATAAAAACAAGTTTCAAATAGTTAAAAGCCAAAATTGATTAACATAATCTTATTTGGCGACACCTATAGATGATTTTTTAACTATCCAATATTAAACTTTTGTGAGAGATTTGTCTTGCAATAAATGTTACAAATATCAGATGACGCCTGGTGAACGATTGTTTGATGGTGATCTTTATCAGTCGCTAACGACGCAGCTTACGGATCGGTTGCTCCTGTTGTATTCTGGCTTGCTCAAATAAGGTGGCTTCGGCTTGGTAAACCAATCATAAATTAATTACCTTTCATGTCATACAAATAATTTAGATACGATTCCAAAAATTATAATACATCGTAAATTCCAACTTTCTTCAAAATTCCAAAAATATTCAAGAAAATATTACAAAATCAAAAATTCAAACTTTTTTCAGAATTCTAAAAATATTCTAAAAATTATAAAAAAATCTCTATAAATATTCCAAAAATTGTATTCAAATTAAAAATTTAAACTTTTTCAAAATTCCAAAAATATTGCAAAAATTGATACAAAATCGAAATTTGAAAGTTTTTCATATTTCCAAAAATTTTGCAAAAATTAAAACAAAATCATATATCCTTCGCGTGAACGGATATTTTTAGCGACTGATATGAACAATATCTACCCCGGTAGATATTACATAAATCATAATATCAACAAACGTAACTGTGTATTTATTACTTCGGTCTGAAAGACCTAAGTATTACATTCATGACCCAAAAGTGAAATTCTTACCCCCAGTTTTTTTGCATTTCTCGACGTTTCAGGACCTACTGATTCTAAAAAAGCGAAAAAAAATGTATATCTGTCTGCCGGCCGTCCGTCCGGCCGTCATTACCTACGCTGCAGGGAAAACCGCTGGAGGGATTTCAAAATTTTTTTTGTCTAAAAATAGGTATACTCAAGGGACAGGTCCGAAAGGACGCTGTGTTCGATAACTGTACCGGAAGTGTATCAAAAAAATCACTATGTGTGTCAAAAATAGCAAATTTTCATATTTTTGGCTTAAAAAACGTTCATTTTAAGTGATTACGAGTGGGAACATTAAATTTGGAGAAATCTTGATGGTTGGGATTGGTATGTGAGATCAAAAACTAGCTTATTGCATTATAAGTTTGTCAAAAAAATGTTGTCAAGTGTGTCAAAAGAAAGATTTTTTCTGATTTTTTTACCTTGTTTTTTGGAAAAATAATGTCAAGTGTGTCAAAAAATGATTTCATTTATTTTTTTAGCCAATTTTTTGGAAAAAAAATGTAGCTGTTTTTATGACGTAAATGTAATTTAAAATGAAATTAGGCATGGAAATTTTTGAATTTGTTATAGTTTTTCAAATATTTTTGGAATTTTGAAAAAGTTTTAATTTTTGATTTTGTAATAATTTTTGCAATATTTTTAGAATTTCGGCAAAAGTTTTAATTTTTGATTTTGTAAGAATTTTTGGAATATTTTTAGAATTTTGAAAAATTTAAAATTTTTGATTTTATTATAATTTTTGGAATTTTGAAAAAATTTTCAATATTTGATTTTGTAATAATTTTTGCAATATTTTTAGATTTTGGAAAAAGTTTGAATTTTTAAGAATTTTTGAAATATTATTGGAATTTAGAAAAAATTTAAATATTTGATTTTATTCCAATTTTTGGAATATTTTTGGAATTTTGAAAAAGTATGATTTTATTTAATTTAACAATATTTTTGGAATTTCGATTATAATTTTCCGGCAACCTATTGATGTTTCGTGTTAGTTTTGTAATAAATTTTTAAACAGAGATAAAAAATACTTGTACTTTAACAAAGAGTTATGTTTGATATACATCGCTGCCCAAAACTAAAAACCTTGTCCTCATAAAAGTTTTTTGGCGAAAACTATATCAAAATCCTTAACCCAGACCGAAGTCTTGATATCTCAGAGCTGTGAGATTTCAGCCCCTCCATTTTTTTACTTTTGTGTAAGCATACAATAAAAGCATATATATAAAAATAAAGTTACTTGTTTTCACATTGACCAGTAAAAATTTTCATATAAGACCAAAGGAAAAAAAATATCTACCCGGGTAGATATTGTTTTCTTACGTAATATCAACTTACATAATATCAACAAACGTGTAATAATATCAAACGTGTATTAATATCATAATATCATTTTGCTTTTGTGTAAGCATACAATAAAAGCATATATTTAAAAATAAAGTTGCTTGTTTTTCACATTGACCAGTAAAAAGTTTCATATAAAACCCAAGGAAAAAATATCTATCTGGGTAGATATTGTTTTCTTGCGTAAAAAAAAACATAAAAATCCAAAATAAGTGTTAAAAGGAAGTCCAAAATATTTTTTTCTCAGATTTTGCGAAATCAATTTAAAAATTAGTCTCATAGCTGAACAGGATTGGTTAAAAACTCATAGAGTTATTGAATTACAAAAACCATGATATCTACCCGGGTAGATACTATTCACGTGAAGGATATTGAATCTTTTTCAAAATTCCAAAAATAGTACAAAAATTATAACAAAAGCAAAAATCCAAACTTTTTTCAAAATTTAAAAAATATATTACAAAAACTATAATAAAATCAAAAATTTAAACTTTTTCAAAATTCTAAAAATATTCCAAAAATTATTACAAAATGAAAAATTGAAACTGTTTTCAAAATTCCAAAGATTATTACAAAATCAAAAATTCAAACTTTTTCAAAAATTCTAAAATATAATATTCCAAAAATTATAATAAAATCAAAAATTTAAATTTTTTTCAAAATTCTAAAAATATTCCGAAAATTAATCCAAAATCAAAGATTGAAATTTCAAAAATCAACAAATATTCCAAAAATTATTACATAATCAAAAATTCATACTGTCAACTGTTCCTGTTATTCAGAAGTCATGGAATCACACAAAAAATTATTTAAGAAACATTTCCTTAACAATTACAATTTTTATTAAAAAACGATATTTAATCAACAACTTTATATTTTCCAACTGTTCCTATAATTTGGGGAAGAGTTGAAATTGGATAGAACCATATTTCATGACCAATTTCATGGTCAATTACATTTTATGTCCTACAAATAATTAATTTTATTCTTTTGCAAAAAAATTGGGTAAAAAAATAAATAAAACTTATATTTTTGACCAGATTAACGGTATTATTTTGACACACGTATAATGCAGTAATCAAACTGTACAAATATCTTCCCTACATTCATTATTACTACTCCTTATCACTGAAAATGAACATTTTTTAAGAAAAATATACAAGTTTTTTGGTTTTGACACACTTAACGATTTTTTGACACACCTTCAACACAAGTTTCAATTAAATTACATGTCATCCAAATAATTGCTTGTATGGTTTTTATATATTTCTAGTCGAAAATGTTGGTCATAATATGTTTCTAAAAAAAATAGGATACAAAACTTAACGATTTTTTTGACACACTTAAAATACAGTAATCAAGGTTTTGGTCTCACATACCAATGCCGACCATCAAGATTTCTCCACATTCAATGTTACTACTCATTATCACTTAAAGTTACGTTTTTTAAGCAAAAAAATGCACATTTTCGTGTTTTGACACACTTCATGACTTTTTTGACACACTACCGGAGTACAGCTATCAAACACATCCTCTTTTTTTAAATCGCTCCAGCCGTTTTCTAGATTTTGTCGGCTTTGACGGCCGACAGACCGACGGACATTTTTTTTGCTTTTTTAGAATCTTTATGACCTAAAGAGTCAAGAAATAACAAAAATAGTGAGGGTAAGATTTTCACATTAGGCTCGAGATTTTAATACTTAGGTCTTTCAGAACGAAGTAAAATATCAACAAAGAGCCAGATCAAGACTGCTGGGATGGTAAATAAAACGTCTGCACAGTAAAAATCTGGTAATAATTGAATCGCAATCAGTAATCGTGTCACACATGGTTGTTAGAGATTTAAACAGGACTTTGGAAAATTTCCATCTGGTACAGTCAGAATCGGAGGTCAGCAAATCTCCGAAGATGCAGACTTCTGAGACTACTGTAATAGTTGGAAAAAGAGGAAGAAGAGAAATGCTTGATGTTCGTTGAGGAGAATAAGTACTCACTTAACCCTTGAATTTATAGGCTACTACCTCTAGCCGTCTCTTTCCAACAACATCTCCCTTGGACATTAGGGCTGAGATAATAAGATTAATCTACCGATCGCCCCGATCATAAAGTCAGACTTCAAATAGGTTGGTTATCATAGGGCTCCTTAGGCTGGCAATCAGGCTTCAAGTTATGCTAGAGCGGTACAAGAGAAGGCTTGTTGAAATCGTTAAATCAATCGATGGAATAATTAGTAAGTTAGAAAGGACCAAAATATTTTATTCAACAACGCCTGTTTGAAGATATGTTGAAACAAACACGAATTCTGCCAATCTTTGAAAGGGTGTCGATGAAAGAAGAAAAACTTTATTTCCGATGTTTAAACGACTTCTCATTAAACTGGCTGGTGGGAGAAAGAACAAGGCTTGCAAGAATGAAGATAAATGATTTTCCTAAATCCTAAATATATTAGCAATCGGAGACGGCCAAGTTGCGTGGACTCGTACAGTCGTACATCAAAATTGCTTGCATCCTTCCAAATGGAGGAGTTGGGAATACGGGGAGAAAGATGGATAAAAGTAAAACCGCTTTAAACGGAAACCTCCTGTACATTTTTTACAATGTAGATAGTGAGAACCAGTAGACAAGTGAATCACGCATGAAGATAAGTTTCACTTTTCTAATCGTATAGTTAATCTATTCTTCATGTGTGGCTCAGTAGATGTAAACTTTATTAGATCGGGCTTAAAGGCATAAGCGATAACTATTAACTATACCGTTATAATGGCACTGCAGAAGCTGGAGTTTCAACAAATCAGTCTGCAACATAGTATAAGTGGGTCATTTAATTTCATAACCTCACTTGTTAAAAGATAAAAATATCAATAATCAGAAAACACGAGTCCTCCATCATTAAAAAAGAGTATCTAGTTTTTCTATGAAGGGTTAGGTTGGTCATTTTCTATAAATAAGGTCCTTAAAAAATCAGAATTGCATAAAAGTTTTGATATGCATCTTCTGGCATAGTTGTTCTCGGAGGATTTAATCGTATTGCTCAGCTACGAAGAAAAGACGGATACTTATTGTGTCTACATATGTTCGGCATTTGACTCCATTAGTCTCCGCCAAGAATAAAAATTATCATAGTCAGCTATGGCACCATTTCACATCACGAGGGCTAGGATATTACCAATGCCAAAAGTGGAGGTCTGTCTCTTCTAAAGAACTCGGCTACTGTTAATTTGAAAACACTAAATGCTAGAGGAGAATAGATTTTGTTAACGCCCGATAGCAAGAAACTATAAAAATCATTCTATGCTCCAGATATGTACTAGAAGCCTCATGTGAAGCCTCATATGTACTAGAAGCCTCAACTGGACAATGTCTAAGGAAATATCTATAAGCGATCACAAGTATATTGATTTTCTAGTAAAAGTGATTTCAGTTGAGGGTCGTGGCTACTGGAATCCATGACAGACGGATTTGATAAACTGCAGAGGCTTTGTAGAGGACGAGCGGGCGAGTGGAAGCATTTCCAAGGTCCGGTCTTATATACCAGATTCAGCCTTCTGAGATTTTGTGCCCTAAATGAGGCATCGTGGTACACACAAGGTATGGTCTGGTCGAAAAAACCTTGACAAGCTAAGACATATGTCCAAAAACCCTCAAAACAGAGCCTTGAGCCCCAAATATTCAGGTCCTCTAAGGTCCACACAAATATCTATTCCAAGTGTATGCTTGGACGTAATATAAGCTTGACTCTTTAGGTTGTTAGTGACTTACGTAGCTATGTACCACAGGTCTGAGGAAAGTCAGGGTTGTCTTTATCCCAAAACCAGTGAAAATAAAATACAGCAAGGCGGAAAAGAATAATTTTCGGAACTTTGCGAACTACTCCTCTTCAATGGCTTCCTATTTTATCAAATATCACCCCACCAGCATTAAGAAGAGAAAAATCTGTGGTTAACACATGGATGAAATTAAATGAAAATGATAAACTGCCTATCCACTCGGATTTAATGAATAGAGGACAAAATCGTTTGTTATCTCGTACACCACTTTGGACAAAGATTGCATCTATTGAAAATATTGATGAATATTTAATTAATAACCAATGGCAAATATTACGCAACAATTCGGATTTTACCAATAAAGAACTCATATCTGAGCCATTCGTTGAAGTTTCAGGAATGTCTGATTCTCGAAAACGTTGGATTACTATAAACCGTATTAGAGTAAATCATGGTGCTACAAATGCCGAGATTCACATGTACAATAATTTCGTATAAAAAATATACTGTATCAATATTGACAGAAAAAATTTTTAAATTATTGAATCCCATTTTTCATCATAAAAATTTCAAATTATTAAAAACTACTCTTCAAGAAAATTTCTATCCCGTTAAATTTATTGATCATCACATTTACAATACTATCAATAAACATAATAATTTAAATTTTGACATTTCTAGAGTTAATAATCAGGACAGCACTTTTAAATTTGTATCCCTACCTTATGTTAAAGTTTTATTTGAGAATTTAAATCGTGTGTTACATAATTATAATATTAAAACAGTTGGTAACCTTGCAATACTGTAAGAAATCGTATTTTCACACCTCTTAAAGATCGTGTTCACAAAGAATATTTTTCTAATTTAGTTTACAACATTAATTGTGCTGAACTTAATTGTGGCTTAACATATATTGGTGAAACTAAACAATATCTTGTTTCCAGGTTAAAGGACCATAAATATCATATTTCTAGAGGTAATGGGTCACATAGTGCTTTATGTGATCATGTTATTTCTAGTAATCACAAAATTGATTGGGACAATCCTTAAATTTTAAATTTTTAGTCTAATACGGTTAAGCGCAAAATTCTTGAGTCAATTTATATTAAAAAATTCCATAACAATATGAACATACAATCTGATTGCACATATTTAGATAATGTATACCTTTCTTTTATTTAAATTTTAACAAATTTTAAAATACTGTCTGTCTATCTTTGTTTTATCTTTCAAAAAATTTTTTTATCCGTTTGTTTAAAGACGATATTTTATAAGTTTCAGTTTAGTTTATATTTAATTGAAAATTTGTTTAATTTATTTGAAAATTAAAATTAATAATAATAGGATTATTAATAATCAGTGAAGTTGTTTATTTGGACAATACATTTTTGTAAGTGATTTTTGCTGATATTGTTTAAATTGTATTATTATCATTTTCTGTTTTTTATAGTTGAATATTTTTTGTTCTGACCTGAGGATAGCTTTTGTTAAAAGCTGAAACATGTCGTCAAATAACTAAATAAAACGTTTTGAAAAAATTGAACAAAAAGCTTAATTTATATACATTTTTGGACTAAAACGATGAAAACAAACAAATAAATATTAAATCGGTCAATAAAATAAAAAAAAAATATTACAATAATGAAGTCTCACCATCTTGTGATTGTGGTAATCTATCTCAAACTATAAGGCATATATATATACTCTAAATGACCGATTAGGCGCTTCGACGGTGATCTAAATCAGCTACATAATATGACCGATCTGGCAATTGGTTGGTTGGATTCATTAGACATTAATATTTAAACTGTATATTTTTAAAATTTTGTTAAATAAAACATACGATTAATAATAATAATAGCAAGGCGGAAATAATCAGAACGATCACTCTTCCCTCATGTTTTCTATATTCTTTGGAGAGCTTGATTGATTGCTATATTAGAAATTTTTATCTAAATTCTAAAGAAAAACTTGCTAAGCAATAGGTAACTCGTTAATCAAACGCAAAAGTAGACTAACATAATCCTTTCAGAGGTAGTCTCGGTTATTGATGAGACTTTCTTCAATAAAGGAATCACCTCTGGCTATTTTCTTGAAAAAGAAGGGGCTTTCGACAAAGAAAGTTTTGAGTCAATCCTTAACGGAGCGTAAGGGTACGGAGTGAATAATACACTCCTAAGGTGGATAAAACGGGCGTTGAAAGACTAATGTCTGTTTATTCACACTAATAACAATACCACAGTCCATTTGCAAAGAGCTTCGCAGGGATTGGCAAATGGAAGCGTAGGATAAATTCAATCTAATAACAAACATATTCTTCAAAGCACCATTCAAAGTTATTGAATTTTTCAAAAGGTTCTACTGCCCTTGAACATAAGCCATCCTTGTTAAAGACTTAGCAATCTATATGTCAGGACCTGGCACTATAACTACATAGTCACCTCACCAAAAAAAGTAGTTTACTTTAATAACTAGTAGAAATCGAACTGTAACTTTATGAATATATTAAAATTAATATGAATGACGTACCGTATTGATGATTATACGTTTATTATTCATTTTGTTTTGAATAAAAACAAAGGCCGTTAATATGACCTTGAGTATAATGCCCTTTTATTATTAAACTAATATTATTCTATTTTTCTTTGATCGACAATCCAGACTTTTTTCTACGTGTTTTATTCTAATAAAACTATTCACCTTTCTATTAAACTAAAAACATCATAATTTTCAATTTCAATAACATTTCAATCAATTATCAATTAGAAGAAATTGTCAATAATATTTTCGATTAATAAAAGTTTTGAAATCTATCAATCACAAAATAAAAAAAACTTAGTTTGTCTATAGACAATTAACATTCTAACATCTCATTCGCATTAAAAAATAATGAATAAAATTATTTAAAGTTTTTCATTAAAAATACAAAATTAATTTTATTTATTATTTTATTATTAATATTATGGTCAGGAACTGTTTAACAGTTATCACAGACTTAATGCTGACGCCTTAGCTATATTGTTAATTTTTTTATTGATCATCTTAGCATATGGTATTTTTTTGTTTCTTTTATTAATAATAATAATTTTATTGGAAACAATATTGATAGTTTGAGTTATTATAATGAAATATGAAAGTAAAGTGATCGTTCAGGTCGTATAGTCTGAGTGGTTTTATGAATAAATAATAAACTTAAATTCATTTGTTTTATGTTTGTTAAGTAGATCGTTGAATTATTGATAAAAGAAATATATTATGTTGTGGTTTTGTGGGAAAAAAATTATTTTTGTTATAATTTAATTTGAATTTAGGAGTTGTAAACTTTTTACAATGTGATCCAATATATGGTTTCATTTTTATAACGGGTGTCACAAATTTGTACAACAGGATGCTTAAAAATAATAAAAATAACTACATATATGATTTGGTTTTTTGATTAATATTAAATGAAATGGAGAACAAAATTAAATGTTGCAAGAAAATTTATTTTATGTTATTCGTTTACATTTTGTACGAAAAACAATATCAGTTATATGAGCTCTCTCGAGCCCAAAAAACACCTTTTTATGGCACATTCCATATGTGTGCGGAATGTTTATTGGTGTATAAAAAAGTACATAAAAGAAAAGTGCATACAAGTATACTTGAAAATAAAATAACAGGGTTATCCATATTCTCTAAACTACGAAGATAGTTCGTCTAATGACCCCATAACTATGACTAACATGGTAACAAATTTTTTTTGCCTGATACCTGAAGCCTGATGGCATTTTCTAACGATGATCTCGAAGGAACCTAACTGTCTCAACCGAAAATATTCCCCGGAACTATCGATGAGTTATTAAACTCGAAAAGCATTCTATTGGATCTATTTCTTTTGATTCTATTTTCTCTACAAGCATTTTTTTAGAACGGAAGAAAATTCTTACTGTGGCGACATACGAAAAGTTGCTGGGACACTGAAAAAATATTGTAGGTAAAATACAACAAACAATGGTCGGTTGAATTTATTTAAAGGACACGTTATTTGATTTTCTATTGTTTTAACAAACATGTTTGTTAATTGCTAGTTTTCAACAAACATGTTTGTTAAATATTTTTAACTACCTTTACAAGCAGTTTGTTGATTTTCATTTTTTGAATAAAATAGCCAAAAACCAAAAATATAAAACATAAATTTGAAAAAATTCGAGTAGTAAGTGCTTGAAATTTAAAGTGAACTTAGTGAAAGTACAGATATAGTGAAATTTTGTGAAATAAAAAGCTAAGTTTTAAGAAAAAGTGTGAAAGTATCTAATGAATTGTGTCAATTAAAATACCTAATAAAATAAGTGAAATTTTAGTGAATTTTGGTGAAATTAAATTATTTGAATGTTCTAAAAAATTTAAGTAAAGTCAATAGTTTTTTTAAAGATGTCTATAATGTAAATTTTGTTTCAGTAAATTTTAATTAAAATCATTACAGAAAAAATACAAATATATTTCATAATATTATAATAAAATATAAACTAATTATAACTAACTATAACTAATAGTTTTGGAAATATTTGATAAAATAAAATGTCAAAAGTTAACAAACATGTTCGTTATTTTAACAGTCCGGTTGTGGGTTTGTTCGTTCATAATTAACAAACATGTCTTTAAAAATTACAAAATGTTCGTTAAAAATTGTTGGTAACATAAATTCAACTGACATCAATTTGTTGTATTTGTACTTTTACATTTGTACTTTTGTACTTTTTACACTAGTTTGTACCTTTGTACTTCTTAGTACAATTTGTACTTTTTACACTAGTGAAAAAGAACCAATTTTCACAGGGGATTAAGCGTGATGAAAATAGACTTTTCATATGCTATCATAGAAAAAAGTTATTTTTCTCAGCAATGATTACTAATAATTTTTCCCCACACTTAATAATAAGTATTTTAGCACCTTGGTAAATAATAATTGTGTTCCATTTACCACTTTTGCCTTTACTTTTGTACTAAATTTTGTTTTCAAGTTAACCATATCGAAAGGTGGTAAAGCTACATACCAAACTTACGCCTCTATTCAACACCAGAGTTATATCAGTTGAGAGAAAAATTTGTAAAATGTTTACCCAAATGTTAATACAAATTTCAGATTTCAGCCCAAATGTCGAATTTATTTCTTTTCGCTATTTTCTTTTGCATGAATCATATCCAATTTTTAGAAATCTTTCAGTGTTTAATTAATTTTAAATTAAAATAAATAAAATTTTTAATTTTCTCTAACATATAATTTTCTGTGTTATTTTTGTTCACATTTTTTAGCAATATTAATTATATAATTTTTATAAAATATGTATGTATTGTCAAAAAAAATGTCGGGAAGTTGTACTAAGACAAAATTTGGATTGTAGTCTTAGGAAAATAATCTAAGACACCTCACATTATTGCCGTTCCATTTAAAATTTGGTTCGGGTAGCAAGTTTACCTCGCAGGTAATGAAAACGCAGGTAATGAAAATATAACTTTTGTTCGTTTGTTAAACTGAGTTCATCTTTGAATTTTGTTAGTTTCTTCCTAACATAATAATAATAAATTAAAAAATAATAAGCCTTTTGATTTTATTCTAATAATAATAAATAATGAATGAATGCACAAACTTCACAAGTCATCTTCACGATTACTAGTTGTAAACTTTATTTAAATGGATAACTTAAGACAACTGTTTGATTTCCAAATGCCACTAGGCTAGTTTATTTGAAATTTTAATTCATGTTAAACAGAATTCTGTTGAAATTTTGTTTAGTTGTGAGTTGTAGACTAAAAATATCAAAATTGAATAGATTTTCAAAAGCAAATTTTTAAGCTCATATCTCAAAAATCGTCCTTTTTTTAAAAAGACGATTTTTGAGATATGAGCTTTGAAGTAAACCAAGGTTTAACGCGTCGCCTAGCGAAAAAGAGAAAAATTATTTATTTCCAACTTACACATTTGGATTACTCAACTATTTTTCTCTTTACTTGCAAAAATATACGTAAATCGCATGGAATTCATGGGATCTATTAACAAAACATTGAGACCATGACCAAAACAACGTGAAAAAGCCTCAAAAATTCAACCGCGCATAACTCCGATTCAGAGTACTCAAAAAATAAAACCAGAAATTACTTTTTTTTTCGTCAATACCAACAATATATCAAAATTTCAGATTTTTTAAAAATCAAAAATTTAAAAATCGACAATAAAATGTACTTTTTCAAAATAATAGCCCTTGTATTAAATTTATTTAAATTTGCCTATGATAATATTTTATATTTTTTTATAAGCCCAATTATGGTAGCCGGTACTCAGCCATTGCTGCAGTACTGATCATCATTAGTGGTCCGTTAATGGTCCAACCTTACAACCTTGTATTGGTTATTGCTGTTTTTTTCTCTGACCCATGAATGGCAGCCGTTTCTTGTCCAAAGTTATCATCCAGTAAAATTATGTTAATGGTCCAGTCATGGTTGCTAGTCCTTTGCCATTCCTATGCTACTTATAGTCGCCATTAATGTACCATTACTGAACCATTTGCACAACCTTGTATCGGTGTTGAATTAATTGACCAAAAAATAAAAAAAAATTGTTTTATCTTCTTCTATTCATTTTATAATTTTTTAAAATAATTTAACTTATATTGAAACATGTTACTCTACTTGAATTGTAAACTTTTGCATTGTAAACATTGTAAAAACACGAGAACTTCTGCTTGCATTGTAGACATTGTAAAAACTCGAGAATATAAACGAAAAGAGAATATGTTATCAAACAATCACACAATAAAATACTATTTTAATCACGACAAATTGCATCCTTTAAACCTAACGATCAGTGGCGGTTTTGAGCACAGGCAAACCAGGCATTTGCCGGTGGCCTCGCGCTCAGGTGGCCTCGCATTTTTTTTTCTTAGTACAAGTAATATAAAAAATTTTTCTTAGAACAATAAATTTAAACAACGAAACTCATTTATTAAAGTTCAATATAATGTATGCGTACAGTATTTTTATAAACAATAGTTTTATAAAATATTTAACTTTACATATACATCTATTATTATGTATGTAGCAATTTTTTTTGCGTTATACATAATGCCTGGCAACCATATGAAAAAGTATGCGGTTTCTAGTCTCATATACATAAACGAAATTTGAAATTTTTTCTAAGCCTACTAGATTTTTTTTTAACATTTCACAGTTATTATATTTTTGTGAATATATGATTGCTATAGCTATAGTATGATTGTCATTGGTATAAAAAATGTTGTGTTATGATTGTGTGCGAGTTACAATTTTTTGGTATAATGTAAGTAATGAATGATGTAAAAATAGAGATTATTTGTTTTCCATTTCACTTCTAAATTATAATTCTTATAGTTCAGACGTTCTTTTTTGGTGTTCTTAGTAATTTATGCGATTTTAATATTGACGATTTTTGCTTTTCTCCTGGTTATTCTTTTGATTATACATTTTATATTGACGATTTCTGCTCTTTCCTTGGCTATTCTTCTGATTATTCGGTTTTATATAAATATTATATATTTATAAATAAATATCAAACTTTAGAAAAAGTTTAAATTTATATTCATCGTTATTTAACTATGAATCCTCCATCCATACCTTTTCGTGGACGCCACCTGAGCAACATTATCAGCCTAATAATGGACACTTCTTGACACAAGTAGAACTTATTGCAAAATTTGATCCAGTTATGTTAGAGCATCTCAAACGAATAAAAAATAAAGAATGCTTTGACACTTATCTTGGAAAAGATGTGCGGAATGATATAATTGGACTTATATCGAGAAGAATACTGAAAACTATCGTATCTTCTGTACAGTCATCAAAATATTTTTCTGTTATCATGGATTGCACTCCTGATGTAAGTCATAAGAAACAGCTTTCAATTCTTTTGAGATGCGTTAAAATTAATCAGGAAGAAGTACAAATTGAGGAATTTTGTGGTTTTTTTCACATAACTGATAGCACTGGTTCAGGTTTAGTTGAAATTTTTTGAAATTTATTAGCTGAGTATAATTTGAATCTAATGAATTGTCGCGGGCAATCGTATGATAATGGTGCTAATATGCGAGGGCAATACTCAATGTTCAGCAATGTTCAAGCTTTAATCAAAGAAAAAAATCCCAGAGCTCTTTACGTTCCATGTGCTAACCACACATTTAATCTAATGGTATGTGATGCTGCGAAATCAGTATCAATTGCAATTAACTTTTTTGGTACTGTTCAACGAATTTTTACATATTTTGCTGCATCAACCGTTCGATTGGACATACTGCAAAGTGTTTGTAAAATGGCTGTTAAATCATTATCAGATACGCGTATCAAAAGTATAAAAGTATAAATAGTATAAATAGTATAAAAGTTGTAAAAGATAATTTGGTTCAAATTATAGAAGCTTTATACAAATTTGCAGATTCAAGTTCAATTGGAATTGCTGTTTCTGAAGCTAACGGTCTTGCGAATGAGATATCCTCATATCAGTTTAAACTTTCACTTACAATTTGGCATGATATATTGTATGAAATTAACAAAGTAAGTAAAGTTATGCAGAATCCCTCGGCAGATATTTTTATTATGATAAAATTGGTAGAAACTACGAACAAATTTTTAGAATCATTCAGAAGTGATGAATCATTTGAAGCGATTATTAAAAAATCTGAAGAAATAGCTATAAAATTAGGTACTGAGCCAGTGTTCCCTCAATATAAAGTAGATTTTTTTAATGCAATAATTGATGTTGCATTAGTAAGCTTAAATGAAAGATTCAAAATGCTTGATTCATACAACAAAATATTTGGTTTTTTAACCCGTACCGAAAAAATGCGAAGTTTAGGTGCAAATGGATTGTTGAATGATTGTAAAAATTTAGAAATATCACTGAGAAATCCTAGTTCAGAAGAATCGGACGTGAACTATGAAGAGTTATACTCGGAAATAAATACATTTTTAAGAATGGAAGCTTCGGCGGAATCGAAAGATGCACTGAAAATTTTGAAGCATATTACGGCAAATTCTTTAATCGAAATTTTTCCAAATTTATTTATTGCCCTACGAATTTTACTAACTTCCCCTATTTCAGTGGCAAGCGCAGAGAGGTCATTTTCCAAATTAAAACTCATAAAAAACTATTTACGTTCCACTATGGGTCAAGACCGCTTATCTGCATTAGGTTTAATTTCCATTGAAAATAAAATAAGTCGGTCCTTGGACTGTTCTGATTTAATTGATGAGTTTGCGTCTTTAAAAGTCCGAAAGGTTAAGTTTCAAGTCAATATAATCGATCCTCCTAAAATCTGCGAAAAAAATAAATGGTACTGCATTTTGAGTAGTCTTATTAGTGCATTTTCATCCAAAATAAAAAAAAATACTTTATGTACATTTAAAACCTATAAGCGTTTTTTGTTTCGTTACGTTCTAATAAATATCCAAAACACAATAGAACACAAGAATTAAAAACTCAACTAACATAATAGAAAACTTGCCTATGGCCTCGCATATGGTAAATCCGCCACTGCTAACGATTCGCAATTCTAAGTTTTGTATAACTTGTTTGTATTTTCGTTCGACAGCATAAAATCTACCACATGGATGGATATCATATCGAAGTACTAAGTCAACAGTCCTCTGGGAATCTTGAATCTGGTATTTACGATCAAACGCTCTTCTCTAAAATCTGAAAAACTCAATTAATAGGTAAATCAACACAAGAAGAATTTTTTTGATATTAACAAGTTTTTGTAAATAAATAACAATTAAATAAAAAACAATTCTGGTAAAATTTAAAAATAATTTGTAGTTCTAATCAAGTTATGGTTATCCAAATAATTAGTTTTTAAACTTTCAGTTACTTTATTGGTTTAACCAAAAAATTTTTTTATTTTTATTTAGTTATTCTTTAAGTCGCCACGGTCACCAGTAATTCTTCTCGGTTTAGATCATCTCACTTTGTAAATTATAAAAACTTTTTTGTTAGTCTGTTGTTTTTATTGTTTGAAAAGTCTTTTAATTTTATTCACGAAAACTTATACCAACGAGTTTTTTTATTTTGGTGAGAAAGCATGCCAATGCCGATGGTAATTTACTTTTACATATCGAGGGCTGAAAGTTGAAAATTACGCCTGCGGTTCATATTGAAGCCCGACGCGAAGCGATGGCTTTTATTGAACCAAGGGTGTAATCTTCCTTTCAGCCGGAGTGTATGTCCAACGTTTTACTCACAATTGCACAACTTAATTGTAGAATAAATCAATTTTTAAATTTTTAAAACTCGTAAGACATCTTGAAAATCATACTAAACATGCCATGATTTTCTCCATAAACTTCATACAATAATTTATTTGTTTGTTCTAATTTTATGATTATTTTCCGGGCGATTATTTTACGGGCCTCAAAGTAGAAAAATACACTAATGTTTTATATAGCAGCCGGCTTTTATTTTACGAGCGTTAAGTTCAACTTTCTGTCACGATAACTAGGATTTAAAATGTGTTTTACGATTCGTTTGTGCATAAATAACTATTGCTATAAAATGAGCACAATTATATCAATGGCCAACCGTTGTCAGGAATGATAAGAGCGAAAGAACTACTGGATCGGTACGCACATGTTTTTCCAGGAAAGACATAATTCTAACAAAAGCTTATTTGTAAATTCAATAAACCATTTGATGTTGATACTCGGTACATAGGCATTTAATTTTTTTTATTATTCAAAGTTTTGCATGTTTATATTGTTAATTATAATGAATTAAGGAATAATTTCTCTTTATAGCCGAAGATATCGTGATAACTATAGGGTTTGAGATTATAAATTTATAGTTTCTTCTGGGAATGAACGTTTATTTTACAATTCTGGAGATTAAAATTTTTAGAGAAAATCCACGCAGGTATGGCGTTCCAGAGATACGAGATTTTTGTTAAAAAAGTCATGCTGAAAATTTTCCGTTTCTTTTTAGTGCGACAAATAGGGGATAGAGGCCTCTAGACAAATGTTTATTTAAAAGCTGAATTAGTTTAAGTAACGTCATTTGATTGATATAACTTAGTAAATTGCGTACATAGGGACAGTTGGCAAACATCACGGAGGTGTAAATTGTATGTCGTTTAATGTCACAAAACTTGTAATGTGTTTTTAAATGGAGTTGAAGTTACTTTAAATCGAAAGGTTATCTGAAAATTTTTCTGAGTAGATCTTGCTTAATTAAGTTATGTTATATTATGATATGTTCCGCCCATCATTCTTCTTCTTAAAACTGTATATATAAACTGCTCTCACAGTAAAAGTCCTGATCCTTCGGAGACTGGGGCTTCAGTTCCTCTATATTTTTGTCATTTAGAGTACTAGTTTTCAATTAAGTAACGAGTTTTTCAAATAAAAACAAATGACAATGAATGAAAAAATAAAATCAAATTAAAAAAATTTATCAAAATGTCAATTGAGTAGAACTGTATAATTGACAGAAATTATTTTAATTAAATTTTAATTACAAAATTATTATGACGTCGCTGGAGTTTTGAAACTATAATTCACTAGTTTGTAATTTGAATTTTAAGTTTTGATAAAATAAGGGTTTCGTAATGTAACTATTATGCGAAGAACAATGGAAGCAATGTTGCTGCCATAGCTAGAATCTTCATGCGCCTCTTCATACAAAATAACAAAATAACTTTCTTCCTCAACTCAAACTTATTTCAATAACATCTTTCCAATTTCGGAAACAAGTCTCAATTAAATTAACCAAAAACAATAAAAAGTCATTAATAATTACGAACGGACATCAGTCTTTAAAAAAATATTCCATTTTTAGCAAAAGAAAAAAAATAATTATGACTGAAAACTAATTTTTAATAAAATTTATATAATTATCATAAATTATCATTAAAAACTTAAATGTTTTTTTTATAACAAAATCAGATCATATTTTGATGGTTGTTATATCCTTTCACGAATATTTGTTATTTTTCAACATATATTTTGGTCAGTTAATTAATTTTTCATATTTTGTTGCAAATATAATTGATAAAATTTTTTTATTAATTTATTTAATTGAATTTTTTTTATTGACATATTTTGGTTTAACCCTGTGAGAACTGGGTGGTTTTGCTTAATTTTTTCATTCTCCTAATTCTCAATATGCGCACTTCTTCGATGTGTTTTTATCAGCTTCGCCTGCCTAGTTTTCATCACAATAGTTTTGATGTTTTCCTCTTCACCTGGTTGTTTCTCTCAACATGTGGAATATGGTTAAGGGTTAACCAAAAATCAGAAACATTCTCATGTCTCTGTTCATCGGTACAAGTTAAACACAAAAACCACAATTAAATAAAGAAACGAGCATAACCCATCATATTGTTATACCCCATAAACATTCTGTTTTTGGTAGTCAGTTGATGATATTTACTCTCAAATATCAACTTAATGATTTTCAAGAAAGTAATTTCAGAAATTATTAATAAATGCGAATATGATCAAAGAAAGTAAAAAAAAATCTTTTAATAAGATTATAAAAAATATTTAATGAGAACAATTAAAAATTCTATATACACTTTGATATTGCAGGTGGTTTTTAATTTTTGTCAATTTTGAATGCGATGACCTGAATCCAAAAATTATTCAACATATTTTGAGTGATTATAAAAAAATACAATCGACCTTCCAATGTCTTATATTCATAGCTCTTCCCATATGCTTTTCACTTACAAATCACAGAAAACTTTAAAATCACCTTAAAAGTTAAAACAAATATATTCATAACAAAAAATAATCAAAAGAAATTGATCAGCATAAAAAAAAGAAATAAAATATAATAAGTTAAAATGCTTTAAGAATTCATAAATAGAAAGTAAGCGAATAAAATAAAATATTAAAGATAAATGTCTTCAATTTTGTACAAAAAAAACGTGATCATGTAACTTTTTGTCTGTGTAAAGTGTAAACAGTAAAAATAGCAACAAAAAAGTGCAATAATGTATGAGACTGATGATCAGATCTCAAATATTATGATGAATTGACTGAATAGTTATTAGTTTATTAAATAAGTTTACTTTATTATGTTTTTTATTTAATTTTATTAAAAGACAATTGAATAGAAATAAAAAATTATGTTATCTTAAATATTTGATTGAGGTGCAGTATGTTTATTTTGTCTCGATTCCTATTGTTTTCTATTTTATTTATGTTTTATTATTTCTTGAATGAATAAAACGGAAAAATTGAACAAAATATTACACATTCGTGTAAGTAATACGAGAGTTGACTTATAAGTCGAATGTAGAATTTGTTGGTCAAAAAAATAATGACATTCTAAAATTAGGTAATGGAATCAAGCTAATTTCAAAACCAACTTTCGTTTAAAGACAAATTCGACTGTCACTAGTCTCAATCGTCAGCATAGTTTCTTTCCATCAAACTATTTGCTTCGTATATCCTTAATTCTTTTTATTTTCACATAATTATGCGAAAATAAATGGAAAATACAAAAAATACAATACTTCCCGGCAGTGTCAGATGTACTTCGAAATATTTTAAATAAATGTGATTTAGCACACGAGTTGGATGGGAATTATAAAGAATATATATATATATATATATATATATATATATATATATATATATATATATATATATATATATATATATATATATATATATATATATATATATATATATATATATATATATATATATATATATATATATATATATATATATATATATATATATACATTTTCGAACTGAGCCGTAGTATACTACTGTATGCAAATACCGCGATATTGAAGTACAGTTTATACAGAGAATATTTTATCCATTACAGGATAGGACGAAAGGATAAAATCTAACTGACTACATTTGTCCTGAGAATAAAAAAAACGAAACTGGAGTCGAGCTTGAACCATCACCCAAAGATAGACTCTCATGCTTAACCGACTGACCGGGCCAAACAAAACAAAATTCCTAAAAGCAATCTAAGACATAAAGCGAAATAGAACAAACATAAGATCAAACACAAAATAATTTATGGAGCAACAAAAATATTCAAAAAAACCCAAGAAAAACTTGAGGAGGAAATAAAAAACCATATGGATAAGTGACAATAGAATAATTGAGCTGAATCTTAACAACAAAATCAAAAGCCAAAAAATAAATTTTAACTACAACGAATAATAATCAAACATGTTTTTGGAAGGATGATTCAGTGAAGTCGAAAGATGACCGAAGACAAGCGATCTAACTATGGCACAGAAAGTCAACAGTTAGCATTTTCCTGCTCACCATTCCATGGCAAGCTTAATATACCAGCAGAACACGTCCTGTATATGAACAAATCATAAATGCATATAACTTATCAATCGTCACTCGTAATTCTGATGAATGAGAAAATGTGTAAGCCTCGGTTATCTTTTTATTGATTTATAATTTATTGGTTGATTTTTTTTGTGTAAAAAAGTCAATGAGTAATATTGGTTTTATAATTAAACGTAGACTCATGATAGGTAGACAAAAATACATCAAGAGTTTTGAGAAATCTGATTATTAGATCAATAAAAACATTTAGTTTGCTGGATGTGAACGTCGATGGAAAATCCTGTAGGTACAAAATATAATGGGTTTATTTTTATAATTTTTGATATTAAGTTTTTTGGTGATAATAAAAAGTATCTTTAATAATAAAGAAAACCAATTTTTTTATAAAGGCTGAAGTCTTTAGTGGTCTAATTTGTGAAGATCCACTGAGATAGCCAAACACTCCCACACCATTAGAGGGCATGTTTGTTCTTTTTAGGGCAAAACTTGTCTATTGAGTCATATCCTTCATTAGGCCATACCATATGCTTGTTCAGATGAATGTGATCCAAAGGACTACTTTTGGATTAGTCTACTATTAGTCTGCAGCTTAAACGATTTAAGTTTAACAAAAATTTGATGAAATTGCAATCTAGTGTATATCTCTTCTGGGAGACCAATTCTCTTATGTACGTCAGAATAATTTCTTCATACTAGAGGTGGTCTGTCTTACCTCTCGATTTATCATCCAAAACTGTTCTACATGACCACAAAGCTATTGTTACAGAGCACTTGCGTACTTTGTCTCAAGATAATTTATATGGCCTTTTAAGTATCAGGATGTTGTTACCGATAGAAGCAAGATTCAATTTTTTTAGTTTCTTTCTGTTAATGAATGCAAAAAGTTATGTTTAGAAGCATTTATGCCCATTTTTTTCTTCAAAAAATAATTCTGTAGTTGCGAAAGTATTGCAAAAACGAAAAATGAGAGTGATGTGATTAAAAGTATAAAACAAAATGAGAGCAAATTATTTTTGTATTACACTTTATTTTATGTAAAAAAAATTGGATTAATTTTATTGTTAAAATTAAAAACATTAAAATTTGAATAAATAAATTTAAACATTTAATAAACGAAAGTTGATGTGCAAAAGTATGTAACGACTCTAAAATCGGTTCCAGCCTTTAAATTAAAACAAATATAAAAGCATTTATGTGTGCTACTGCAACACGACAGTCAATAATATTATAAAATTTTCTCAGTTAATTGCTTTTTGCGTTACACAATATCAATTAATAATACATGTTTCTGTTTACATAAACGATGAACAGTTTTATTTGTAAAACTTAGTCGTAGTATTACATGTAAATATAATACGTTTGTTTAAATGAAAGGTGGAATTATTGTTTGTAGTTGTTGAGAAATTGTTTATTGAGATGATGGAAATTGTTTGACTTTAATTTTTTTTATTAAGATGATATGGGGAATTTTTAATTTGTTTACGACGAAAGGGATAATAAGAGTAGAAATAAGAGATGGAGCATTTCGCTTTTTATATTCGATCATTTGTTCGATCGAGAAGATTACATACTTTTTTATTAAACTTTTAAAAAATATTATTGTAAAAATAATTGAATTTTTATAATTTTAAATAAATTGTATTATCAAATTTCATTGAAATAGTTATCGTTGGTGCTGTTTATTTATAATACAAAATGATTAAAGAACCAACCTGTCTTTAACATTGTTGGCTTACAGAAAAAACAAACTATTCCCAAAGTCGAATGGCATTTTCCACTAATCGCAAATGAAAATGTTTTTTACTATAATCCATTAAGTTTATAAGTTGTGGTTCGAGCAACACAAAACGCTAATAAGTAATCCAGATACATAAAAAAATTGTTAATAATTGACAGATAATGTTCAATCAAGTGGATAGTGCTGATATTGTATGTAAGGCAGAAAACAATAAATGTGAAATGGTTGACAGATTGTATAATGGGTGAAGAATTGCATGGAAAATGAAATCTTGGATTGGATTAAATTTTTGTTATTTAACCATGATTTATAGTTGATATCTGTTTTTGTAAAATAATAGTTGATATCTGTTTTTGTAAATAATCTCCCAATCAAGCGGTAGGTATATCCGCTAGAAATAGGTAGATTTTGAGGTCAGACAGTTTTTTGTACGAATAGAATTAGATGTGTCAGATTAGTAAAAATAAAAAAAGAAGGCAGTGTTAAGGACTGCCGACAGAAGTGAAAACTTTAATATGTGAAATAGCTGTGTTTTTTTGTATCTTCCAATTATTGTAGCATCGCAAATTAAAATTTCAGAATGTTTAAATTAAAATCATTAAAATTATTGTGGGTTTCACATCTATCAGTATTCCAAGCATCTTTTATATACATTTTTATATTTAAAATAATCAAAACATATCATACACAAATTTGCGTCTACCAACACCTTAGAAAGCATGTTGTTGTGGGACCTTGTTCTTAAAAGTTTTTTATGTGTTGTTGTGATACACCTTGTAATTTCTACTACCAAGCACATTTTATTTAAAAAAAAATAGCGCATCATCAAAGAATATTTATTTATTTATTTAATTATACATAATACATTACAAGTAGGGTACTCCTCTCAGAAGTTACAAGCAACTGTAGGGCCCTTTCTAAGTATGTAACTTTTATTTAAAAAAAAAAAACAATTATTAACAATAAATAAATTTGATTAGGTATAAAAAAAAAAAAAAATTAAAATATATTATATTAAATTAATTAAAATAATAATTTATGTATTGTTTATTTATTATTTATGAAACATTTATTTATTTATGCTTTTATAAATTTAAATTTATATATTATATTATAAAATTTCATCTTATAAAAGTTTGGGTTGGGTGATTTCCAAATGTGTTCTTAAAAGTTTTTTAAATTGATTATGGTTACATGGTTTTTTAAGTTCATATGGCAATTCATTCCATAACAAAGTACCATCAACTAGAATATTATCAGAACATATACTATATTGACACTTAGGAACAATTAGATTAATAGTCCGTTTAGATTTACCAAAAGTTAATTTAGAAAATAAATAATTTGGACAAGATGAGTAAATTAATTTCTGCATAAAACATATTACACGATATATCGCAGTCGCAGGAGGGATCGATTTTGATCGATTATGATCAATGTTGATCTACGGGTCTGACTACCCTGCGTACTCCAGTCCCTGCCATTGACATATGAGTTAGCGTGAGATATCACATACCACTGGCAATGGCAGGAGATGTCATTAGCCAAGATGATATCTTAGGGTGCTGGCGGACGAACTTTAATTAGTCAACGGCAGCACTTCCAGTCTTAGCTGGGCAGCGTTCCGTAGCGGTACCGCTCATTAGCTCTTCCGAGGAATCGAACCAACACGTAGTTATGTGTGGGCTTTGTGCCTCGATTGAAGTGGTGGGCGGTGCGTCTGGGGTGCGCTGCATCAGCTGGATTATTGGCATTTAGTTTTGTTTTGTTTTCTGCAAATTTCTCACAATTTGTTTTTCACTTATTATTTTGTTATTATTTCTTCATCTTATCATGAAATATTGGCATATGTCATATTTTGTAGTATGATAGGATTTTTTACTTAGTTATGCATTTTAAAATAAAACACAAAAAAATAAAATAAACATTTTGATATATATATGGCAGTACAACCGAAAAAAAATAAGTCTGCAAGTGGTAAAGCAAATTTGCGCAATCCACCCGCCCATAAAGCGGCATGTCCACGGAATTTGCAGGGACAAAACATATATGAATCAATAAAAAATTTTAAAATCCATGTTCAAAACATCTGCGGATTGAACGCTAACCATGACCACGTGCAACATCATCTTGAGCACGACAAACCGAACATTCTATTCCTTACAGAAACACAAGTTTCTGAAAATTTTCTCTTTATAGAATCGCTTAATTCCAAATATAGGCTCGAATCAGCTTTCAAACTCCATCAGGGCGTATGCGCATTCATTCATGAGAGTGTTGCGTACACGCGCTTTCCAAATTTTGAACTACACGGTGACGGCTTCAATACAATGGTTTTAAAGATTTGTCTTCCAGAAATGACTTTTTTTACAATAGCTTTATACCGGTCCCCCAACAAACGTAACTCAAACTTTTTTAATATACTGACAAAAATTATGGACGAGATTAGAGCAAAGTCCCCTAATTGTGAAGTTATCGTTACCGGTGACTTCAACGTCCACAACAAATCATGGTTGGAATTCTCCAAATCGACCGACGATGTTGACAATAGTGGAAAACTGGCAGAAATTTTTGCCGCGTCTCAGGGCCTATTCCAAATTGTAAAAAGCCCGACTTTCACTCCCCGTAATGGCGGTGATAATAGTTTTCTACTAGATCTCTATCTTACCACAATGCCAGATATTACGAGTGTCGATGTTGCGAAAGGTAGTATTGGAAATTCTGATCATTATTTAATCTCATCAGTTATCAAAACTGATTTACTTAAAACTACAGCTCCCAAACCCCGTAAAATATTTCACTACTCAAAAATGGATAAGAGTGGTCTTCAAAATTTTTTCCATGGTTTCCCTTTCGACCGTCATTGTCTTTACACTGACAATGTAAATGTTTCTGCTCAAAACTTTACAGAAACCATCCAATTTGCTATAAATAAATTTGTCCCTTTCTCCATAGTAAAACCCAAACAAAAATACTTGTATTCGAAAGCTGCCAAAACGGCACTTAGAAACAAACGTAGATCATTTAATATTTGGATTCATAACAAAACTCCCACTAATCGATCCCAATATCTAAAGGCCAACAAAATATCTAATCTAATTATCTCAAACGAAAAGTCCGAAATTGACAGAGCGAAAGCCTCAAAACTTACGTCTATGTCTGTTTCTGACAAGAGTTTCTACAGTGCCATTAATTCTTTAAATTCTGGTACAAAATTTTCTATTCCCCCTATTATTGATGGTGATTTAATCGTCAATGATCCCGCAAGAAAAGCTAACTTGTTCGCTGAACGCTTTGCTCTGAACTCCACTGTTTTGGAAACTCCTAAAGAAATACCCCAAATCCAGTCTTCAGGAGTTAATATGAATGAACTTCACTTCAAACCCAAAATAGTCGCTAAACTTTTAAAGGGGTTAAACATCAACAAAGCATCAGGAATGGACAATATTCCACCCATTATTTTAAAAACCTTTTCCAAAGAACTTGCACCAACTTTAACTAAAATATTCTACCAATCCTACAAATCTGGTATATTTCCCTCGTGCTGGAAGTTGGCAAATGTCCAGCCCGTCCCCAAAAAGGGACCAAAATCCGATATCTCAAATTATAGGCCAATAGCTTTACTATCGGTCCTATCCAAAGTCTATGAGCATTATATTAATACACATATTTCAAAATTTCTGGAAGAAAATCATTTAATATCCGACAGCCAATACGGTTTTCGAAACAAAAGATCAACTACCGATCTATTAAACTATGTAGCGCATTGTTGGAACAGCATACTTGATAAAGGTGGTGAAACATACGTTATCGCTTTAGACATCTCCAAGGCATTCGATCGAGTCTGGCATGCCAACTTAATCAACAAGCTCGTTGCGTACGGTTTTCATCCCAATGTTGTGAAGCTGATTCAAAATTTTCTATCCGGCCGATACATTTCGGTAACCTTAGACGGATATTCTTCTGAGTCTAAACTAATTAACGCTGGTGTACCCCAAGGCTCAGTATTGTCCCCAACCCTATTTTTGATTTATATCAACGAATTGTTGAAAATCACCAGCAACCCAATAAATAGTTTTGCAGATGATAGTACTCTGCACAAGTCGTTCGAGCCCCTTCCTTCAAAAGGTAAAATGCACGAACGAATTAATCCTGCCCGGAGAGACGCTGCCATAAACGTGAACAAAGACCTGAATAAAGTCGCCGACTGGGGTGACCAAAACCTTGTCAATTTCAACTCCACCAAAACACAGCTGTTGATTGTTTCCAGATTAAAGACCGAGTTCCCCAAAGATATTTTATTTAGTATGTGTGATGAACCAATAGGTGAATGTAAAAACATTCGTTTATTGGGTGTCACAGTTTCAAATGACCTACTCTGGAACGATCATGTAATGGCGATGGCAAAAAGCGCGTCTAAAAAACTCGGCCTCCTAAATAGATGCAAAAAATTTTTCACTCCATACCAATTGCTCCATGTTTATAAGTCCTATATTCGTCCCTGTATGGAGTACTGCTGTCAAGTTTGGGGTGCTGCCTCTGTTTCCATCTTGGCCCTCTTGGACTCTGTTCAAAAGCGAGCTATACGAATTGTAGGTGATCGAACTTTGACATCACAACTTGATTCCCTACAACATCGTCGCACTGTTGCTGACTTCGTTGTTTTTTACAAATATCGTCATCAGCAGTGCTCAGATGAAATCAGCGGCATCATGCCTCAAACTTATTCTTACCCCCGTTCCACTCGGCAATCGGCTGCCGCAACCAGTGAAACGGTAAAGATCCCGCGCTGTCATACTGGCAGATCGCAGAGAGACTTCTTTGTCCGAACTGCGTACAAATGGAATAGTTTGCCGGAACACTTAGTCTCAGGTGGCTTCAACCCACAGATGTTTAAAAAAAGCGTTAATCTACACCTCAGAACGCCAGTTGTTGTGGGACCCAGGTCTAGACCTAGGTCTTAAAAGGTATTTATGTGTTGTTGTGACACATATTCTAAACCCTATTACACAACACATTTTATTTAGAAAAAAAAAAAAAATATATATAATAAGTAAATAATGAACAACCGATAATAGAATTTCTATAGGGTGTAACATGATCAGTTAATTTTAAATCATATATATATATCGAATGCAAGAATTAAAACACACATTAAGTCGTGATTTAGACATATATTTCATATTATAAAATAATAAATCACCATATGTAAATATGGGAATTAACAAGGATTTGACTAACATGTACCTCGTGTGTCGAGGGGTAAACATCTTGAATTTCTTAAGCTTATATAATGAACTGTATATGTTACTACAAATTTTAGATATATGATCAGACCAACATAGATGTTTATCAAAGATAACGCCGAGATTTTTTACTTTATCAGAGAAAATAATTTCAATGTCATTCAAGTATAAAACAGGTTTAACAATATCCATCTGTGGTCTGGATAGTACAATAGCCTGAGTTTTTGCTGCATTTAATAGTAAACCATTAGTTTTAGCCCACTTTGCAACAGAAAGAAGATCTAAATTAATAAAATTTGAAGCTTCAGATACTTTACTTTTATCAAAAGCATAATAAAGTTGGAGGTCATCAGCAAACATATGAAAACGACAAGAATTGATGCAATAGGCAAGGTCATTAACAAACATTGAGAAAAACAAAGGTCCTAAGATAGATCCTTGAGGAACACCTGTTGTAGTTGGTAACGGAGAAGAATATAACTCGCCAGTCTTAGTAATATTATATCGTGATGTTAAATATGAATAAATTAAATTAAGTGCAGCACTACAAAATTTGTAGCAGTATTTCAGTTTACTAACAAGACTATTATGACCAATATTATCAAATGCTTTGGTAAAGTCAAGTAAGAGCAAAACAACTAATAATGAATGATCAAGATCCTCATATATATATATATATATATATATCACTAGTTATTTTGATGAGTGCTGTAATTGTACTATGCTTTGATCTAAACCCAGATTGAAGTGGATGGAGTTTATTCGTAGATTTTAAATAATTTTGAATTTGTTCGGCTAATATTTTTTCAAAAATTTTTGAAAGAGAAGGTAAAATACTGATAGGACGAAAATCATTAACTGAATCAGGATTATATGTTTTAGGAATAGGCGTAATAATAGCTGTCTTCCAAGCCCTTGGAAATTTGGAAGACATTATAGAATAATTAATAATATGCGTTAAAAACGGTAAAATAATAGGGATTAATTTTTTTAGAAATATTAAAGGAATTTTGTCAATGCCAATAGATTCTGATTTTAATTTATTAAAATAATATAGAACTTTAAGATCATCAACAGGCACAAAGCTAAACCCATAATCACCATCACCATCATTGGCATTAACTGGACATAATATCGCCGATTCAATAGATTTATGAGTTGTGAATACAGTGTTTAAATCATCAACATTAAATTCAGGTGTATCAAATTGTTTATCTGTAAGACCTAGTTTATGAATATTTTTCCAAATTTTATCAGATGGTAAACTAGGATCAAGCAGATTAGAAAAGTAATTAAATTTGGCTTCAAATACCATTTTTCTAACTCTATTACGTATGCACTTAAAGATATTTCGGTTGACATCATTTTTTGATTTCTTCCATACATCGTATGCTCTATTACGTTTGTTTATTTCATCAATAATAGTTTGTGAAAGCCATGGAGTTGTACGATCTTTTATCAATATTTTCTTTTTCAGAACATGACGATCAAATAAATATCCTATATTATTATAAAATAAAGAAATCATTTGGTCACAATCAGTTAAATTATATATATCATCCCATTTTAATAATTGAGCATCATATAAAAGTTCTTGGACATTAATATTCAAAAGATCATAAATAGTTCGGTATTTAGGTACTGTTTTAGGTTTACGACAGCAATAGTTCATAAACATGAGATCATGATCTGAACAAAAACTAACCTGACCAACATTCAAAAATTCACTTATCATATCAGTTCTTACAATAAACATATCCAGTAAAGATTTACCTAATCGAGTTGCTTGCTTGTTAATAAAAGACAATGAATAGTTATTAAAAATACAGTTTAAAGAGGATGCAGCAGTACAACTAGATAACATATTAACGTTAAAATCACCCATAATAATAATGTTTTCAAATTTTGTCAAAATATTAGCAAAATGATTTTCAAGCACCAACAAATCAGAAGAATTAGGTATCTCAGGAATATAAAATACACAAACAACAAAAGTTTTTGAACATAATTTAAATTCAACATATAGATATTCAATTTTGCTTCCTTCAGGTGAATTACCAACAACCTTTGTGCGAAACGATTTTTTATGATAAAGTGCGATACCACCACCACGACTAGAACGATCGTTTCTTAATATCTTATAACCAGGAATATTATATAATGCAGCCGGTGTATGTGGTTTCAACCAGCTTTCAGTGATACCCATAATATCAAAAGCTGTTTTTTGGACTGTATACTTCAGTTCATCAATGCTTGTACAAATTGATTGAGAGTTTAAGTGTGCAATTTTGAGCATATAATGCGATTGAGACAAAATATTGTTGATAATATCCGTTGAGGCGTTTAATGGATTAATGACGTCAACCATTAGAAAAAAATTTAAAAAAAGAAAGCCACCATTGTAACCATATCAATTTAACCATAAAAAATAATATTATTTTAAAATTGTTTTGCTTTGTTGAACAAAAATTACACAATATAAAAACAAACATAAGGAAATTCCCAAACACCACCGAAAAAGAAAACAATATATACAATAACGTTACAAAACACAAATTATCAAATGTAACCATAAATTCAATAGTTGAAAATCTTAAAAAATATGAAAACATATAATATAAATTTAGCACAAAAAATTCAGAACAATAAATATACATATTCCTACTTGAAACAGAAAAAGAGAAACAGCAACAGAACTGCTTACAAAATTTCTTAATAATAGAATATTTGAATATTCCATAACTTAGAGTAAGGGATGGTATCGTTGATTGAAAATACTTCATCCGCCAGCACCCCTAAGATATCACTTTGTCTAATAAAATTGCACAGCTATTGCCAGTCGTATACGATATCTCAAGATAACTCATATGCCAATAGCAGGGACTAAAGGACGCGTGGTTGTCACACCCATAGATCAACAAGTTTAAATTTTACAAATCTTCCTGTGGAAAGCTAAGCAAATTCATTGGTATTAATGCGCATTGTTACCGTTTGCAAATCACTATCGGCTAAGTGCCACCATTTTTGATTATTTTATTTATCATGATTGCCATCCATGTTTAATCATACATAAGCTATTCTCCTTTGTATAGAATTTATGCAATTTCCGTCTCGTAATTGTGAGCTTAAAATCAATATGATCGATGTTATCAAGTATCAAGTTAAAAGTATTAAGTCTTCATTTAATTTTAGAAACATGTATTGCAAGAACCTCCGTCAGTATTCTCAGGTTGTTCCTATTAATCCTAGAGTAGATTACTGATCTCGTTTGATTAAACTGTTCAACCAACTCCTTGGACTGCCTTAAGCCCGTGTTGTTGTCCCATGTTTTGGACCATTCCATCACAATTACTTCCCTCATCCTTGCGTAGATGGCTTTTGTTCTCAATCACCATATCGGTTCAGGACCAACAAAAGATGTTAAAGCACCTCGTCTTGCCCATTTGTCGGCTTCTTCATTACCAGCGATCCCCGCATGACCAGGTATTCAGTGAACTGTAACTTTGTTACTATTCCCAAGCTTGTTTAGTTTGCTCACACAGTCTCCAAAATTTTTGGATGTGATAGTGTATGAGCTTTTAACACAATAAATGCTTCTTGGCTGTCCGACAAGATAGCAATTCTCTTGTTTTATATTTTCTTCCTAGGCTGAAGTCTGTGCACTTGTCGATAGCACACATTTCGGCTTGGAAGACGCTTTGATAGGTGCCCATGGGCTCAAAGTATTTAGTCTTTGGTTCTAATACTCCGGCACCCACCTATGCCTTGAACCACCCACCTCGAACCACCCGCGTACCATTTGATTACTCAGATGGTACGTAGTGGATTCACTATTCCACTTCGCTTTTTTGCACAACTGCGATGTGTATTTAATATTTAAGTTGAACTATAATCATTCCGTCTTTAGGAAACTTTAGAAAGGGATTCTCTCTTGAAAGACTTTCTCGATATTTAGACTCGATGATTTTCCCCTTTCCCATACTCTACATGCTGAATATCAGTATGATTTCCATTGCTACGCTCTCAACCTGCAAGTAGAGTGGACAAAGTCCTAACAGCATATCCATTGGTTCGGTAGGACATATTCTTATTGCTACCGTGATACAGATACAAGTCAGCCCCTGCACCTTTTCCAACTTTGTCTTCCCAGCGTTAAGCTAGGCTCTTTTGTTCTATGCTACTGCTCCATAAGTGATGGTTCGTCTCACTATCATAGTGTACATCCACCTTAGGATACTTGGGCTGACCCCCATGTTTTACCCGCAGATTTTTGCATACCATCAGAGCTCTTGCGGCTTACCGCCGATTTCACAGGAGTTTACTATCGAGAATTACTCCCAGATATTTAGTCTCCTGTGCAAATTCAATTAAAAAGCCCTTCATTATGATGGCTTTATACTGAATTTTCTTTTCTTGGTGAATGGGACTACCGTAGTTTTGCTCAGATTGAGTTTTAGTCCCACATATGTGCACCAAGTGTCTTCCAGATTCAGTCCCCTCTGTACAATATTACAGAGTGTTTCATCGAACTTCCCTCTGGCGAAAGTGACAGTGTCATCCACGTACCCAAGACATTTAATGCTCTGGTTACTTAATACAACTAGAATTTCATCCACCACCAGACTCCACATGTGGAGTGATGAGACCCTACCTTGCGGACTGCCACTAGTGGTGCCAAGTCTGATTTTACAATCACCAGCTGTGGTTTCTACTACTCTAGTTCTCACCATCTCACACATCCATTCAGTTGTGGTGCTGTCAACCTTTTTCCCGCTTAAAGCCTTCTTGATTGCTCTATGCAAGGTGTTATGTGCTTCTGCTCCTCCTGTTAGGTGCTCCTTTAATGTCCAAAAAGGTACAGACAGCAACTTCTTTGTTGTCCACTGCCTCCTTCAATTCTTTCGTCAACCCGAACAGCGCTTTTGAATAAATATCACTTTTGCCGTTCTCAATGGTTCTGAAATATGCACAATTGCCAGACTGCTCCTGAAGATGCCCAGGAGGTGCGGTATAAGCCACTTCTGCCCCCTGTGCAGGAGAGCCGGAACTATTCCGTTCACTCCTGGTGATTTGTATGGCTGGTAAGTGCCTATTGTCCACTTGATACGGTCCTCCGTAAAATGTGAAGCAGCCACCCTCCAGTCCTCTGAACCTGGTCTTTTACCTTTCTTCTTCCTACCCATCTGTGCACACGCGCGTATACCTCCGGGGAAGTGTGGTTCTAGAAGAAGAGCAATTCTATGTTGCTCATCCTTCGTATGCGCAACCGGCCTTTTCAACTGAGTATTAATCTCGACACCGTCGTTGGCCAAAGCATTATGCAGTCTAGCCGTTACAGGCGTTACAGGGATATTATCACAGAAGGTTCTGAAGCTGAACTGCACCTCTTTGCGCCCCTGATTTTTACTCCTTAGTCAGTACCAAATTTCTTTGATCGTACCTCCTTTAGGAATATAACATAAAGAGGGTTCAATGTATTGTTCGTTTCTGCAAATATAATACGTCCTCAGATGCTTCTTATATGGATCAATTCTTCACATTCTTTGAAAAGGTAACCTGAGGTCAGTTCCTTCAATTGGCAGAACTTACTGAATCTGAACTTTTGTATGTTACCCAACATTAGAAAAAGTGAAAACCGCCATCAACAAACTGAAAAATGGTAAAGCTCCAGGTTTCTATAGAATATCCGCAGATCTAATTAGAAATGTAGGAACAGTTCTTGTCATCCGTATGTACTGTCTAATTTTTGCAATCGGTAACAAAGAAGAACTACCTACTAAATGAAAAACAGCTATTATTGTTCCGTTACATAAAATAATTGATCGTCTAAAGTTTACGAATTACCGTGGTATCGCACTGTTGAACACTGCATATAAATTACTTTTTAACGTTTTCCGAATCTATAATCGCTGACTATCAGTGTGGATTTTTACCCAGCTGGTCAACCACAGATCAATGGTTCACATTAAGTATTATACTCAAAAAAATTTTGGAGTGCAACATCGTCATTTACCATACTCTACGTTGATTTCAAGCAAACATAGGATATTATCATTCGCAAGAACCTTTTGCCCGCACTCATAGGCCTGAGGAGAAATTTAGAGAAACTTCTTTTCCTGTATAAACTCACAATATCCAGATCAAATTACAGAATAGTAATATAAGGGTCGGTTTCTAACCCTTTCGAGATAAGACCGTGTGTTCGAGAAGGTGATACACTCTCACCTATTTAATTTATCGCTGGAGTACGGGATGAGAAAAAACGAACTTAAGATACAAAATTGCATCTTAAACAAATCTAGTCAAACTCTTGGCTATGCAGATAATACTACGTTTCTCGGACGTAGACTAAACGAATTGGATTATGCATCAACGTTGACAAAACGAAACATTCAACAACATCCAGGAACGTATATATTTCAACCATCTAGATACTGGCAACTAAACGAAGTAGAACGCGGGCAAAACTTCAAACACCTTGAGTGTGTTATTACATCATCAAATGACATCAAAGGCAGATATCAAAGCGCGTGGCAATGCCGCATACGCACTATCAAAACATATGTGGTCAATACATTTTTCGCGATCATGTAAACTCACACTCTATAGAGTATTATTTTAACCTGTGACAAGTTGAACATAGACTGCCACAGATTGTGAAACTCTATCAACGTTCGAGAGAAATATGAACAATTTATGGTCCAAGCAAAGTTGCTGAAAATCAATAATGAAATCGAATAAGTCATGAGATCCGAGTTTATGATATCTATTCAGACTAAATATTATTAATCATATTTTTTTAATAACTCAAGAGTCAAGATTAAAATGAAATATTGTAGTCACTGCAATGAGAAATAATATATTAATCATTTTATTCAATTTCAACCCATAACTAATGAATCGGTCAATAAGGAGTAATCAATGAAAAATTACAATAAGATGAATTTTTTTGTTGTTGCAATGTCTCCAACATAAACCTTCGATTACATCTTGCAATGCTTTACAGATTTACCAAACATATCAAAAATCAATAAATTTGAATTCTAACACAATTTTATGTTTGTCTCAAATTAAGGTAAAAAATTATGTTTTCAAAAATATCTTAAAAAACAATAAATTGACGACACATAAATAAAACACAATCAGTGGATGTAGGTGACAATGGCGCCTATTACGTATACTGTAATAACATTTCATCCCTTAATTGTGAACTTTTTTTCTAACGCAAGTAATATAAATTTATCACAAAAAAATAAAACATAAAATAAAGTATAAATTTTTATTACTGTTTGCCCTTTTTATTTTTTGGCTCGACATCGTAAAGGTAAGATTTCTTAAACAAAAGAAAAAATTTTATGTTGATCTTATCAATTAAGATTTCATTCATGGTTTCATTGAGGAATACGAAAAAGTCAACAACGAACCAAATAAATTACAATTCCTGTGATGTAATCATAATTTTTTTAAGGATTTTTAATGAATGACGGGGGAAGAAACACATAATTCAAATCGATTGACGTTGGTTGGGTCCTGTTTGTTTTTTTTTTTTGAGGATTCAGATTCATGTTTCATGTTAAGATGAAGAGATTATACGAATATAATAGCAAAACTTCCGCAAAAACGTTATGTTTTGTTTAAATTTATGATTTAATGTGGAGACATCATAAACATTGTGATTGGAATCGAAATTTGTTAATTTATTGAGGTGCTACTGATTTTTTTTTTGGATGGTCCTTTTTTTAAAAGCTCTTGATTTTATCAAGAACACACACATTACAATTATAATATTCATCAAAACAAGTTATCCAGCAAATAACATGTCATTCACAAAAATTCACAACATGAATTATTTGTCTTATATACGATCACATCAACATCTATTCTCCAAATCAAAATATAAAACATTTCGTCTCCGTGGGACTTTGGAATCATATAAATTCTTAATTCAATAAAAAACAATATAATTTTTGTTTGTTTTAACGTTAAAATAAATTAAATAAAAATTTATCAAAATTATAACAAAAAATAGTGAAATTATTTATTGATTGCATAAAAACGCAGTTGGATAACGACAGTTAAAAAAACTACACGGAGATCCAATAAAAAAATTAAATGTAATAGTCTATGGCGCCTTTTTGTTTCTCTCTCCCTCATCATCAGTAATTGTATGACGATCATCAATCTATAAAAAAATTAATAAACTTTATTGTTAAGATTTTTTTTATTTATTTAATTTTTACTAAGAAATGACATTTTTGTTTTTGTTATTTTTTTGTCTTAAAGGTAAGTGAAAAATGAAACAGTATTGAGCATATGAGGGTAACGTAAAAGGTTGTGTGGTTCAAGTGCAACGAGTGAATCAATCTGATGGAAAAAATCAAAGTCCATTCAAATCCAATTCATGTTCTTTTGCAGCCGATTAATAATATCATGTCTTACATCCATAGTATGCGAATTTCAAAAATTACTGTCACGGTAGTGGTACTTGAATAACTCTAACAGAGTAATGTGGTGCTTGCACGAATGCATAGAAATATTGCTCATATTCTGTTGCACATGAGAATAAGCCCTTGACATTTTGTTAAAAACTGCGTTTGTCTTGAATATAAAGACTCACCAAATAAACGTGCTAAAAGTTTATTTTGTAAACATTACAATTTTACTTCAGAACATTCACGAAAAATATGATAAGCAACTTTGCGAAAATTTATTTCTTTTGTTGATGTTTATTTCATTCCTATATTATTAAACAACCAAAAGTAATCATACAACAATTGAAAATAGATATGGAACATTCCATACTGAATTGTAGAGAGAAATAATACAATCACTCTCTGCTCTTCTATTTGTAATTACTCTGTTTTCCTTCTTAATTTCTGTAAATTCTAAGATAACTAAAGTCAATACTAGTTATGAGTAAGATCAGCCAAATAACGGATCCGTTCTAAACGGTTGTTGTTCGCTTGCGACAAAACAAAAGTATTTATGTCAAAAATTTGAGTAAGTTTCGTTTTTTTGTTCGATTTATTTTTAGAGATCACTTTTTTGTTTTTGGATCGGTCATTCATTTCAAATTGGTCATTTTGTGAACGTTTTTTTCTTTTGCTTGGTTTATTTAGAAAAGGTTGGTTGGTTTATTTAGAAAAAATTATTTAGAAAACAAATTTTTTCTAATCATAAACTGTGTAAGTTGTAATTGGAACCTATTTACATTTTAATAGATACATTTTAAAACACACATTTTTGTGGGAAGTTATTGAATTGAATGAAAAAAATATGGAGGCTGAAATGTCAAGCTCTGAGGTATCAAGACTTCGGTCTGGGTTAAGGATTTTCATATAGTTTTTGGCAAAAAACTTTTATGAGGACATGGTTTTTAGTTTTGGGCAGCAATGTATATCAAACATAACTTGCTGTTAAAGTACTCGTATTTTTTATCTCTGTTTAGATATGTATTACAACACTAACACGAAACATCAATACGTTGTCGGAAAATTATAACAGAACAAAAATAACATAATTTGGTGAAAAGATTATACAATCAGCAAACTACTCAAAAACCTCTCCATTTAGCGTTTCGAGAAAATATTTCAAAATCACAAATTCATATTTTTTTCAAAATTCCAAAAATATTGTAAAAATAAAAAAAAAATTAATTTATAAAAATTATAATAAAATCAAAAATTTTAAATTTTTCAAAATTCTAAAACTATTCCGAAATTTCTTTTAAAATCAAAAATTGAAACTTTTTTCAAAATTCTAAAAATATATATAATATTCAAAAATTGTTTTCAAAATTCTAAAAATATTCCAAAAATTAGAATAAAATCAAATATTTAAACTTTTTCTACATTCTAATAATATTCCAAAAATTCTAAAAGATTCAAAAATTCAAACTTTTTCCAAATATCTCAAAATATTGCAAAAATTAAAACAATATCAAAAATTGAAACTTTTCCCAAAATTTTTAATATTTTAACAAATTCAAAAATTTACGTAAACAAACAGCTAAGTTTCTTTTTTCCAAAAAATTATTTGAAAAAATAAATCGAATCATTTGTTTGACACACTTGACAATATTTTTTGACAAATTAATGCAATAAAATTCTCAATAATAATAATTTCATATTCATTTTACATTTCATTTCATACAAATAACTAATTTTATTTTTTTCGAAAAAAGTATATGAAAAATCTTTTGACACACTTGACATATTTTTTTTGACTAACTTATAATTCTCAATAATAATAATAAAATTTCATATCGTACAAATAATTTGTTTTATTTTTCCCAAAAATTGGGTAAATAACTAAAAATCTTTCTTTTGACACACTTGACAACATTTTATTGACCAACTTCTAATTCAATAATCTAGTTTTTGATCTCACATACAATCCCGACCATCCAGATTTCTCCACATTCTTTGTTCCTACTCATTATCACTTAAAATGAACGTTTTTTAAGCAAAAAATATTCAAATTTTCTTGTTTTGAGAAACTTGACGATTTTTTGACACACTTCCGGTACAGTTATCGAACACATCGTCCTTTCGGCTCTTTCCATTGAGTGTACCTATTTTCAGAATTCAAAATCTTTCAAATCTCTTCAGCCGTTTTCTAGATTTCGTCGGTTGTGGCGGACGGCCCGCCGGACTGCCGGCAGGTAGACATACATTTTTTTTTGCTTTTTTAACATCATAACGTCTTAAAACGTCGAGAAATGTCAAAAAAAGTGGGGGGTAAGAATTTCGCTTTTAGCTCATGAATGTAATACTTAGGTCTTTCAGACCGAAGTAAAATGTAAAAGAAGTCCATCACACATTTGTCGAAATGATGAAGCACATCATTTGATTCGATTTTATTGAATTTTATTCTCGAATTCTATTCTTGCTATTCTATTTTTGTTCGATAATCAAATAAATCATTTCATACTTACCTACTAAATAATGCTCTTTACTATTTATTTGTTTGTACTATACTTTATTAAAATTTGCTAATGTCTATTCTTCCGATTCTAGCAATATCCCATAATTTCATAAACGTTATTAAAATTTTTATTCAGGAAATAAATTTCAATTAATATTATGTTATTGTGTAAGTGTTTAATGAAATAATTTATTTTTTGAGCAAAAGTTTGCAAGCTTGCTAGAGAATTAAATTCATTAAACTCTTTACATCGTTTAATCCTTCCAAAAGAATTACATGTATTAATTTAAAATGAATTATATTAAAATTCATTGATAAAAAAAATAATATGAATAAATGAATACACAATGAATTTTATTTTATTTTATTTTTTTGTGCTTTTGCTTCCTAACAGTAAAATAAATATTTTTCAATTTAATTACCTTTGGTTGTTTGATGTTTTAAAATTGAAACGACTTACAATGAAAGACGTCAAATTTTATATTAATGAGAAACGAAAAAACGATCATATAAAAAATAAATTTTCAATTCAAATGAAATCGTAGTTAGCCTTTGCCTTTTTTACTATTCGAGAGTGGAACATGCGCATTAGTTTGCATTTATTGCTATTTATATTAATATATATGTAATTTTAAATGAGACCGAAAATCTTTTTGTCGATTTTTTTTAGGCGTCAATTTATTAATATCAATTTATTTCAGAGTTGAATACAATTAAATAAATTGTTTTATTATTTTGCGCTGATTCGCGCAACACTATAAAATTAACACCTGTTTATTTTATTCTGTAACGAATGTTGTTTCGAGTAAATAGCGTTTGAAATAGTACATTAAGAAACTAGTTTCATAATCGACGATCTTATCGCACGCAATCTGTTTAGAAAACGGCCCGCGCAGCGATAACGATAAGTGCGATAAAACGTCTTATGAAACGAGTTTTCTACTACCCAACATGAAAAATCTACTTTCGATGTTTGTTCATTGAACCGAAAACTTCTTTTTCGTAACCGGTGATAAAAAAACCTATACGAATTACTTTCGTACCTAGTGACGAAAGCAATTTTTTAAAGGCCATCTATTTTCTAATTTCTTAACTAGAATAAACCATCCTAGTATACCCGTTAAGACAATCAATTGATTGAATGAAACAATTTTGTTAGTGTTAATTTGTCTGTGTTTGGAAGATGACGTTAATTTATTTTTGAATTATTTACTGACAATTTACATTAAAATTGTAAAAATAATAATAGTTAAATATATAATATTCATATATTCTTTTTAAATAGTATGATAAAAAACAGTTCGTGTTAAGATATTTTTAATAAATATTATTTCACCTATTTATTTAACAAAAATGAAAAAAAAATATTTATTTTACGTAAAATAATTTAGGCTGTGTTAAAATATATCAAGAATTTGACCCATTCAAAAACTAAATCAAAACTGATATTTATATTTTAGAAATCTGAAATCTGAATTTGATTTTGTTTATGACAAAGTACAAATCGTCTTTAGTTATAAGCCTACTAGACGCAAAATTCATAAAACAATAAACCTTCAAAGATGTATTATTTAATGATTTTAAGAACTTTAAAATAAATAGAATAATAATATAGGATTTTGTAGTGTAAATAGAATAAAAATATAACATTATGAATAACTATATGTTACGATATGTAAAAAATTAACGAAGAAAACAATAAGGCTTGTTTTTAAAGTCAGCTATGTCTTTGACATAAAAATTGGATAATTTATTCATATTGAGTCATCTATTTTTTAATAGCAGAAATATAAATACACATATACAATTTTAATTTGTAACAGTGTATGTTTTAAAAAATGAATTGTATGTAAATACAATATAATAATACAATAATACAATTATAAATGAAAATGTTTAAAAATTAATAATAATTTTTAAAAAAGTAGTAGAAAAAGTACAGTCTTCTACTCACCGAAAATCATATTTTGAATCTCGCGACCATTACCAACCTCGGCTATCGCCTCGGCTGGTAAACTGTCCTCTCGTTTCAAAATATGCTGTTTTCGGCATCGTTGAAGAATATACTATTTTTATACTATTTTTCTATTTTGCATTTTTTGTCTTGTAATTTTAAAAAATGTGTATTTTATTAAAAAATAGTCAATTTGGAATTTTGTTATTATTACTAATTATTTTAATTAATTAAAATATTTAACACTAATTTAGATATTCTTATTATTTTATTTACATAATTATTCATTTTAATGTTCACTGACGTTTGTATGACCAATGTGACCAACCTTGAAAGACAAAACATTGCGTATCGTAATGAAGGCCATTTCGATACGCATTTGGGCATCGAAATAACTTTATTTTAGAGGCAAAATAAAAAAACTCTCTTTTCTACTATTTTCTTTGACATTTCTTTCAAAATTGTTAGAATATAATTTGATGTAATTTTTATGTGTGATTTATACCATATATATTTTTATGTGTGATTTATAATTTACATGTGATTCTTTGTATTGTGCTGTGGAAAGTTGAGGTACTTGAGTTGTTATGACAAAAAGTGTGTGAAGTGTGTTAATAATTTTTTAAATTTAAGGTTTAAAAAAAATCAAAATCCTTTCAAGCTCACTTAAAACTGTTTTAAGGACATAATAATTATATTATGTTAATATAGGTAACCCTTGAATTGTGCGGCACTTAAATTATGAGAAGTATGCGATAAAAATTTTGCGTTGAAGTTTTAAATTATGGGTCTAAAATTTTAGTTTAGTACGATTCAACTCTTTTCAACAACTTTAAATACACCTAATTAATTTAGATTACACAAATATCTCAAACCAAGAAAAAAGCACAAGGAATTTAATCTGCATCAGTACTCGTTTCTTTATTTTTATAAAGTAATGGAACGAGCGATCTTATAACAAAACCATTACTCATTCATCTTTAATTTTCTCAAGCATTTTGATATAAGTAAATAACCGGCATCTTGTGGCTCTACAAAATGTTTGTTCTAGAAGTTAAAAAAAAAGACTTTTAAAATGTTGCTCATCATTGATAATGTTTTTGGCATCCAATGAACCTCAACCATTCTAACATTAAATAAAGTTTTTACTACCTAATTCAGCTACCTAAGTTTATCATTTTACTAGGTTATGAACACCCAATCCGTTTCCATTACAGTTTTGTTCAATTCATCTAGTAGAAAAGGAATCTATTAGACTTAAAGTAGTTGAAACTGAAAATAATTTGAAATGGAATTCTCATATTTTTAATCTAGCTAAAAATGCCGTTCAAAAATTGGGTTTTTTGGGTCGATGTCGTAAATTTTTCGATAGCAAACAGCATCTTTTAGTGTACAAGTCTTTTATACATCCCTGCATAGAATATTGTTCTCACATTTGGGGTGGAGCATATTTAAGTAGTTTGAAATGCCTTGATTCTGTACAACGGAGAGTTATTAAGCTGATTGGGAATTCAAATCTTACAAACGAACTTGATTTCTTGCAACATAGATGAAATGTCGCTGATCTGACGATATTTTACAAGTACATTATGGATGAATGGGCATTCGCCGAAATTGAATTTATTTTACCTGAATCTGCAAACCCTGCGCGCAACACTAGAGCAGCCGTAGCCGCGCATCCTTTTACGGTTAAAATAACAAGGTGTAGTCGCTTTCCAACGTGATTTTTTCAACCGAGTTTCTTATCTCTGGAATGCCGTGGGTGTTCTGCGTGTGTATTCCCTGATAATTTAATCACCAAAATTTTAAAACCAACATCAATAAATTTCTTAAAGGGATTTGTTTTATATAAATAAAATCAATAATTTATATAAATAAATTATTGTAATTATAATCAACGTAACAAACTTTTTTGGTATATATTTTATATATACTTTTATATATACTTTTTTTTTTTTTTTTTTTTTTTTAATAAGAAGTGTTGTGTAGTAGGAATTACAAAATGTGTCACAACAACACATAGATACCTTTTAAGACGTAGGTCCCACAACAACATGCGTCTTGAGGTATAGGTGGACGCTTTTTTTAAATCTTTGTGGATTGAAAGCACTCGAGACTATTGATTCGGGCAAAGCATTCCATGTGTACGATGTACGCACTAAGAAATCTCTTTGCATTCTATTACTATGACAGTGAGTAATCTCGACAGTTCGACCGCCCGCACACACCGATTGACGAGTAAAACGGGGAAAAACATATGTCTGAGGCATTATGGACCTGATTTCATCCGAGCACTGCTGGTGACGATATTTGTAAAAAACAACGAGATCAGCAACAGTGCGACGATGTTGCAGGGAATCAAGACCTAATGTTAAATCTCGATCACCAACAATTCGTATAGCTCGCTTCTGAACAGAGTCCAAAAGAGCTAGGATAGTAACAGATGCAGCGCCCCAAACTTGACAACAATACTCCATACAGGGACGAATATAGGACTTATAAATGTGGAGTAATTGATGCGAAGTAAAATATTTTTTACATCTATTGAGGAGGCCGAGTTTTCTTGACGCGCTCTTTGCCATGGCCATTATATGATCGTTCCAGAGTAAGTCATTGGATATTGTGACTCCCAATAAACAAACGCTTTCACATTCGCGTATATGGTCGTCACACATATTAATTGAAATATCGTTGGGAAACTCGGTCTTTGATCTGGAAACAATCAATAGCTGTGTTTTGGTGGAATTAAAATTGACCAAATTATTGTCACCCCAATCGGCGACTTTTTTTAGGTCCTCGTTTACATTTATGGAAGCGTCTCTCCGGACGCGATTTATTCGTTCATGCATTTTACCCTTTGAAGATAGGGGGACGAATGACTTGTGCAGTGTACTATCATCTGCAAAACTATTTATTGGGTTACTGGTGATTTGCAACAGTTCGTTGATATAAATTAAAAATAAAGTGGGAGATAAAACTGAGCCTTGGGGTACACCAGCGTTAATTAATTTGGACTCAGAAGAAAAGCCATCTATAGACACCGAGATGTATCGGTTAGACAGAAAATTTTGAATCAACTTCACGACTGCGGGATGAAAACCGTACGCAACGAGCTTGTTGATCAAGTTGGCATGCCAAATTCGATCAAATGCTTTTGAGATGTCTAATGCGATCACGTACGTTTCACCATGACTGGGAGTAAGGCTATTGGTCTATAATTTGAAATATCACATTTCGTTCCTTTTTTTGGGACAGGCTGGACATTGGCCAACTTCCAGCAGGATGGATAAATACCAGATTTATAGGATTTATAAAATATTTTGGTGAGGGTTGGTGCAAGTTCTTTTGAAAATGTTTTTAGAATAACAGGAGGAATGTTGTCCAGACCAGAAGCTTTGTTGTTGTTTAACCCCCTTAAAAGTTTTTCGACAATTTTGGGTTTGAAATGTAATTGTTTCATATTAACTCCTGAAGACTGGATTTGGGGTATTTCTTTAGGAGTTTCTAAAACTGTTGAATTTGAAGCAAAGCGTTCCGCGAACAATGTAGCTTTCCTTGCAGGGTCAGTAATGATTGAGTCACCATCAATGATAGGAGGGATAGAAGATTTAGTACCACAATTTAAAGAATTAATGGCACTGTAAAAACTTTTGTCAGAAATTGACATACTCGAAAGTTTTGCCGCTTTCGCTCTGTCAATCTCTGCTTTTTCGTTTTCGATTATCTGGTTTGATATTTTATTAGCCTTTAAATATTGGGATCGATTAGCAGAGTTCTTTTTATGAATCCAAATATTAAATAATCTACGTTTGTTTCTAAGAGCCAATTTGGCTGCTTTCGAAAACAAATATTTTTGTTGGGGTTTCATTATTGAAAAGGGAACGAATTTGTTAATACCAAATTGAATGGTTTCAGTAAAGTTTTGAGCAGAAACATTTACATCGTCAGTATAAAAACAATGACGATCAAAAGGGAAACCTTGAAAAAAACTTCGGAGACCATTGGTGTCCATTTTTGAAAATTGAAATATTTTACGGGATTTGGGAACTCTAGTTTGTAGCAAATCAGTTTTGATAACTGATGTGATTAGATAATGGTCAGAATTTCCAATACTACCACTTCCAATACTATCGACATCGACACTCGTAATATCTGGCATAGATGTGAGATAAAGGTCTAAGAGAAAACTTTTATCACCGCCATTACGAGGAGTGAAAGTTGGGCTTTTTACAATCTGCGTCAGGTCGTGCGATGCAGCAAATATTTCTGCCTCCCTTCCATTGTTGTCGTCGGTCATTTTGGAAAATTCCAACCACGATTTGTTGTGGACGTTGAAGTCACCGGTAACGATAACCTCACAACTTTGAAATTGTGCTCTAATTTCGTCGACAACATTGGTCAAGTCATTAAAAAAATTGGGATTATGTTTGTTTGCGGACCGGTATAGAGATATTGTGAAAAAAGAAATTTCAGGTAGACAAACCTTTAATACTACTGTACTGTAGCCATCACCATGTACTTCATAATTTGGAAAGCGTTTATATGCAACACTCTCATGAATATATGCACATACAGCTTGATGGAGTTTAAAAGCTGATTCAAGCCTATATTTGGGATTTAGTGTTACGTCATAGGGATAGTTTTCAGAAACTTGTGTTTCTGTAAGAAAAAGAATATGCGGTTGGTCGTGCTCGAGATGATGTTGCACGGCGTCCCGGTTGGCATTCAATCCACAAATATTTTGAATTTGTATTTTAAAAAGTTTTTTATCAAATGTGATAGTCATTTGATCAAAATATAATTTGTTTTAAAAATGGGTAACTAAACAATAAATCCTATCATATAATAAAATATGACATAGGCCAATATTTCATGATAGGATGTAAGAAATAATAAACAGGTGAAAACAAAGTTTTTTAAAAAATTTGAAAGGTTACTAAAATATTTATCCATATTGTTCCCACGAGTTTAGACGCAATAAAGGTCACCAACAGGCCTTCGTCTATACCTGTTAGAAGTCTATACAACTGGGGGCGACAGGTGCCCAGAGGATGGTACTTTTGTGGTTTGACCCTGCAAGAGTCCTCTCTAGTGTGTACCCACCAGGGGGTGCTAATAAGGGAGCACCTTCCCGCGACCCGGGCGGCTAAGCCAAGGTCCCCGTTCCCGCTAGACATGACAACAGGTTTACGGTTTGCAATAGCAGGTTAGAGCCCATTATAGCTCAGGTACCTCGGGTTCGCCAAGTCCCGTATCAAGGTCTAATCAGACCAGTGATCCCTGAGATTAAAGGATGAGACTTAAACCCTAGTTAGCATGGTATCTTCGAATATTCAGAGACGTTAATTTGTAATCCGTTATAACATGCTTAACTTTAAATTAAAAAAAACTATCCCGCAGCCGTTTGGATAAAGTATTATTACCATGATATTTTGGGAGTAGTGTTTACATGCTGCCTGAATAAATTAGAAAACTCATATGATATAGAGGTAAATAAACTAATGGAAAATATATACCATGACAAATTGCGTAAAGTTTATTGCAAATTCAATTATAGAATTAAAACCATATATAGGTACACTTCAGAGCTCCTGTACAAAAACAATGACTAGCCATAGTCGATATATTAAATTCAGTAACAAAAGTTGAAGCTGAACTTTAATGCACTTCGTATATCTGGTGCATTGATTGGAGAAGATGATTTTTACAAAAAATCCTTCTCATGATGTGCAAGAATTTATAAAATACGATCACGACCTAAATAAAGACGATCTTCTTAATTTAATTTATTTTCATTTATAAGTCTCAACACAACATCTGATCCTACAGTATATATATGCCGTAAAGAAAACGTCATAAAAAAACATCTACAAAATAACATTATTATTACTAGGCCCTCCTAGTAATAATAACTGAAAATATAAGAAAAATTTGCTGTCTGTTGTTCTGTCTGTTGTCTGTTGTACAACAAAACAAAGAAAAATAATACGTTTATCCCCCCCAAAAGCATTTCATAAACTAAATTTTCTTATTTCGAAAATCATAAAAATAATAATAACTGAAAATATAAGAAAAACTTGCTGTCTCTAATAATATTTAAAAACAAAGAAAAATAATACGTTTATCCGCCCAAAAGCATTTCATAAACAAAATTTTTTTATTTCGAAAATCATAAAAATAATAATAACTGAAAATATAAGAAAAATTTGCTGTCTCTAATAATATTTATAAACAAAGAAAAATAATACGTTTATCCCCCCCAAAAGCATTTCATAAACTAAATTTTCTTATTTCGAAAATCGTAAAAATAATAATAACTGAAAATATAAGAAAAATTTGCTGTCTCTAATAATATTTAAAAAAAAAAGAAAAATAATACGTTTATCCCCCCCAAAAGCATTACATAAACTAAATTTTCTTATTTCGTTTTTGTTGTTTCGTGTTTTTTTTTTCTCTTAAAGCAGGCTACAGACCTTCAATCAATTTGTCAATCAATTGAAAACGAAAATAAACGAAATAAAATTTAGGGGATTTTTACACTAAATTTTATTTCGTTTGTTTTCGTTTTCGAATTGATTGAAAGATTGATTGAAAGTTTGTAGCCTGCTTGTCGTTTTTGTGAAAAAAAAAATTATACTTGGGCGATTCCATTTTCATATTGTATGTGGGAGGCCGCTGAATTCAAAAATACATTTTAATTCGTCTATAACTTTTTTATTTATGATCCGAAAAATCCCAAAAATCTGTCAAATCTAAGTTACACTAATTTCAATTAGCAGTGAAAATTTGAAATGAATCAAAATTCGAATAAAAAATCCTTAGGCTGTACAAAGTTTTTATTTGGCGTATTAATATATAAGATTCTATTGATAAAATATGGAGGGGCTGAAATCTCACATCTCTGAGATATCAAGACTTTGGTCTGGGTTAAGGATTTTGATATAGTTTTCGGCAAAAAACTTTTATGAGGACATGGTTTTTAGTTTTGGGCAGCGATGTATATCAAACATAACTTTTTGCTAAAGTACATGTATTTTTTATCTCTGTTTAGATATGTATTGCAAAACTAACACGAAACATCAATACGTTGTCGGAAAATTATAACCCTAAAATTAACATAATTTGGTGAAAAGATTATACAATCAGCAAACTACTCAAAAACCTCACCATTTAGCGTTTCGAGAAAATACTTCAAAATCACAAATTCACATTTCTTTCAAAATTCCAAAAATATTGTAAAAATAAAATAAAATCAAAAATTCAAACTTTTTTCAAACAAAATTCTAAAAATATTTCAAAAATTATTACAAAATCAAAGATTAAAACTTCTTTCAAAAACTCTAAAAATATTGCATAAATTGCAACAAAATCAAAAATTGTAACTTTTTCCAAAATTATAATAAATTCAAAATATAAAATTTTTCAAAATTCTAAAAATATTCCAAAAATTCTTACAAAATCAAAACTTGAAACTTTTTTCAAAATTCTAAAAATATATATAAAATCCAATAATTTTATTTTTTTTCTAAATTCTAAAATATTCCAAAAATTCTTAAAAATTCAAACTTTTTCCAAAACTCTAAAAATATTGCAAAAATTATTACAATACAAAAATTGAAACTTTTTCCAAAATTATAAAAATAATAATAAAATCAAAAATTTAAAATTTTTCAAAATTTTAAAAATATTCCAAAAATTCTTACAAAATCAAAATTTGAAACTTTTCCAAAATTCCAAAAATATTTCAAAAACTATAACAAATTCAAAAATTTCCATGTTCAATTATATTTACGTAAGCAAACAGATAACTTTTTTTTCCAAAAAATTATCTAAAAACATAAATGAAATCATTTTTTTGACACACTTGACAATATATTTTTGACAAACTAATAATGCAATAAAATTCTCAATAATAATAATTTCATGTTCATTATACATTTCATTTCATACAAATAACTAATTTTATTTTTTCTAAAAAAATAAATGAAAATCTTTTGACACACTTGACATATTTTTTTTGACAAATTTATAATTCTCAATAATAATAATAAAATTCCATGTCGTACAAAGAATTAATTTTATTTTTCCAAAAAATTGGGTAAAAAAATAAATAAAAATCTTTCTTTTGACACACTTGACAACATTTTTTTGACAAACTTATAATGCCATAATTCTCAACAATAAAAATTTAACTTCATTTTTCGTGTTTCAAAATTTCATGTCAAACAAATAATTTATTTTATTTTTTTCCAAAAAATTGGGTAAAAAGAAAAAAAATTCTCCACATTCTTTGTTCCTACTCATTATCACTTAAAATGAACGTTTTTTGAGCAAAAAATATTCATATTTCCTTGTTTTGACACACTTGACGATTTTTGTGACACACTTCCGGTACAGCTATCGAGCACATCGTCCTTTCGACTCTTACCATTGAGTGTACCTATTTTTAGAATTCAAAATTTTTCAAATCCCTTTAGCTGTTTTCTAGATTTCGTCGGTTGTGACGGCCGGCAGATAGACATACATTTTTTTTGTTGCTTTTTTAGAATCAGTAAGTCCTTAAACGTCGAGAAATGTCAAAAAAGTGGGGGTAAGAATTTCACTTTTAGCTCATGAATGTACTATTTAGGTCTTTCAGACCGAAGTAATATGTTATCGCCTTTATGTTTTATATTTCATAAACCATTTGATTTTCAAGTGAATAGAAAATTTTGTTTTTTTTACAAATAATCGTAAAAATGGCTTTTTATGTTTACAGATATTTTTCTTTGGTAGCGAACCATCAATTTTCTATATTTTCTTAGTCCTTAATTATGCAATTTTTATTTGGGATGTTGGGGGTTAACATGTTATTGCATAACTGCATCCACTTATGGTTGTAAAAAACATAAATAAACCTATTTTGAAAGGTTCGGAAGGTTGAAAGGATATTGGTTCGGTCATGTAAATTAAAATACAATTATTTTATTCACAACCTTGTTATAGAATTATAGTTTCACATAATTTTAAGGGCAGTTCATTACAAAAGATAAATCTAATCTCCGCTCATTTGTTTACGTATTTGACGTTTTTTATTGTAAAAGTTTTATTAAGTTTTAATTCTATTATTTTAGATACATTATATTTTGACAATAACTGTTTCAAAATTTTCAGTTATGTTTAGGTATTAATCCGTGGTGCAAATGCCAATTAGCGTTGAGTCAATTTTAAAAGGTGTATTGTTTACTTTCTAGTAACTAAGTTGATTTTGTGGGTTGATGTGTTGGTTTCGATTAGTTCATTTTTATTCTCTATTTCTTTGGCAAATTATTGTTGACACTAGTTGAATGTTGTAGCTTGCTAATCACTTCTTCAATTATTTTTTCGGCAGTTATAATTACTGTATATCTACAAAGGCGACGCTTGCTTGCATTAAACTAGACAAATGTCTGGTATATAGCAGATATAACACAGGTTCTTAGAATCTTTTAGAGAAGTAACCTCAGAAGTAACCTTAGAAGTAACCTCTCAAAAAGCATCGATACCGTAAAAGAGATGTAATATCAGTAAGGTAAGTACAACCTTTTGTCATTTAAAGATTTGTTTGGTTGTAGCATGGTAGTTACCTCAGCTCCTTTCCTTTGCTTTGGAACGTATTTTAGACTGAATGTAGCTTTTATGGCCGATTTATAGTCGCTAACGTTAACTTAACGTTAACTTTAACTTAACCGTAACATAAGACACTACAAAATTTTGATTTATAGTCGGTGAGAAATTACGTATTCTTTGACGTTTGATTTGATATTAATTTTGGTTTTGTAATCAATTTTATAAATCAATCAATTCTTTAAAAGTAACAAACTGATTTTAAAATCAAAATAATAAAATTCGAAATAAACATTTGATACAAAATTTAAAAATAAAAAAATTTATTTTCATGTTGATTTCATGCTAATATTTGGCTTAGTCGCTCTTTTTTTAAAATTTTATTTTTATGGACACTTGCAATCAAATATTAGTTTTCTTCAGTTTTTATAGTAAACGTCAAAAAATCCTTAACAAAATCTTTAAGATAGAATGAAGTGAATTTTACGTTAAGCTAACGTTAAGTTTGCGTTAACGACTGTAAATGCTCTACACTAAAAAAAAAAATGATGTAGATTTGATGAAAAACTACATCAAATTGATAATTTTTTATTAATATACGGTCAACAACTAGCGTTGATTATTATGATAAAATATTATCAAAAACTAAAAATAAAATTTAAAATTTTTTGTTTAACAAATAATTATGTATATCATAACAAAATTATCATATTGATAACTTAGAATCATTTCATAAATTTGAAGAATTTAAGAACAATTATAAATATGATAAACTATTTTATAATACTAAGAATATTTTATAGGCATAACGTGTGGCGATAATCAAAAATAATTATGATATTTATAAATTATTATCATAATAATAAATAGTTTATAGCTTCATTTCTCATAAATTTTATAAATATCTATGACTAGGATGAACCATTATAATAAATTATAATCATTTATCATATTTATAAAAAATTATCTGTGCAAATTATCGATTGGATAAATATTTATCATTTATAATTACAGTGACCATTTGATATGCAAATATCAACCTTTTGTCACCGTCACCTTTTTCGCATAAACTTTACACGAACATGAATGCAAACTTAAAACTTTTCTAAATTTCTAAAATAATAAGGTTGACGAATAAGGAGTAATCTTCTTCATCTACCTTGAGTAAAAAAATAATTTGATGAACCACAGGTCTCAAAAAAAAATCATATCTCAAAATAATAAATAGATAAACAGAAATTTTATTTAAAAATAATTTTCATTTTATTAAATATATTAGCTATACTATATGTATTACAATAAATTTGTATCATTAGAATAGCATATTCATGATTTAATTCATTTTATATTTGTCAAAATATTCATTTAAACAAAGTTTAGAGATTATTAAGAATTTTTTATTTAGTTAATTAATAAACTAATACACGGATGCATCTTATCAAATTTCGTTGATATTTTATAAAAATGTTGCTGAATAAAATTCCAGACCATTGAAGATGGCACTGGGTACTCCAAATTAAATAAATTAAAAATTTTGAAGCAGGTGTCTAGTGTCTACAGCTTTTGAAAAATAATTTATAGTATATTTGATGCCATCAAAATATACCAATATACTGGTTGGATTTATTATTTCTCCAACGATTAATAGCAATGGTGGAATTGATTGCTTCAGATCTATTTTTTTTCTAAAATTAGTTCTACCTCCTCCGCAGTTTTCCGCACCACCATAAAGGAATTTTGGGAGTCCTTGATGGAGTATTTTACAATACTTTTTTTGTTGTTGTCAATTTTCGTTTCCCGTGCTGTTGGTGGCAAAACAAAATGTAGCAAATAAAATATTGCTGCAACTTTTCCGTCTGTGAAATTAAAAGAGAATAAAAATTATATTTGTAAAATAAATACATAAATAATTTAAACTTAGGAATCGATTATTGGCATCAATAAAAATACTCAGCTCAATATATAATTAAGTATTACTTGATGAACCTAATAGTCAAATACCAAGTTAATGATTGCTTGATCATCAAGACTTAATAAATTCTATAGTTATATATATTTACAAAGATTTTTTAATAACCGAAGAAGGTTTAAAATTTAAATCAATATTTTGATAGTCATAATATACTTACTTTCTTCAGAAGTGAGTTTATCTAAAATAATTTTCGCTGCTACGTGCTTAATTTTGTCTTTTAAAATGACCAGCATTTTTAACATAAAGCCATCTATATCAGATATGAGACTGGATGAATATGGGATAGCTCTTTGAAATCTACATCAATCTATGTCAAAAATGAAAGCACCGTACTTACAATTAACTTTATAAATTATTTTTAAATATAAACTGCCTACCAATTTATATCCTAATGGTGAACTATATTGTTTCCATTTCTTGAGTATGGCTATAGTTGACTCTGATTAAATAATATCATTGCAGCTGTGTTTTATTGTCAACCGCCAATGCTGTTCTAGTTCTGCCCAGCTACAGTTGTTAATAAAAATCGCCTCCAGATCATCAGTTATATTTTCTTCTGATTCTTTAAGGAAGATATTTAATATTTCAATTTAATTATTTCGTATTTAATACTCTCCTATTTAATAAAGACGTGGTCTGGTTTTAATTTTAATAAGTAATATAAACTTAACATGACATCCAAAAGTAACATAAAATTACCCTCGTACAATTAAATTTCATACGAGTTACTGAATTATAAGCTACTATTGTTCTTAAATAAAATCGAATTTAATTAAACTAATTCTAAATGGGAAATAATAATTTATTATATCAAATTATAGGAACAATTCGTACTAATACATAACGACCTAACTTGAATACACTACCAACCAATATCAATGATCTCTAGAGAGTGGAGTTTTAAAATGTGTTTTCAAAATGAAAATATTCAGAAATAAACTAAAAAATATTTAAACTTAAATAGTCATACAATTTAAAATAAATGCAATAAGCTATGAAAATATTTTCTAAGTCTGTTTTTTAATTCAACGAACGCGGAATGTTCTCCACTAATAAAAATAATTACGGAATAATTTGATAACGACCTGGTTCAATTAAAATGCAGACCCTATGCTTAGTTTAATAAGCCAATATATTACCTAAATTTTTATTTGAGGTTTTAGAGCAGGAAGGAACTTCTATATCTTGTTCAATTAATTTTCCTTTTTTTAAATCCTATTCCTTGAAGCGACCGCACTTGATTAAAATATTTAGAGTAGACTTTACCCATAGGTCTCTTATTTTTTTCTTTAAAGGAGTATGTCGTCTATCATTTAAAAAAATAATATTATATATATATTACAAATAGTAACTGAAAATTACTCACAAGTGTTTCTGTTGGAAATTGTTGAACAATAATATTTGAAATATATTTTGCAATTTCAATTGTCATTTTAATTTCTTTTTGTATGATGTAGTTAATTATAATTTCTACCAAGAAAGCTCGACAATGATCATTCAGTATATTATGGTTTTCATAATATGTTTTTATTGTTATGCCTTTGGTCGAACTTTGAAGTAGTTCATCTAAATTTATCGATGGAATTTCATCACCAGTGTTTTCTTCGCCAAAATGTTTGTCCATCACATGGTCATTAGAATGCAAAGAAGTTACAGTTGAAGTTTCGGAACTTTGCCAAAGTTTTAATTTATGGAAGAATTTAATTTGAGATCCAATAGTCCAGTTCTCAGTGAATTTATTCATATAGTAAGAAGTCATCAGGTGCAGTGCCTCAATATCTAAATCTTCATCTATATAATGATTTTTTAAAGATATATAAGATTAAATGACATTTTTTGTAATAAACTTTTAAAAAAATTACCAACGAAAGTTTTAAATATATGTTCTAGATTCCATGAATACAACAATTCCTTTACTTCATATGCTGATTCTGCTGGCATTGTATATTTTTCCGATATGTCCTGTTGTTGATTATTGTTATTTAAAAATTCCTGAACATTTTCTGATGGAATTTCATAATAAAAACTTTCAGAAACATTTTGAAACTCTGAGTTATTAAACTCGAGAGGTGCGTTTGGGGCATTGTGCCAGGCAAAAATACAAACAAATCACTCATTATAAAAATTCAATGCCTAATTCTTTAATTTCGTATACATAAGTTAAATATATTATTAAAGTAAGTGTACGCATAAATTTCATTTATAACATAAAATTGAAGAAATAAAATATTAATGTTAGATAGAAATAATATAATAAAATATAAAAATAAAAGAAATAGAAATATTTAAAGCAGAAAACATAAAAAGTTGGATTTATATAAAAAAAATTTTTCAATATAATTATATTTGATGCACATTAAAAAGTTTTTAAAAGTATTCTTTTAAGCGAATCATACATTTCCCATTAAATAACTTGTTTATATTAATAGGAGGACCGCTAAATGAGTCTATTTTTAAAACTAAGTTAGCGACAATAATTGCACTGATTTTCGATTTAAATTTACATTAATATAATTGTGTAAAGACAAAATATTTATACACTTTACGCAGAAATTATGTTTAGTTTTATAAAATTCACCTAATAAAAATAATCAAAAAAAAACTATCCACAAATAGTAAATTAAAAAAATGGCGTCATGTTTGTTATTGTTTTTATACGTGCGGGTTTGTATTAGTTTTTGCTGGAAGACAAATTTATCAAAAAAATCTCAATTTCATAAAATTGATTTACATCAGAAAAAACATCAAAAATTTTGTCTGAAAGAACGCGCCCAATTGATTTACATCAATTTTTTTTATGTGCATCACTTTTTTGGGGCTGAAAGAACTCCACATAAGTAATTAACTAACTTTAACTGAGGATGGTGATACTGGCCCTTATTAGTTTTTCATAACTTACCTTTAAAGCACTTAATTAAATTATAAGTTTCACAATCCACACCAATGTCTAATAAAAGTTTTTCCGTGATATTTTTTAACACTGTTATAATATTTCACTGTTATAGTATTAAATTTTTAAAGCTTAGCTAAAACACTAACTGTTTTTACTTTTATTTCAATTTTTTTAATTTTTCTTCGAATAATAATTACTCACTAAATTAATTCAAATCACCAAATTTTATATAAACAAATTCACCCACAACCTTGTCGCAAGAGATCGAACACGTGAATGTAATACAACTCATTAAATTTTTCATTTACAAACAAATCGGAAGCATATTTATAATTTTTTATCATAATGATAAAATGTTATGCGCCCATTCAAAATCGAACAGACAACAATACCATTTTTTAAAACCATAATTTCTTAAAACGATAACCATTTTTCAATTTTATAATTTTGTTATGAAAGTTCATAACACAAATACCATTGGATTTATAAAACATTATGATGGTCTAAAATGATAATTTTATCGTTATGAATCGCTTTCAGATTGATAATTCATTATGAATTATATAGAATTTGAATTGGACGTAGTAAAATAATGTTTTTGGAACAACACTCTTATAATTAATTATAAATATGATGAATTATTATTGGAATGATAAATATGAAATATTTTGTTTGTATATTTGAAGAAATGTACTTAAATTGATAATATTTTTTAATATTCATAATTTTTTAGTTATAAAAAATGTATAATCTTTTTTTATCAATATTACCTACGACTTTTTTTTGGGTGTAGTGCATTTTCATACATTTGTACTTAACGTTAAGTTACTGTTAAGTTAAAGCTACCGACTATAAATCGGGCATTACAATGTGCAGTAATTTATACTTATATCTCCAACAGTATTCTGACGAATTCATTAGTAATTATCTTAATACCCAGATTATTTCTTAGTTCTGAGAACAGTACGTATTTCTTCCCTTAACTTAGGTAATGTAACAGTTTATATTTCTTGTACATAAACCTGTGTTAAAAAAATTAATTAATTATTTAATTTGTACTAAAAATAAAACGATGTATCTAATGGTCATGATTTTATATTTTAAAGAGCAGGAAGTGAAGAGGGGTATGGATAGATTTCTTACCTAATCAATTGAGGTTTCCTTTAAAAAGAAGAACATTTAATTTAAGTAAAATTCAATTATTTTTTTTTTTTTGGAACCACCTACTTTTGTGACCTTGTGAAAAATAAATAGAAATTGAAAAAGTTTTTAAGAAATTTATAAAAGATTCCTGGTAATGCTTTTATTGGTGACCCCAACGTGATGCCAAATTATAGCTTGTAAGTCGGACTATATTACTAGTATCTGAAATTTCATTGTTTATTCCAGTTTCTAGATGTGTCGGACGTTGTCGTTTGGTATTCCACCACAAATATAAGTATTAATTTTTTTAATTCAACATGATTAAAATCTACCAAATGCACAAACTTATTCTTCTTCTATTCTTTTCTTTCGAAAATTCGATAATATTCTTTATTAATTTATTTATTAATTTAATCTATAAAATTAAAAAAATTACTAATAATAACTACTAATTACTAATAATAAAAACCAATAACTATAATTAGTTAGATAAAATGTTTTTTCATAGAGCAAAAACTAACATGGAACTTTTCATAATATACATGAAAATTATAAACTAACTAAATCTAAACTAACTAATTTTATTTTTCGTTTTAATAAATTAGTATGTTAGAAATAAATTTAAATTTTTGGTTGAAACATACGCCACATACTCCCCCATATCAGTGATATTGGCATATAAAAATATCATGCTAAAGAGATGTTTACATTTTGCTAAGAGAAAATTGAAATGTAGAATAAAAATAATATATTTCAAAACTTGAAAAAAAAAACTTATTGCGTAATGAGATGTGATGGTGGACGTGCGATCCGATCAGATCTGGTAATAAACGTTTGAGGTTGAAGTCTAAATTGAAAAAGGATTGAAGTAAGATCTGTGAATCTGTTTTGTACGACTTAAAACAGGTTTCGACCAACAGCGCTGAGAAGAACTAGATATTATCGGTGAATGGTTGATAAATGACCGGTAAGACTTTTTCTTATCCTGAAAACTAAGTTAAATTCTGTCGACACCAGCTTTGGCTATTCTTCCTTTAATATATATAGAGTGAAAGGTACATTATAGGGTTGTTGCAATGTTCTTCAGACCATGTTTACTCTAACGAAAATGTGTGAGCAAGTTTTCAAAATGTTGAAAAATAAAACGTTGTGATTAGGTTCGGGAAGAAGTAACAGACCAGATATTAGTGAAATATAGCTTGAGGTCAACTACAAAATCCAACTGTGGAACCAATGTCGTTTGTTCCAATAAAAAGTGTCCCGGCAAGCGTGAGGTGATCTTTATAAACTAATTCCTCAGAGGTAGATTTAAAATCTTCCCAAAAAGCTGTACGCAGTCTAAGAAGTATAGTATAGCTACACTAACTTGCACGTATAAGTTGCACGAAAACAATTTAACAAAACCATTTTGATAGAGGAAATTAAGCTTCATTCTCGTTTTCGAACGCTGATCCATCAACTCTGAGTCATTAGTTTGAGCATTGACAAATACCGTATAGTCAATTCTCTCAGGCCACTGGATTTTATCAATGCGTGACAATGCGTCAGTATTAACATTTTCAATTCCAGAAATATATTGTTTATCAGTGGTAAACTGGCTGATAAATTCCAGGTGTTTAAATTGTTTAGGACTAGCTTTGTTTGGATCTTGCGACAACGCATAAATCAAGGTTTATGCATTATCCTAAAAGGAATAGATTTTCGCCCTTCTACAAGATAAAGAAAGTGTTATCGAAAAGAAACTGAAATGAAACTGAGAGGTTGTGAAAGATCAGTGACCAGTTGTTGAACGACTGCACAAACTACCCTTACGAAGCGTCGACCATAATAGCGAGTTAGGCTTCTAGAGAAGGACGATCGAGCATCGTTGATCTAATTTTTACAGTATGTAAGAGCCTGTGAAGAAAATTCCAACCAGTTAATAGAACATTTGTCATTTTCTTAGAGCCTTTTAGAAAACCATTGAAAATGACTTGAACACAGTAAACTTGAGGAACGAAGCGTGGGTAAAAATTAATTATTCCAAAAAATCGGTGGAGTTATCTGACTATTCGAGGAGTAGGAAAATCGGAAGTTACATCTTCTCGTTCTTTCGTTGGTTTAATTCCGTTAGAGTTAATCGATGACCTAAGAAATACATTTCAGATTATGCGAAGTTGCATTTGTTGATTGATGATCATACCAGTATCTTGCAATTTTTGAAAGATGCGGTTTAGGTGTCATAAATTTTCAGTATGGGACGTAGATGCTACAAGGATTATGTAAAATGGTGAGCATGTGTCGCTGTAACGTTTTACTTCAATAGAAATTTCGTGATATGCTTGTATTAGGTCGATTCTTGAGAAAATAGTATAATCTGTAAGTTATTACGAAAAATTCTGAACAGAAATAATATTGTACTCGTCAGTGACTGTGACCCGCCAACACGAATACCACTTGATTTATTTTACTAAGTAAAGAGGACTGGACCACTGACTACTATAGTAGCATAAAGTCAAATTCAGTCTTTGCCCTTTTAAGCTTGTAAGCTAATAGTATGCGAGTTTTGAAGGAGACTAAAAGTCCAGTAGTTATTATTGCATGTGTCTATTTTTAAATGTAATGTTAATGTTTAAGATTTAAGTTCTACATCGAGAGCAAATGTTTCAGCGTTAATTCAAACATTCCGCTCTCTACCACTTAAAGTATAAACAATCTAAAAAATCAGAACTTTTGAGTTCTGACACATAACTAAAACTACAATATACATTAACAATTACTCTGAAAATGAATCAATGCTCCATAAACGAGTTACGAATGCACTCTTAAGTTATCGTGGCTAGAGCTGGACGATATTAAGAAGGTTATCAAAAATATCAATATAAAAAAAACATCGATATATCGTTATATTGGTGGTGAATATCGATATTTTGATACATAATGTCCTATTTTGATACATATCAATTGTCATCGTCTTCGGTCTGAAAAACGCAAGTATTACATGCATGAGCAAAAAGTGAAATTCTTACCCCCCACGTTTTTGGCATTTCAAGATGTTTTAGGACTTACTGATTCCGGCCGTCATTACCTAAGAAATCTAGAAAACTGCTGGAGGGATTTCAATTTTTTTTTCCAAAAATAGGTATACTCAAGGGACAGGTCCGAAACGTCGCTGTGCTCGATAACTGTACCGGAAGTGTGAAAAAAATCATTAAGTGTGTCAAAAATAGCAAATTTTCATATTTTTGGCTTAAAAAACGTTCATTTTAAGTGATTACGAGTTGGAACAAAGAATTTGGAGAAATCTTTATGGTAGGGATTGGTTTTTTGAGATCAAAAACTAGATAATTGCATTAGAAGTTTCTCAAAAAAATGTTGTCAACTGTGTCAAAAGAAAGATTTTTATTTATTTTTTTGGAAAAAATTAAATTAATTATTTATATGACATGAAATTTTATTATTATCATAGAGAATTATGACATTATAAGTTTGTCAAAAAAATAATGTCAAGTGTGACAAAAAATGATTTAATTTATTTTTATAGCCAATTTTTTGGAAAAAAAAATTTAGTTGTTCTTATGACTTTAGTTGTTCAATAATTGTAATTGAACATGAAATTGGACATTGAAATTTTTGAATTTGTTATGCTTTTTGAAATATTTTTGGAATTTTGAAAAAAGTTTGTAGTTTTGATTTTGTAATAATTTTTGCAATATTTTTAGAATTTTGGAAAATGTTTGAATTTTTAAGAATTTTTGGAACATTATTGGAATTTAGAAAAAGATTAAATGTTTGATTTTATTCTAATTTTTTGCATATTTTTGGAATTCTGAAAAAAGTGTCAATTTTTGATTTTGATTTAATTTTTGCAATATTTTTAGATTTAAAAAAAAAAATTTAATCTTTAATTTTGTAATAATTTTTGGAATATTTTTAGAATTTTGAAAAAAGTTTGATTTTATTTAATTTTTACAATATTTTTGGAATTTTGAAAGAAATATGAATTTGTGATTTTGTAATATTTTCTCGAAACGCTAAATGGAGAGGTTTTTGAGTAGTTTGTTGAGTGTATCATCTTTTCACTAAATTATATTAATTTATTATCTGTTATAATTTCCCAGCAACTGATGTTTCGTGTTAGTTTTGTAATAAATTTCTAAACAGAGATAAAAAATACTTGTACTTTAACAAAGAGCGATGTTTGATATACATCGCTGCCCAAAACTAAAAACAATGTCCTCATAAAAGTTTTTTGCTGAAAACTATATCAAAATCCTTAACACAGACCGAAGTCTTGATATTTCAGAGCTGAAAGATTTCAGTCCCTCCATATTTTATACATCGATTTCGATATTTTCTATAATTTTTTAAATTTCAGTCAGTCCTAGTAGCAGTAACAAAATATCTGTAATATTTGATTAATTTTAAGTTATATATCTTAAATTGGTCACGGGTTCTATTAACATAAATAAATGCCTTAAAAATTTTTTGTTTTTAAAATTATAATGTTGGCTTGGCAAAAAGGACTTATCATTTTATTAAATATCAATACCATATCTTATTTATTAAATAAGTGTATTATGATTTTGCTGACCTAGAAGCCACAACTCCTGAGTATTTAAAAATTGTAATTCAACGTCAGTCAACAATTTAGCAGGTACTTTTTCACTGCTACTAGGCCTGGGCGATATGAAAAAAGTTATATAAAATATCGAAATAGAAAAAAAAATGGATAAAGCGATATATTTGTAATTATTGATATATCGATAAGTATCGAGGTATCGATATATCGATATATCGATAAATATCGACAAGTATGGATCGACACTATTTTGTCATTCCGATATCGTTATTCGATAAGTGGTATCGTTTATCAGAATGTGTGATTTTCAGTTCTGATCGATATTTAATCATTCTGAATGTACAGTATCAAGCTATAGACGGTCAACATTGTATCTGGGGATGTTCAAACCTACTGTATAGGTACTAAGTTGTTAAACTTCATACTACCATCATCAGCCTTGTATATAAAAGGAAAAATATAATTAGTACTAATAAAAATTTAAGATTTTTATGTGTTTTATTATCTTTTGTTTTAATCTCTCAAACACATATTTGTTTTATTTTTTTTCTTTAAGAAAATAAAAATATAATAAAATCATAATCAAATATAATCTTAAGACAAACAATATCACGTGGAGTTTGTTTTCAAATGTTTGAAATAACTATAATTTATTAAACCCATCTCAATTTATGGAATCACTCAGAGCTAAGCTAAATTGGCTCATAATATATTAAATTTAGAATACGTTCTCAAAATATATATTTTGAATCATTTTAATTCAGAATTTCTCACCGTTTTGCTTTATGATTATTTTGGGTTATAGTTAATGATTATGGTTTCTGGTGACACATTGTATTATTTTAATTCACTCATACTTTGAAAAAGAAATCAAATTACTTCATAAAACAGCTAAAAGCAAATAAATCGTTAAATAAATTATATTTTAATATATTAATTGTTAACGCATTTAATTGTTTTTCTTATTTTTTTAATAACTTTCCAGTTTCTACAAACTTGTAACTTAATAGATAAGTTATAGTTTCTATATTTATTGTCGAACAGGTTCGTTCAATAAATAAAACATTAAGATTAAGAAGCTGTTTCCTTCAAAAGATTATTCATCTACTTTGTCCTAAAGCGATATGATATCAAAGTAACACAAAGTTTAAAAATTTTAAAAAGATGAAAAATTAGTACAATCCAAGCTTAACTATTTCAAGAAAAACATAAATAAAATAATTTTGTTTTTATTATTTACATCCCTTTAGTCCTAAGTGAACTTGAAGGTGGTCTGTTGATATTGACTTATTTTTAAGACAATAAATTTTTTAAATTTATATTGATGTTTGTGACCCTTTTCTAAGGTCATAAATTATAGTTGAGGTAATAAAATTTTATGTTTTCTTTGTTATCAATTTTCTTGGTTTTTAAATTTTATGAAGTTAATGGTTACAATTGACAGTTATTTGGAGTAATAATATTTTTGCTCGATCTATAAGTTATTGGCCAACTATAATATTTGTTTGGTTCAATAAATATTTTAATTCTTTTTATTGTTTTATTAACCCTTAAACGTAAACTTTGTTGACAGCGAAAAAGAATGCGGTTAAAAGAAGAAAATATAAACAAAAATGTGTTTAATTTTATTTAATGAAAATTAATTACTTAAAATTTGCTGTTTCATTATTTTATTGTTTTACACGAAAGTTAATTGGTGGCAGGGAAAAAAGAATTATAATTGTGTTTCAAGGATACTGCCAGAGAATGATATTTACTGCGATGATAGTATTTTATTTGCTGATAGTATAGTTGCTAGTATAGAGTATAGGCGGAAACTCTAGTAATACTTAAAATATTAATATCTATGCTGAACTCGGACTGAGATAAAAAAATAAATTGGTACTAGTGCAAGAATGTTTTGAGACAAATGCAACATCATATATTTGTTTCCTCCCAAATGTTTTTTAATCAACTTCAAAAAGAAGGAGGTTCTGTGTTTCATTGGGTGTTTTTTATGTATGTTCACCGATTACTCAAAATCGGCTCATTCGATTTGGATGATTTAAATTTTGTTATATTAAGGTAGCTTCCGAAAGGGTCCCATAATTTTTTTCTTTGATGTCAAAAATACCGTTATTCAGAAGATTAGAAAAAAAAGAAAAGAGGGGTGTCAAGGGACACCCAGATGGAACGATGTTCCTTTCGATTAATTAGTGAAGATTATACAACTTTGTGAAGATTAGTGAAGATTATACAACTTTGTATACAATTGACAATGGGAACACTGGGAACAATGTTGTATGCAAACTTGTATACAAATTTATGTACAAAATTGTATTCAAATTTGTATTCAAAGTTTTATTCAAAGCTGTATTCAAAGTTGTATACAAAGTTGTATTAAAAGTTGTATACAAAGTTGTATACAAAGTTGTATACAAGGTTGTATACAAAGTTAAATAGAAAATTGACATTCCAAGTTGTATATAAATTGGCATTCCAAGTTGTATACAACTTTGTTTACGACTTGGTATAAAATTTACAAAAAGCAAAGAAAAATAAAACATCTATCCACTTCTCAAGCTCACTAAATTCAAAGAAAATATTAAAATTTAAATTTTATTTCTTATTTCGTTTCGTTTGTTATTTCGTGTTTTTTTTTTTAATCGTTTAATTTTTTTATATTAATTTTTTTATATTCTCTTTTATATTCAGCAAAAAGTGTCGTTACAACTTTTTTTTTGTCTTAATTTTTTCCGTCTAGCCCCTTTCGCAACATAAGGAACTTCGTTCCAAAACATATTTTTTTTGCATATTTTCGCTGATTTCGTCAAAACATATTAATCTGTTTGGATGGTTTGGGCAGTATTATATTGCTATACATGTCGAGGTGGTCGTATATAATTTTCTATGACTGGAAATATGCCGTTTTTGCAAAAAAATCGGGCAACCATAGTTAATAAATTATCACTGATAAAAGTTTTTCCGGTATTTGAGTTAGTTAGTTAGTTATTACTTAAAAAACGCTTTCTAGCCGATATTTGCTTTAAGACTACACAAAAAATTAAAAAATAAAGAAACTTTTAAAAAATAGAAGTGCGTAATCTTTACACACTGTTGAAGTAAAACTTCTTTGGCTACTGTGGCAGGTATTACTAAAAATATTAAATTTAAAATAAATATATCATATTGAAATTTAGAGTAGAATTTCTTGATAATATAATTTACAACAATGTGTAATAAAAAGCCATATTTACATAATGTTTTACAAAGTCTTACAAAGTATTGCAAATTAAATTTCACGATGAATACATGTCCTCTTAAATCAACAACAAGATTTGGTACAACAACAAGATTTGGTACAACGAGTTTTTCAAGAAATTTAGCAAATTTTCAAAGTAAAGTTTATGTTTCTCACTTTAGTTATCATAAACCTTTAATTTCATATTTCAATTATGATACTAATTGTATTGACTTTGTAATACATTATGGAAATGTTGCTTTTTATCACACATGTTGTAAATTATATTATCAAGAAATACTACTCTAAATTTTAATATGACATATTTATTTAATGTTTAATCTTTTTAGTAATACCTGCCACAGTAGCCAAAGAAATTTAGTTCAACCGCGTGCAAATATTACACGCACTCATTTTGTTATTTAACAAAACAAATTTAATAAACACAAATATTTTTATGAAAAAATAAACTTTAAGAAAACGGCATATAAAATACTCATACTCATAGAAAATTATATACGACCACCTCAACTTCTACAACAATATAATACAACTCAAACTATCCAAACAAATTAAGATGTTTTGATTAAATTGCCTAAAATACATAAAAATACGGGTTTTTCCAATGTTCTGAAAACAGCATTTTTCACATAATAAAACATTATAAGACCCTCTCGAAATCAACTCAAATAGAATACGATTTAAATCATCCAAATCGAACGACCCGTTTTTGAGAAATCGGTCAACATACATAAAAAACACACAGAACCTCTTCTTCTTTGAAGTCGGTTAAAAAACTAAAATAATTCAAAATATAAATTTAAAAAATAACAAAACTCCAAATCGACACATACAACTCATATAACATTTAGTACGAGACTGAATAAACAATATAATAACATTAAAAAATGAATGACAATTGGCACACACAATACACATAATCGAATTGTATCGCATACTTGCTGAACATAATATTCGTTTGCCTTTTCATTGTTATTTGAATTTCTTCTTTATTTTATTTATTTTTTTTTTTTTTCAAAATGTTACTTCCGTTCAAAAACTTGTCAAATCACGCCTAAAGAAGTTTTGCTTCAAAAAATAAAACCGACTTCAGAAAAAACAACAGAGGCACAATAAAGTAAAAAATAACTCAATTGTGGCTTTCAGAGACAAAAATACGTTACATTTTGATTAATTTAATTTAATTATGTTAATATATACATAAAATTACGCTTTTAAACAAAGTTATTATATTAAAAAAAATACTTTTTATTACAATTATTAAAGTTATTATAGTTGTTATAATTGTTTTTATATTTTAAAAGTTATTTGTAGTACAAAACTGTTGGAAGTCGGTGCCACATTGACGAATAACCGATTAATATGTCTCGGGCTTGGCACCGATTCTGAACAGTTTTGTACAACAACTAAGTTTTAAAATATAATAACTACGTTAACAACTATAAAGCGTATTTTTTTGGTCTATAGTAAGATATAATTAAATTAAATTAATCAAGATGTTACGTATTTTTGTCCCTAAAGCAACAATTGAGTTATTTTTCACTTTTTTTGCCTCTTTTCTTTTTTCGAAGTCTGTTTTATTTTTTTAAAAAAGTCTATTTTTATTTAATGAACTTAGCTACAAACTTAGGGCTGCTGACACAAACATTTTGTCTACAATCACGATTTATTTATTTATTGAAATTAAAACGTTTCCAGTGCCAATGCTTAAACCTCCATATCGTATGCAAATATAATTTGGTTGCATAAAATAAAATATGAAGGGGCTGAAATCTCACAGCTCTGAGATATCAAGACATCGGTGTGTGTTAAGAATTTTGATATAGTTTTTGGCAAAAAACTTTTATGATGACATTGTTTTTAGTTTTGGGCAGCGATGTATATCAAACATAAAACTCTTTGTTATAGCACAAGTATTTTTTATCTCTGTTTAGAAATTTATTGCCAATCAAACACGAAATATTTATACGTTGCCGCAAAATTATAGCAGATCATAACTTATTATAAGTCAATGAAAAGATGATGCACTGAGCAAGCTACTCAAAAACCTCTCCATTTAGCGTTACAAGAAAATATTACACAATCAAACATTCATATTTCTTTCCAAATTCCAAAAATATTCTAAAACTTAAAATAAAATCAAAAATTTATACTTTTTTTAAACTTCTAAAAACATTCCAAAAATTATTACAAAATCAAAGATTGAAACTTTTTTCAAAATTCAAAAAATATTGCAAAAATTATAACAAAATTAAAATACAGATTTATTGCAATAAAATCAAACATTTAAACTTTTTCAAAATTATAAAAATATTCCGAAAATTCTTAAAAAATCAAAAATTGAAACTTTTTTCAGAAGTCTAAAATTATTGCAAAACTTCTTAATTCACAAATTCAAAAATTCAAACTTTTTCCAAAATTCTAAAAATAGTGCAAAAATTATAACAAAATACAAACTTGTTTTAAAATTATAAAAATATTTCAAAAATTATAAAATTTAAAAATACAAATTTTTTTCAAAAGTTAAAAAATATTACGAAATTAAAAATTGAAACTTTTCCCAGATCAAAAATTTGAAATTCAAAAACTTTTTCTAAAATTCTTAAAATATCGCAAAAGTTATAACAAAATCAAAATTCAAACTTTCGTCGAATTATCCAAAAATTATTCCAAAAATTATAATAAAATCAAAAATTTTTCAAAACTCTAAAAATATTCCGAAAATTCTTACAGAATCAAAAATACAATCGGTTTTTAAAATTTCAAAAATATTTCAAAAATTATAACAAAATCAAAAATGTCCATGTCCAATTTCATGTTTAATAACATTTCATGTCAAACAAATTATTAATTCATTTTTTTCTAAACAAATGAGTAAAAAAATGAAAATCATTCTTTTGACACACTTGACAACATTTTTTGACAAACTTATAATGCAGTAATCTAGTTTCTGGTCTCACATACGAATCCCAACCATGAAGATTTCTCCTAATTCAATGTTCCTATTCGTAATCACTTAAAATGAACGATTTTTAAGCAAAAATATGCGAGCTTCCTTGTTTTGACACACTTAATGATTTTTTCGAAACACTTTCGGGACAGCTATCAAACACATCTTCCTTCCGACTCTTACTCAATGGAGTATACCTATTTTTAGCAACAAAAATTTTTGAAATCCTTCCAGCCGTTTTCTACATTTTGTCGGTTGTAGCGGCCGGCAGTCAGACATACATTTTTTTTGGCTTTTTTAGAATCAGTAGGTCCTAAAACGTCGAGAAATGCCAAAAAAAGATGGGGTAGGAATTTCACTTTTGGCTAATGGATGTAATACTGAGGTCTTTTAGACCGAAGTAATTTCAAGAAGCTTAATATGTCTAGTTCTAGTAGCTACACAGCGATAATATGTTTGACGAGAGCAAGCATATTTCAAGATGTATCTCAAAACTATTATTTCATAATCCTACATACAATTTTTTAATAAAATCGGTTACGGTAGAGGTTATCTGTGATCTTTTTCTGTCACTTTTGACATCTGAAGGAACAGCAATTACTCGTTGTAAATACGTACGGCTTTGAAAAACGTCGGTGAACAAGTGGGGATAAGAATTTCACTTTTGGCTCACGAATGTTATACTTAGTATTAATACTTTGTAATACTTTGAAAAAACATAGTGTAGCTATGTAGGGGTTGAAAAACCGACTTCATTTTTGAAAACCGTCTTCCAGTTTTTAAAAATATAAAATCCGGTTTTCAGAACAATCTTTTTGCAACTACAACTTAAATTTGAGCGTTAATATTCTTAATAACACATTTTATTAGAAAACATATATTTAATTCGTTATAATAAAATAAAAATATTGATTTTAACCATAAATTTACAGCAATTTTCTTAAATATAACATCCATATTAATTAAAGGTGGCACGATTCATTAAAAAACATAAAAATTCAGAAAAATATTCATAACAATAGTAGATTGTATTACTAGTGCGATTGCGTCTTCCAAACAAGAGTTAGTTTGCAATATAACTCGCGTTTGGAAAACACATTCGCACTAGTAATACACACTATTTTTTGTAACAAACACATAAAATTTATAAATATTTATTTAATTGTTAATCAAATCATTTTTTTAACAAAGTTATAAACACATTTAAGATATTTAGATATCTAAAGTGCGCCATCTTCGTTGTAATAGTTGTAAATTATACTAGCTCGCTTCTAAATTGTACTAAACTGTTAACATTTAATAAAATAAACATAGCAATCCATTTGGACTTTTTTAAAAACATTACAATTTTGACAACTGTTTTTTTTTTTGAAAATGCAAAATAATTGTTTTTTCCTGCAATTCAAATGATTTTGGGTTGTTTTTAAGTTATTTTTACAATATGGTAAGTTATTTAAACTATTATTTTGACATTTTATTACTATAAAAATAATATATTCAGGATATATTTAACTAAAAATCTCACATGCAGGCGGCGTGCGTGCCAGGCATACAAAACATTTTGTGGTCATATGTGCGGGAAAATAGATTTTTCTTTTATGTTATTCTAGTACAAAATTGAATATTTTTGTGCATGTGTTACAAAAATTCAATTATGGCTTATTAATCTATTACTTTTGTTGAGTGCTCGAATTTCTAACTTCTCACTTGCCATGTGGTATCCAAGTAACCATAAATGATATTCTAATATCTGCTTCAAAATAATTCACTTATAGGAAGCAACATTGCTTTCCTCGATTTTTGGAATGGATCTTTTTCAGACTTTTTTACTGGGTTTTGTGATATATAATTTTTGCTATTCCTTTTTAACATAAGTAAGATAGTGAAAATATCTTCTTCTTTTTACTGTCATTTACTTCAGATCTACACTAAATAAGTTATTTTGTTTTGTTAGTGCATCTAACTGAATTTGCTCTATATAGGCTCTTGTTTTGAGATTATAAGATCACCACTGTTACTTTTACAAGGATCAACAAATCAATTATAGAAGAAATTAGAACAAGTTCCTTTTTGAAAAGTTAACACATTCTTTACATCAATTACGGTCTTATGTACTCAGCATTGTAATTTGAAGAAACGAATTAAGAAATGTATTCCACCTAATTTAGCCTAGTTTAATAATCATACATAATATCACGAGTAGTCAAATAACAGTCGATTATTTTTCATAATCATTATTACGAATGTCATTTGAGGTAATGAGGAAATTTTTAACCTCAAATGGCATGAGTGGTAATGTTGAAAAATAATCGACTAATAATTTGGTGACGAGTTGTATTTAGCAGACAATTTAACAAGCAGAACTAGTAACATTATTTCATACAACATAATCATACATAATAAAATATTTTTTCATCTTAGTAGGCGCATAAATGTTATAAATTTGTAACTTATTTTTGACAAATAAACATAAACATGCAATCATTTATGAATGAAAACGGACATTTTTACTATTTGCAAATTGCATTTTCACATAATTTTGTATGTGAATTTTTGTTTTAAATTAATATATTAAGTAAGCCGAAAATATAGCCCACCAGAGAAAAATAATCGAAACAATTCGTTTTGATTTGTTAAAAAATAGTAAATGAAGCGTTTTTATTGGACCTTATCGAAACTTTATTTAGTGAGTTGAATTGTCAATACAATTACCTTGTCAAATTTTCCCTTAATACATTTTTTTAATGCGACATCATTTTTGGCAGTAGTTTGGAGTTAATGTTTGAAGTTAATGTTGCAAACGAAATATTAAATGCACTTGAACGTTAAAAAAACGGACGTCTTGAGAAGCAACACAAAACTAAATTTTGATTTAATAATCTCACCAGTAGTAAGTAGTAACTGCACGAGTTAAAGCGAGAACGGTTATTGAACAATTTAGGACAAACCCACACGCATTAGTAGCACGCAACAGTTTTTGTAACAAATGCTCAAAAATTTATTATTCTCAAAAACTATATACAAACTAAATACCAACACTTTTTTGTAAATAAAATTCCTTGTTTTCATTTCGCAGAGTTTTTATTATCAATAAATTAACTATTTAATTGATACGCTCTTATTAAATACAATTAAATAGTTAATTTATTAATAATAGAAACTCTGCGAAATAACAACAAGGAATTTTATTTACAAAAAAAAGTATACATCATGTTTTGCCAGGTATGAACAGTAAAATCTATTGAATTTAAATACCAATACTTTTAAAAATTAAAATAATTTTTTTAAATCAAAGCAACCTATTTTTTGGTATGAAATTTGGTGGTTGTCCAGCAGCCAAATTCTGTAATTGTGAAGCGGCGAAGTGATAAGTTTTTTAATGAAAAGAAACAAAGAAATTTTTATCACTTCACCGCTTCACAGTTACAAAATTTGGCTGCTGCAGCCAAATTCTGTAATTTTGAAGCGGTGAAGTGATAAATTTTTTAATGAAAAGAAACGAGAAAATTTTTAACACTTCACCGCTTCACAGTTACAAAATTTGGCTGCTGGTTAAAAATTTCATAAATTTTTCAAATTTAAAAAATAAAATTATAAAACCTAGAAAAACAATAATGCTTATTTTAACAAGTAAGTATTTTTGTTTTTCTGTTGTGTGTTTGTGTTGTATTGTACGAAATTGTACTGAAATGCCTGTCGGTGAAATTTTAAATTTCGAAACAAGTCGTAAAGATCATTTTAAATAAAATTAAATTATTAAAAGTAATTTGAGTGAATTTGGATTTTACAATTGAAAAAAAATAAAATATTATGTCTCACTCAAGAAAGTTTTACTTTAATTATTTAAATTTAGCTATAACGATATTTTATATTTTTATATTGATATGATAATATACTTGACTAGCATATTATTCAGGGTAACTCTTTCAAAACCGTAGGACACAGTAAATTTCTTATACGAATTCAGATTGCCCAGAACCTAAACCGGCTACCTGAAGTGGCTCCTATCCGTGATGGAAAAAGTCGATTCCGGCCCGAATCTGATCCCCAATGTAATACAGGTGTAGAATGGCGAATTGGGTCGGGGCCTGATTCGGCTATCCCAATCAAAGTCTGATAGGGCAAAAGCTTTACACTCATGTTCAGGCTGCAAGGGCCCTATTTTAGTCCTGACAAATTCTCGGATACGTATGTGTTGTTGTAAAGCATATTATAATCCCTTCAAAGCATTATTGTAAAATGAAAACACACACAAAGCTTACAGAATAAACACCGACGAATCGTCATTCAACGATGATTTTTTCGTGGAGCAAAATTTTGATTTGATTTCTGATTTGCTGCTCTTATCTATGTATTTTATATTTATTGCACGAACACAAACAACAAACTTTTGCTAATGTTTGCTATAGTTACTAATCATTACTATCGTTACTTATCGTTAACAATCTATCCCCACTAACCAAACATTTCCAAAAGAACAAACATTTGCTAGCATTTGTTGAAGTTCCGAAAATTTTTATGATAAAAGCTTTGACTTCTGATATTTAAAATAAATATCAATAAAATGCAATAATATTATAAAATATAAACGCACTAAACTCTAAAGAATCTGATATATCAAGACTTCGGTTTGGGTTAAGAATTTTGATATAGTTTTCGGTAAAACTTTTATGAGGACTTTGTTTTCAGTTTTGTGCAACGATGTATATTAAACATAAAACTTTTAGTAACAGTACAAGTATTTTATCTCTGTTTAGAAGTTTATTACGAAGCTAACAAGAAACATCAATACGTTGCCGAAAAAAATTAACAGAGTTTAGAGAGTGAATGATACATACACTCAGCAAACTACTCAAAAACCCCTCCATTTAGCGTTCAGCAATTTCAACTTTTCAAGAACAAACAACCAAATCTACGAATTTTATGTTCAAGTACATTTCATTTCATGAAAATAATTTTTTGGATTTTCTTCAAAGAAAGGGGCCTGATTGAATTGATTTCAAAAAATTATAACAAAATCAAATATTCAAATTTTTTGCAAAATCCTAAAAGTATTCCAAAAATTATTATACTAAATCAAAAATTGAAACATTTTTCAAAATTCTAAATATATGTATTGCAAAAATTATAATAAACCCAAAAACTTGAAACTTTTTCCAAGATGATTCAATCAATCAAGATTCAATCTATCAATATGATGTTAAGATTATGTGAAGATGATTCAATTAAAAACCGCTCATCCTTCGGTGAACTAACAAACTTTTTGTGGAACTTTTTTGTGGAGCTCGTCGTCCATATTGTCATTATACCTTACATCTGCATAAAGAAAACTTGACTTCTCAAGATAATTATATTTTTAAATTTAATATAAATTGTATTTGATTATCAGTAACTAAAACTTTAAGAGTAATAAAAATGTTTTTTTTCTTCAAGATGCAAATGATTTAAGACCAATAAAAATATAAAATTTTGTTGTCATTGGTTTGTTATTATTTATTTGTTTTTCTGTTCAACAAATATAATAAATTTATTGGTTTAACGTTCTTTTATGATACAACTAATATAAAGTCAAATCGAATATGTTTTATCCTTACAGTAAATTTTACAAAAGTTATCCTTTCCTTCACGGAACTAATAGTGTCAATAAATAAAAGAAGTAAAAAAAGGCAAAAAACCGTAACACTTTATAATTTATAAATTACCATTAACTGCAATATATACATTCTCTTAATTATGAAAATATTTAGATTTTTCTTAAAAACTCCTTTTCTTATCGTAACAAAAGGATTTTTATTTAAAGTTAAAAAGTCGTTTTTTTTCATAAAGGAAAACAATAAAATTATTTTTCATGATTTATTACAGAAACAATTTTATCTTTTTTTTTTGCAACGAAAAATCGTAAAATTTGCAAAATCCTTTTTGTATTTATCCTTTTCAACGAAATTTGAATGAAATTTGATTTTTTGTTTTGTGCAAAAAATATTTGTCATATGACATGTAATAAAAATAACTTTTATTTTGTAAATTTATAACAAAGGCTAAATGGTTGTTAGGTAGTAAAGGACATTTTTTCTTTAATAAAAATAAATAATTAGAATTATGAAAAACGTGGGTTTGGTTGAATTATTTAATGATGATTGTGAGAAGATATTAAACAAAATATCATGCTGCTGTTGGAAATTTTAATTTTACTGTTGAAATTTTTCCTAGCTACAGTGATTTGAACAAGACTCACTTGACCTTGATCACGTTTCGTGTAATATATGCTTGAATGGTTACACAGAAATATATACGGGTTGGGTACGGTTCATCACCTCATGGTTCACCGCCCATGGTTCGCTGTTTAACAGTTCACCGCGCACGGTTTACGGCCAGTACATTTCACCGCGAACGGTTTACGGTCAGCAAATTTCATCTCATTCCCCGCCCGGCCGGCCCGATGAAATTAAAATTAAAGTATTCTCAGTCCACCGTAAAAATAAACTCACCGCCATATATAACCAGAAATCGTAAGCGGTGAACTGTTGTGACGGTGAATCCTAAGCGGTGAATTGTTGTAACGTTTAATCGTATAAAACGGTGAATTAAACATGCGGTAAAACGTAAGGCGGTGAGTTTATTTTCACGGTGAACCGAGTATATCCCAATATATACATATATGCTAAGTAATTAAGTATAGCTAACAAACTAATTAAGTATATCTAACAAACGAACAAACAACATTCTGAGAACCTTCATTTTTATTCCATTAACAAACAATTGAGAAATAGTTCGAGAGTAATCTCTGAAGAGCAGAAGGAGAAATAACAGAGTTATACAATAGTTTTCATCTACAGCTACTATCTGTTAGGTGTATTGAATGATCTTTGTTTGATGTCGCTCCTTCTGACTCCTCCCTAAGCGCTAGCGTTATACAAAATATATTGATTAGCATTCATTGATATTATACGTAGAAAGTGAGCATTATAGACATGACCTAACTTATCAAGTTGCTATTTTTATCCCTCCCACCGACTAATTATGTTCCATTTGACTCGAATATGAAGTGTATGCAGTTTTTCTGAAATCGGAAAATAATTACCCACCGCGCAGTGGCGTGGAAGATAAGAAAATTGGCAGAATAAAAGGATTTTTTATTTTTATCAGATATAATCATCTTAAAACATAATATATCTCATAATTTTAATTTTTTTATTAAAAGTTTATTAATTTACGATTCCAACGAGCCTAAGTATGTAGAAATCGATCTTGGGAAAGCGTTTTTATCGAATTTCTTCTTCTTAAATCAAAAAAAAAAATTTCAGCGAAAATTCAGAAAAAATAAATTTTTATGTTAGATTTAGACTTTATATGAGCGACCCGAATTTTATTTTGGGATACTTGCATGCGCAGCATTAAAACAAAAAAATGAAAAAAAATAAAATGAAAGGATATCGAAAAAGAAGTTACGGTTACTACGGGCTGTTTATGATCTCAAATTTGGAAAGACCACAACACCCGATGTTTCGCTGTTCAACAAATTTCAGAAGGCATGAGACGATGGTAAAATTAATCCAAAAATGTTCAAAAGTGGAAAATCGGACAAAAACTGGGAAACAAAATACCAAAACACACGTGTGAAGCTCTAGTAATTTTTTGTCATAAAGAGTTGAAAAAATCAAATCACACCCACGCAGCGACTATAAAGAATTTTCGGAAGTTACATTGATTTTTCTTGGCGAAACCATTGAAAATTACAAATTCAAACAAGTCACGCCCGCTGGATGGCTAAAGCCATTTATCTCCTGAAAATATTTATGTTCCGTAATCAGTATGATATTGCAGTTGGAGATTTAAATAAAGTTCGAGACGTTTGCATTTTTCTGATTATGTTGTACGTAAAAATTTGGTTCAAATGCATAGATGGAACAGCAGCCGCAAATCAGGATTTGGATTTCATCAAATCGGCCATCGTTTTTAAAAAAATTGACCAAAGAGTTTCAGAATAAATGTTGAACAAAATTTGTTATCATCTTCACTATTAAACGGAAGCAAATATTGGCTTGGCTTTTTTCGACCCAGAGATTTCGTTTGATGAAAAACGAAAAATGGTTCAAAACCTTGAGGTCCCAGCACGAGATATCCCCATCGCACCCCAAACTCGCAAAAAAGATTTTGACGCAGTTAAACATATGCAACTTTTTGTTAATAAGAACATTAGTGATTTTGTCACAAAGAAAACTCAGAGCTTTTTTAATCGATTTAGAATTTCTATTGACTTTTTGCTACATGACTCATCGGAATGGTCAACGAATGAAGATTTCGTCAAAGCCACGTTGTTTTGCCAAAGATTGCATGTAATTATTAATAATACCGCCCAACGCGATTTTAAGCTGATGACGGAATAACCCAACATTCTAACTAAAGACGAGGAAGGTACACAATACACCATTCAGGTGGTCGAAGACTACAGATCCAAATACCCATCATACAATAAATCTAATTTAACGCATTGATTTTTTTGGAAAAATTTTGCTTTTGAATAAATTTATTACAAATTTAATCATAAAAATTATTTTTTTCTCTTTGAAAAAAAGATTGTTATAAATTAAAGGCTCGTATATGTAAGAAGAAAAATTAAGATAAAATCGCTTTCCTAAGATCGATTTCTACATACTTAGGCTCGTTGGAATCGTAAACTAATTAGCTTTTAATAAAAAATCAAACTTATGAGGTATATTATGTTTTAAGGTGATTATATCTGATAAAAATAAAAAATCCTATTATTCTGCTAATTTTTTCATCTTCGACGCCACTGCGCGGTGGGTAATTATTTTCCGATTTCAATAAAACTGGATACACTTCATATTCGAGTCAAATGGAACATAATTAGTCGGTGAAAGCGAAGAAAATGACGGTTTGAAAATTGTTCATACATATCTGGTCATGCCTAGACTGAGCAACCAACAAGTTCAATTAAACTATAGAATGTAATAACTGTTCACATTTAATCTTAAAAGGCCAAAGGTGAGTTTTCATTCATGTTCAAAAGTTTTTGCACTGTTAGAAGATGGCTGAAGACTGCTTTTAACATTATATATACTCTTAAAAAAATATTTTTTGACGTCGCGACTGTTTTCGGGTGTAAACACACATTTTTATTCTTTTTGCAAGAATAAACAGTATTAAAAATTCAAATGTACTATCATATTCGTTGAACAAAGTCGTTTTGATCGAACAGATGTCTCGTCCGTAAAAAATCGCTAAGCAGATGAAGTTTGTGTCCGTTTACCAATTTAGCTGTTTTTCAATTGAGTTTTTGTTTGTGTGTGCATCGCTTCTGATACCTATATAACAACAAGTGGCAAACTTTCAGTCCAATTTGTACTGTTGGTCCTTGGAATTATTGTTGCTTTTAGAGTTCAGTATAAACCCACAGCTATCGCAATAATTCTGATTTGAATGTGATGTGCCCTAATTAATTTAAAAAACTCAGTGAGTAATTTCGGTTTGAACCGTGCTTTCTGGTCGGACGTTATTCGAAGATATGTGTCAAATCGCGGCATCTACTGTTGTACCGTTCCAACGATCAAACTACGGTAATGGCACTTATTTCTCGAAAGGGGACGATAGGGACAAGAATTTGTTGGATGTTGGCAGGAACTAAACCAACTCCAGATGAGTATGCTCAAATCATCCAAACGGTAATTCGACGTCTGTAGGATGAGTATTTGTTGCGAGTAATCTTTGCTTTTTGACTGCCAACGCACCCCATGACCTTTATGAACATCTTATAATCTGCGACTTAAAGGTCATCATCGTGTCTTATTTTCATATAAGAGTATTGTGTAGTAAGAATTACAATAAGTGTGACAACAAAACGAAAACTTTTAAGACCTGGTCTCACAACAACCAGAAGTTCTTAAATGTTGATGGACGCAATTTTTTTAGGGTGGAAATAACGAAATTTAGAGGTTGTAAAAAAAAATTGTAGGGAACAAAAACTAATCTTTCTCAAAATGTAAACTGATCGACATGTGATTCATAAACCTTTGACAAGGTTGTACCATATATTCTAAACCAAATTAAATGCAGGATACAAACTAGTAAAGTTCAAAATTTGTTTTATTATCCATCTTATGAATATCATCTATCATCTGGAGCCATTGTGACTTGATAATATATGTTGTACCAGGATTTTTTATTTGAAAAGAAAATTCTACGAAAACCGGACTGCTAATGAGCGAGTTCCGTTTGTATTCCGTTTGCATCTCATTTAAAGTGAAATTTATTCTAGCATAGTTAAATCCAAATTTTTATCCCATTTGTTGTTTGGTCTGTAATCAAATTAATTTTTTTTTCTTAAACATAAGCGTTATAACACAAACGATTTGAATGCTTGTCAAAAATAATTCGATCTAACCTTTAGCAAATTATTAATCCACCAACGGTCAATTTTTAGGTTTTCGCGTCAAAAACTAATTCGATGTTTATTAAGCCGTTGTTACAATATAATAATTTGTTTTTAGTTACTTCGGTCTGAAAGACCTAAGTATTACATTCATGAGCCAAAAGTGAAATTCTTACCCCCATTTTTTTTGGCATTTCTCGACGTTTTAGGACCTACTGATTCTAAAAAAGCAACAAAAAAATGTATGTCTGTTTGCCGTCCGTCCGTCCGTCCGGCCGCCGTCATTACCTACGCTACAGGGAAAAACGCTGGAGGGATTTCAAAAATTTTTTTTTCTAAAAATAGGTATACTCGAAGGACAGGTTCCAAAGGTCGCTGTGTTCAATAACTGTACCGTAAGTGTGTCAAAAAAATCATTATGTGTGTCAAAAATAGCAAATTTTCATATTTTTGGCTTAAGAAACGTTCATTTTAAGTGATTACGAGTAGGAACATTAAATTTGGAGAAATCTTGATAGTGGGGATTGGTATGTGAGACAAAAAACTAGATTATTGCATTATAAGTTTGTCAAAAAAATTTTGTCACGTGTGTCAAAAGAAAAATTTTTATTTATTTTTTTACCCAGTTTTTTGGAAAAAAATAAAATTAATTATTTGTTTGAAATTAAATTTTATTATTATTATTGAGAAAAGTTTTAAATTTTTGATTTTATTATAATTTTGGAAAAAGTTACAAATTTTGATTTTGTTATAATTTATGCAGTATTTTTAGAGTTTTTGCAAAAAGTTTTAATCTTTGATTTTGTAATAATTTAAATATTTTTAGAATTTTGTTTGAAAAAAGTTTGAATTTTTGATTTTATTTAATTTTTACAATATTTTTGGAATTTTGAAAGAAATATGAATTTGTGATTTTGAAATATTTTCTCGAAACGCTAAATGGAGAGGTTTTGATTAGTTTGATGATTGTATAATCTTTTCACCAAATTATGGTAATTTATGATCTAATTAATTTAATAATTTTCCGACAAAGTATTGATGTTTCGTGTTAGTTTTGTAATACATATAAAAAATAGATAAAAAATACATGTACTTTAACAAAAAGTTATGTTTGATATACATTGCTGCCCAAAACTAAAAACCATGTCCTCATAAAAGTTTTTTGCCGAAAACTATATCAAAATCCTTAACCCAGACCGAAGTCTTGATATCTCAGAGCTGTGAGATTTCAGCCCCTCCATGTTTTATTATTATTATTGAGAATTATAAGTTTGTCAAAATAATGTTGTCAAGTGTGTCAAAAGAAAGATTTTTATTTATTTTTTTACCCAATTTTTTGGAAAAAAATTAAATTAATTATTTGTTTGAAATGAAATTACTTCGGTCTGAAAGACCTAAGTATTACATTCATGAGCTCAAAGTGAAACTCTTACCCCCACTTTTTTTGGCATTTCTCGACGTTTTAGGACCTACTGATTCTAAAAAACAAAAAAAAAATGTATGTCTGTCTGCCGGCCAGCCGGCCGGCCGTCATTACCTACACTGCAGGGAAAACCACAAGAGGGATTTCCAAAATTTTTTTCTAAAAACAGGTATAATCAAGAGACAGGTCCGAAAGGACGCTGTGTTTGAAAACTGTACCGGAAGTGTGTCAAAAAAATCGTCAAGTGTGTCAAAACAAGGAAATTTGCATATTTTTTGCTTAAAAACGCTCATTTTAAATGATTACGAGTAGAAACATTGAAGTTCGAGAAATCTTGATGGTCGGGATTGGTATGTGAGACCAAAATCTAGATTATTGCATTATAAGTTTGTCAAAAAAATGTTGTCAAGTGTGTCAAAAGAAAGATTTTTATTTATTTTTGTTAAATCTTCGGAGAAATTGCTAATGAAAATAAAATCTCGATATTTGGATTATATAAAATAAAAATTAAATTCTAATAGTCTTTCTTGGTTACAATTTAAAATAGAGTGTTCAAAATTAATCATTAACAACTTGTTGTACAAATTAAATTTGGTTTTAGCTTTTTATTAAATATTAAATAAAGTTAGTCTTTATATAGCAGCGAAACAATCAACATCAAATTGTATTTAATTAGAAATAAAATTCGAATTAAAATAAAGTTGATTTTTCAATAAATAAATAGAGCCTCAACAAATATTCCAAAAAGGATTGGAATAATCATTGGTGTCAGAAGTGGGATATCTACAGCTTTTATTTAATTAAATCTGTAGATCTACAAAATTCTTCAAAATTCAACATTTGTTACTTCAAAAACGTGTACAGAATTGTGGAACATTGAACTGCACAATACAAGTTCATCAAGTGCCGTCAAGGTTAAACTTTTGGACCAGCAGTTAAGTATACCTTTTATAAATTTTATAAATATCTGGTATAGTGGTTTAGTTGTTTAGTAATCGGTTAATGCAATATTGAGCATTCCTTTTATAAAGTGATAAAATTGTTTTTATATTGTGATTGTGCTTAATATAAAACTAACACGAGACTTACTTTATTGTTGACCAAAATTAAAACGGGCCTAACGGTAATAAGATACAGGTTAATAAAATTTATAACTTTTCTTTATAAATTTCAACAATTAAATTTTACGATCTAGATTATTGGTTTCCGATTTGTGATATTTGGAATTTAAATATTTAAATTATCGTTTCCACGTTTTTGTATTTTGTTATTGAAATATTAATACTTCAACATTTTAAATAATTTTAATTGTAATGACTGATGCTAAAATTCAGAAATTAACAACTCAGAGAGCTGTAGCATTAGAACAGCTTGAGCGAATAAAAAAATTTGTTATCGAAAAATTAGCGTTGGCTTCAGTACCAGAAATTGAAATTCGGCTTGCAAGTCTAGAAGAATGTTTTAAAAATTTGAATGCGTTTCAAGGTAATCTCGAAATTTTAGATGAAAATGAAAAAAATAGTGATGCTCGAGCTACGTTCGAAGAAGACTATTTTAACCTGAAACCTAAATTAATTTTAGAAAACCAAGCTCGTCAGGGTAATGTAAAAGAAGTAGAAATAAAGGTCGGAGAACTCAAAAATATGGTAAGGTTACCTAAAATAGAAATTAGACCGTTTTCAGGGGACTATACTAAATGGTTAGAGTTTTATGAATCTTTTAAAGTACTGGTACATAACAACACTGCTCTTAATGATATTTCACGCTTTCAATATTTGCGAAATGCGCTTGAGAAAAATGCTGCCAGAACTATTGAATCATTAGAACTTACTGCGGACAATTATAAGGAAGCATTAAAACTTTTAATAGATCGCTATAACAATCAACGTTTGATTTCTCAAGAACATATACGTGCTCTCTTTAATGCTCGTCCGATAGAACGATTATCCTCCGATCGATTGCGAGAACTAATCGATACTTTCAACTCCCATTTGCGAGCATTAACTTCATTAGGACGTCCGACAAACTACTGGGATGATCTTATAATAAATATTATATATCAAAAATTAGATGAAGATACTCGGGCTAAATGGGACGATGAATCTCCAGCAGACCGCCTTGCAACGTTAGCAGAGCTTCTTAATTTTCTAAATCGAAGATGCCATTCGTTAGAATTTAAAGGTACTAAAAGCGAAAATAGATTCGCGTCTACTCAAAGGGGCAATACCAAATTTTCTTTAAATTCAAAAAAACCACAAACCTCTCTACTTGCAAATCAAAATTATAAGTGTAGTTTTTGTGGCAAATTTAAGCACTCTATTTACAGATGCACAAATTTTTTGGTCTTACCTTCTGATGAACGACTCAACGAGATAATTAAAAGGCATTTATGTGAAAATTGTTTAAAACCTGGTCATACATCAGTTAACTGTCCGGTAGATGAACATTGTAAGAAATGCTCTTTGAATCACCATAGTTTGCTTCATTCATATGACGTACCACTAAAACAGGACATTAATACGTCATGTGTAACAGAACTTTCAATTTCTCCGATCATAAAAGAATCTGAAAATACAATCACAGAAGGTTCTAGTGCGTTAAATTGTTCCACGCATGCAGAACATTATGTATTTTTGGCTACGGCTGTGTTAAAAATCTTAGATAAAGACGGTACTCCTTTAATTTGCCGAGCTCTACTAGATTCTGCTTCCCAATTAAGTTTTATCAGTGAGGCAATTTCTTCTAAACTTGGCTTAAAACGCATCAAATGCCATGTCCCAATATTAGGAATTGGTGGTTCTACTGCTCACTGTGATTTTAAAATTAAAACGAAAATTCAATCTTCTTTAAATGATTTCTCTTTGGTAAATGAATTTTATGTACTACCGAAAATTACGAATTATCAACCCATGAAATTTATAAATACAAAATTTTGGTCAATACCTAAAAATATTAAACTGGCTGATCCAAATTTTAATACTCCAAACGAAATCGACATGCTCATTGGAGCGGATTTGTACTTTGATTTATTGTCAGTTGGTCAAATTAAGCTCGGAGCTAAATTGCCAACACTCCAAAATTCTGTATTGGGTTGGATAGTTTCTGGCAGAGTAGTTAAAGAGAAAAATAACACGCTAAAGGTTACCTGTAATGTGGTTGCAATTGATACTTTCAGAAAACGAGAACTTGATATAGAAAAGTTCTGGAAAATAGAGGAAGTAGGAACAGTGGCAAGTCTAAATAAATATTCAATCGAAGAAATTGCTTGTGAACGCCATTTTTTGGAGAATACCATTCGCGATTCTAATGGAAGATATGTGGTCAAACTCCCTTTTCGAGCGAATCCTCATAACCTTGGGAATTCTTATGATATGGCTTTAAGGCGTTTTACTACATTGGAACGAAAATTATCCAAGGATGTAAAGTTGAAGGAAGAATATTCTAAATTTCTGTTAGAGTACGAAAGTCTTGGACATATGCAAGAAATAAATGTTGTCAACTCGTTTCAACTTAATTATTATATGCCACATCACTGCGTTATAAAACCTGAAAGTGTTATGTATCAGAATATACATTTCATAAAAACAAATTATTAAATATTTTAAATATTATAAATAAAAAAAACTTGAAATTGTGATCAGCTACATAAGGCAATCATATGTTAAGAAGATCATCTGATTACAATCGATATTCAATGTATAAATAAAATTATTTTTATATTTCATTGTGATATCAGATATTAAATAAATCAGTACCTCTGTTAAAAATATACGTCTGTAAATATTAATTAATTATTATACAAATCTCTAGTATTTCATCTAGTCTAGAAATACATAAAAATCTGGCGAAGAGGATAGGATTAGTGCAGAAATTCTATTTAGTTAGAAGTCTATGTTAATTTGGATAAATTAACATTAAGAAGAATTTAGAAAAGCTGTACTAAATAATTGTTTCTTAAAAGCAACAAAAAATACAATATACCTCGTGGGAGAAAATTGGATAGGTCATTCAAAGCTACCGTAAGTTAATTTTTACGTTATATTACGAAAAAAGTGCAAGTGAATACAAAGTTTTTGGATTGGATAGTTTTTTTTGCATGAAAAGCAAAATTTAAATTGTGATAGTGCAAAATGATTGGAAATATTGAACCGTATATCCCTGGTGATGATTTTTCAGCATACGAAGAACGTTTAAATCAATTTTTTATCGTAAATGATTTGGATGAAGCAAAAAAAGTCGCATTTTTCATTACGGTTATGGGAACCGATACGTATAAAATTCTGAAATCATTATTAATTCCGGAAATTCCAAGTAAAAAAAAGTTTGAAGAATTAGTAGCGGTATTAAAATTACATTTTCAACCAAAACTGAATAAACGGGCTGAAAGGTTCAAATTTTCTAAGGCACAACAACAGGAAGGCGAAACGGTATCTGATTTTGTCGTGAGGCTAAAAGAATTGGTGCAAACTTGCGAATTCGGTACTTATCTGGATGACGCCTTAGCGGACAAATTTATAGTTGGGCTAAGAAAGGAAAGCATACAACGGGAAATTTAAAAAAAATCAGAAATAAAGTTCGAGGAGTGTTGCAGCATTGCACTTACAATGGAAATGTCAGAAAAAGAAACCAAAGCTATCAACCCAATACCCCATTGCTCAGTCAGAGATAATAGTCAATCATTTTATCACAAAAGTCGTTCTAGGAGAACAAGTAGTTCTAGAGAAAATAGTTCCAGAAAGGATAAGAGAGGTAACGCTCGTCATAGAAGTATCAGTCCAAGTTCCAGTTATAGTAGTCGATCATCAAGTCCAGTCAGTCATCGAAATACTCAATTTCAAGGAAAACTGTGTACCAGATACGGTCTTTATAGTCATAATGAAAAACGTTGTCCAGCTCAGAAATGGAAATGTTTTATCTGCAATAGGAGAGGTCATACATCCACCGTTTGTAGGTCTAATAAAAGAGTCCATATAGTCAACAGTCTGAAGTCAAATAATGGTCCTATATATACTACAGTTAATATTGAAAGTATAAACATTCGGATGGAAGTCGATCCTGGTGCCGGTTCATCATTAATAGATTGGGATAAGGATTTAAGTAGTTTTTCACATTTAGAATTATTAAATTGTAATCAAGAATTTTCATCCGTAACAGGTCAAGATATTGTCATAAAAGGAAAAATAAATGTTCAGGTGGAATTCGAGAAAGAAAATTTTCATTTAGAATTGGTTGTGATTGAAGCCGTAAAGCCGATGGAGAATCCGTTGCTTGCACGTGAATGGTTAAATGTTTTGGTTCCAACATGGAGAAACATGATGCTTCAACTATTTACAAAGCAGTCGTGTAATATGTGTAAAGATAAAAATTCCAATAACATCATACAAGAAATCCAAGGTAAATATCCAAATGTTATTGCTAATAATGAAGAAGACCAAGTCATAGAGGGTTATACGGCGGAGATCCATGTCGATGAAAACGCGGTCCCAATTTTTCACAAATCTTATACAGTCCCTTTTAAGTTGCGTGACAAAGTAGAAGAAGCCGTGGATCGGTTAATTCAAATGAAAAAATTAGTACCCGTTAAACATAGTTTATGGGCCAGTCCAATAGTATCCGTTCCGAAAGCGAACGGAGATATCCGAATATGTATGGATTGCAAAGTGACGATAAATAAATATATCAAAACCGAGCATTATCCATTACCCAGAATAGACGACATATTCGCAGGCTTGTCTAATTGTAATTATTTTTGTGTTCTAGACCTAACGGGAGCGTATCAACAACTTAAGGTATCCGAAAAGTCTCAGGAATATTTGACTATCAATACCCATAAGGGATTGTTCCGATTTACGAGACTCCCATTCGGGGTGAAAAGTTCACCTTCTATCTTTCAATTTGTTATGGATTCTATTTTAAAAAATTTAGATAAAGTCGCGTGCTATTTAGATGATATAATAATAGGAGGTAAATCTATGGAAGCCTGTAGAGTTAATTTAAATAATGTCCTAGAAAGATTAAACATCCACAAAGTCAGGATAAATCTAGAAAAGAGTAAATTTTTAGTCCAGTCAGTCAACTATTTAGGTCATACCATTTCTTCTAAGGGTATTCAACCTAATCAAGAAAAAATAGAAGCATTGGTAAAAGCAAGAGCTCCAAACAATTTAAAAGAATTACAAGCCTATCTAGGGCTTATAAATTATTATGGTCGCTTTATACCAAATCTTTCGGCAGAATTGAAGGAATTATATGATCTTTTGAAAAAAGACTCGCCTTTTAATTGGTCGGAGAGTTGTCAGGCTTGTTTTGAAAACTCCAAAAAACTCATAGAAAGGCATAATATTTTGGAACTCTATGATCCACAGAAACCACTCATTTTAGCTACAGATGCTAGTCCCTATGGGGTGGGAGCAATTTTGTCTCATGTGGTAAATGGGGTTGAAAAGCCTATACTGTTTGCTTCAAGTTCGTTATCACCTGCGGAGAAAAATTATTCGCAGCTCCATAGGGAAGCGTTAGCGATAATTTTTGGAATACAAAAATTTCACAAATATATCTACGGATATAAATTTACTATTGTGTCCGACCACGAAGCCTTGAAAGAAATTTTCAACCCTCGTAAATCAAACCCAGCGGTGGCAATTTCAAGACTTCAGAGATGGTCAATTATTTTGTCTATGTACGATTATAGTATTACGTACAGAAAAGGTACAGAAATGACAAATGTAGACGGGTTGTCTAGACTACCATTAAACTCAGTAACAGAAGTTGAAGGTAGTAGAATAAATTATTTTAATTTTTCTGAGAAATTACCGGTAGATGTAACAGAAGTAACACTAGAAACGAGAAAAGATCCCGTGTTAGCTCAAGTGTATGAATATGTAATGCATGGATGGCCAAACATAACAAAAAATTTTACAGAAGAAGTTAAACTATATTATTCTAAACGAAAGTTATTATCTAGTGAAGATAACTGTCTCTATTATTTGAATAGAATTATTATTCCAGCAAAGCTGCAAAATAGTGTTTTGGACCTACTCCATGAAACCCATTTAGGCATTGTTAGGATGAAAATGGTAGCCAGGTCTTACGTTTGGTGGCACAAAATCGATCATGATATTGAACAATTCGTAAAAAAATGTTTCGTTTGTCAACAAACACAAAATGTGAGTAAAGAACCTGTTATAGCTTCTTGGCCGCAAACCACTTATCCAATGGAAAGAATCCATATGGATTTTTTTCATTTTCAGAAATTTGAGTTCTTGTTAATTATCGATGCTTATAGTAGATATTGTGAAATCGTATTAATGAAGAAAACAAATGCTATTGAGGTTATTGCATCCCTTCGGAAATTCTTTTGTATTTTTGGTTTACCAAAAGAAATTGTGTCAGACAACGGTCCACCATTTAATTTGACAGAATTTATTAAATTTGGAGAAGCTCACGGAATAAAAATTACCAAATCCCCACCGTACCACCCTCAATCGAATGGTCTCGCCGAGCGGAATGTACAAACGGTTAAATTATGCTTAAAGAAATTATTCATGGATGAAACAAAACATTTAAACATTCAAGAAATGATCCAAAAATTTTTGATTCATCAGCGAAACACACCAAACTCAGTGAACTCTCGAACACCAGCTGAACTTATTTTTGCTTATAAACCGACAATATTATTTGATTTGGTTAGTAAAAAAAAATCAGTTAGATTTTCAAATAATAATAATATCATACCTGATAAACTTTATAATAAAGATTTAAATGTAGATAAAAATGTTAAAATAAATCAGGAAGGAAATAATTGTGAAAATACAATTAGTTTTAAGAAGGATGAAAAAATTTTTTATCGAAACCATTTTCGAAATTATATGAAATGGATTCCAGGCAGAATTGTAAAACAAGTTTCTAAATTCACATATTTAATTAAAATCAATGATAATGTTAGATTTGCACATGTAAATAGTTTAAGATTATCCAATTTGCATGATAAATATCATCCAAATATACAAATCCTGCCTGGAGATGATCGTTCTGAACCTCTTGAAGTCGATAATAAAATTAAAATGAAAAGAAGACGATCTTCAAGTGAATCAGGATGTGACAAAATTGAAATTAGAAGATCAAAACGGGAAAAGAAAGTACCTGATCGTTTATATTATGAAGTATAAAATAATTAGTTTTTAGAAATTGATATTGAAATAGTTAACTTAGAATTAAGAAAATATTAAGGTGGTGGTTTTATTAAGAAGGGGGAAAGTTGTTATGTATCAGAATATACATTTCATAAAAACAAATTATTAAATATTTTAAATATTATAAATAAAAAAAACTTGAAATTGTGATCAGCTACATAAGGCAATCATATGTTAAGAAGGTCATCTGATTACAATCGATATTCAATGTATAAATAAAATTATTTTTATATTTCATTGTGATATCAGATATTAAATAAATCAGTACCTCTGTTAAAAATATACGTCTGTAAATATTAATTAATTATTATACAAATCTCTAGTATTTCATCTAGTCTAGAAATACATAAAAGAAAGCACAACCACCAAATTGAGAGTGGTTTTTGATGCTTCGGCGAAAACCACCACAGGAAAGTCTTTAAATGACATTATGATGGTAGGTCCAGTTGTCCAAAATGATCTTTGGTCAATTTTAATAAGATTTCGTTCCCATAAATATGTTTTTAGTTCGGATATACACAAAATGTATCGGCAAATAAAAGTTGACGATGAAGATAATAAATTTCAATGCATTCTGTGGCGAAACGATAAAAACGATAAATTGAAAACTTTTAAATTGAAAACGGTAACTTATGGAACTGCCGCAGCACCCTTCTTAGCAACCAGATGTTTGAAACAGTTAGTGGTTGATGAAGGAAAGGCTTATGCACTTGCAAGCGATGTTATTTTAAATGATACATATGTCGATGATATTCTTTCAGGTAGCAACAATTTAAAAGAGGCTCATCAAAAAATTGATGAAATCATTGAGATTTTGGATAAAGCAGGGATGCAGTTGCAAAAATGGTGTTCAAATAATAATAAGTTATTAGAAAACATACCTGAATCGGCTAAACAACCATTCCTAAGCATCGATGATTTTGACTTCATAAAAACTTTAGGTTTGCTTTGGCAACCCACCTTAGATAAATTTAATTTTCGAGTTAGTTTTCCTTCTTCAAAAATTTCCAAACGTTTAGTAATATCAGACATCGCTCGAATATTTGACCCTCTTGGGCTCGCAGCACCTTCGGTACTAATTGGAAAATTGTTTCTGCAAGAACTTTGGAAATTAAAAATTGATTGGGATGCTGCTCTCCCACAACAAATGCACACTCACTGGAAACACTACCGCGATGATTTGCTATCACTAAACAATTTTTTTGTAAATCGTCATATTTTTAGTTCCACAACGCAAATAGATATTCAATTGCACGGTTTTGCTGACGCAAGTGAGAAGGCATACGGAGCCGTCGTTTATGTGAGATCTCAAGATAAAGATAAAAATATAACTGTTAATCTTTTATGTGCTAAATCTCGCGTAGCGCCTCTTAAAAATCTTACATTACCTCGTCTAGAGTTAATGGGAGCTAATCTTTTGGTTGATTTAGTTCAACGTTTGTTACCTGTCATAAATTTCAAGGTTTCTGATATCTATTACTAAACCGATTCCACTATTGTTCTTCATTGGATAAATTCACATTCTTCAAAACGGAAAACCTTTATTGCAAATAGGGTATCCATCATTCAACAACACACAAATATTAGAAATTGGAATCATGTAGATCCGAAACAAAACCCTGCAGATGCTGTGTCCCGTGGAATATCAGCCTCAAAATTGCTTGATTTACAAATTTGGATTAATGGGCCAACATTTTTGTCACTACCTTCATCATCTTGGCCAGTGTTACCAATCCAATTTAATTCAGATAATATTCCTGAATTAAAAAAGAAAAAATTCACAGCTCACATCCACGAAGTGAATGATGATATTTTACAAAATATAAAATACAAAAATAATTATAAATCAATAAGAAACGTGTTTGCATATATTTTGAGGTTTATACACAATTCTAAATTGAGTAAATCTGAGTAAAAGCGGGTCACTTACAATCGAAGAATTGGAAAATGCTGTCCGTCACATATTAAAAATTATACAATCCATAGCTTTCAATTCAGAAATAAAGGCTTTGGAATTGCGGAAAGCATTACCAAGAAAAAGTCGCCTTAACTCTTTATCTGTATTTTTGGACAGCAATAATTTAGTTCGTGTTGGCGGTCGTCTTAAGCATTCTACATTATCTTACAACTCTAAAGATCAAATTTTATTACCATCTTCACATTTCTTTACAACTACACTGCTTTATTATTTTCATTTTAGACAACTTCACGCTGGTCCACAAGCACTTTTAGCTGCTGTACGTGAACAATATTGGCCACTTGATGGACGAAGATTGTGCAGGAAAGTGTTCCATAATTGTCTTCAAAGTTTCAAAACACGTCCAACAATTCTAAAACAAAAAATGGGGGATCTTCCAGCTGAGAGAACGCAATACTCTCCACCGTTTACAAATGTTGGCGTTGATTTATGTGGTCCTTTCCACATACACTATAAAATCCGAGGAAAAACACCTACCAAAGCATATCTAGCTGTATTTGTATGTTTTTCGGTAAAGGCAGTCCATTTAGAACTGGTCTCTGAACTAACGACCGATGCATTTCTTGCTGCTTTGAAGAGGTTTATTGCCACCAGAGGAAAGTGTTCTACAATCTATTCGGATAATGCGACAAATTTTGTGGGAACTAACTCAGCTCTTCACGAGTTATACAAATTGTTTAATTCCGAACAACATAAAAATGCAATAACCGACATGTGCAAAAATGATGGCATCGAGTGGCGTTTTGCCCCGCCAAATTCACCAAATTTTGGAGGATTATACGAAGCAGCGGTGAAATCAGCAAAGTTTCACTTAAGACGAATTTTAGGAAATGCTGCTTTAACATTTGAGGAACTCAACACTGCAATCAAGCAAGTCAAAGCAGTGCTGAATTCTCGTCCTATAACAGCAATGTCAAGTAATCCAGATGATTTAGAGCCATTGACACCTGGTCATTTCCTGATTGGACGTCCACTAACTTCTATAAGTGAGCCAACCTTTGACGAAAATCAATCATCTCTTCGACGATGGAAATTGCAAAGACAACTACATCAACATTTCTGGATGCGTTGGAGTGGAGAATATTTAAATCAGCTCCAACAAAGAAATAAGTGGAGGGAAAGCTACCCAAGTCTTGAGGTTGGGGAGCTTGTTCTTCTAAAGGACGATTGTCAACCGCCATTAAAGTGGAGAATGGCCCGAGTGCTGGAATTGTTTCCTGGGACCGATGGACATGTCAGAGTGGTCAGCGTCAGAACGTCCCAGGGAACATTTAAAAGGGGAATATCAAAAATATGTCGACTGCCAATTAGATATGCACCAGAACAACCATGAATATTTGAAGTTTATTAAAACTTTCAAGGCGGGGAATATGTTAAATCTTCGGAGAAATTGCTAATGAAATGAAATCTCGATATTTGGATTATATAAAATAAAAATTAAATTCTAATACTCTTTCTTGGTTACAATTTAAAATAGAGTGTTCAAAATTAATCATTAACAACTTGATGTACAAATTAAATTTGGTTTTAGCTTTTTATTAAATATTAAATAAAGTTAGTCTTTATATAGCAGCGAAACAATCAACATCAAATTGTATTTAATTAGAAATAAAATTCGAATTAAAATAAAGTTGATTTTTCAATAAATAAATAGAGCCTCAACAAATATTCCAAAAAGGATTGGAATAATCAATTTTTTTACCCAATTTTTCGGAAAAGAAAATTAAATTAAAATTTTGTTTGAAATGAAATTTTATTATTATTATTACCCGTGTTCCGTTTAGGTAAACTTGCTACCCGAACCGAATTTTAAATGGAACGACTTAAATGTGAGGTGTATTAGATTTTTGATCTTCTACAACTCAAATTCTTTCTTACTACACGTTTCCGACATTTTTTTTTGACAATAAATTGTTTTGACACTTTTGAAAAACAATATTGCTAAACAACGTAAAGAAAATATTAGTTTGACAAAATTTTAAGTTTTTAATTTTATTTTGAGTTTGTTAAATTTAAGAAAATTAATTAAATATGAAAAAATTTCTAAAAATTAAAATTATGATTCATGCAAAATATAAACAAATAAAGAAAGCAGGACAGAAATATGACATTTAGGCTAGAAATTCTAAATTTGTATAAGCATTTGGGCAAACATATTTGAAATTATTCTCTAAACTGACAAAAACTCTGGCGGTGAATAGAAGCGTAAGTTTGTCACGTAGCTTTACCATCATTTGATATGGTTAACTTGAAAACGAAATTTAGTACAAAAGTAAAGGAAAATGTGGTAAATGGAACACACTTATTGAAAACTATGGACTTTATTATTATTATGGAGAACTATAATAAGTTTGTCAAAAAAATGTTGTCAAGTGTGTCAAAAGAAAATTTTTTATTTATTTTTTTACACAATTTTTTGGAAAAAAATAAAATAAATAATTTGTATGACGTGAAAATATATTATTATTATAGAGAATTATAGCATTATAAGTTTGTCAAAAAAATAATGTCAAGCGTGTCAAAAAATGATTTCATTGATTTTTTTAGCCAATTTTTTGGGAAAAAAATGTAGCTGTTTTTATGAGGTAAATGTAATTGAAAATGAAATTGGACATGTAAATTTTTGAATTTGTTATAGTTTTTGAAATATTTTTGGAATTTTGAAAAAAGTTTGTATTTTTGATTTTGTAATAATTTTTGCCATATTTTTAGAATTTTGGAAGAAGTTTTAACCCTTGATTTTGTAAGAATTTTCGGAATATATTTAGAATTTTGAAAAATTTTTAATTTTTGATTTTATTATTATAATTTTTGGAGTTTTGAAAAAAGTTTCAATTTTTGATTTTGTAATGATTTTTGCAATGTTTTAGAATTTGGAAAAGTTTGATTTTATTTTATTTTTACAATATTTTTGGAATTTTGAAAGAAATATGAATTTGTGATTTTGTAATATTTTCTCAAAACGCTAAATGGAGAGGTTTTTGAGTAGTTTGCTGAGTGTATCATCTATTCACTAAATTATGTTAATTTATGATCTGTTATAATTTTTCCGCAACTTATTGATGTTTCGTGTTAGTTATGTAATAAATTTCTAAACAGAGATAAAAAACACTTGTACTTTAACAAAGAGTCATGTTTGATATACATCGCTGCCCAAAACTAAAAACAATGTCCTTATACAAGTTTTTTGCCAAAAACTATTTCAAAATCCTTAACCCAGACCGAAGTCTTGATATCTCACAGCTGTGAGATTTCAGCCCCTCCATATTTTGTTGTATCAAATTAGGTTACACATTTATAAAAATGTGTCGTTAGAACCAACTGAGTTAAACACAAATAATAAAGTAAAACATTTATTACTTGAAATTTAACTCAGAGAGAACGGCAAAACCAAGACGAAGTTCGACAATACTGACTTAACTTTAACAACACAAATATCAGCTTTCAGAAATCAAACAGAAACTGATAAACAAATCGGAAGCAAATTTCAACGCCTGCAGAATCTATAAAGCATTAGCACGGAACGCTTGGCTTCAAATTATCATATTAGTTTTGTTGTATCAAATTTTTTAAGCATTTATAAAAATATGTCGTTGCATATCTTGTGAAGAGCTTACTGTGTTAAAAAATTCTGCAATCCAGAGATCACATAGTAAAATTTTGAATGTGGGGCATAGGATATTTATCCGGGTAGCTATCTCTCCCAATTTTCTGTAGTCATGGAACGTTCGCAGATCGTTTTTATCCCTCTTTTGCATAATATGACGGTCGGTGGCGTTTGAATTCTTGTTGAGCAATCATATGGTTGAAGCATCTCGTGTTGAAGCATCTCGAACGTCATAATAGCAAATATCATAGTAGTGAACGTCATAATAGCAAATGTCATAATAATAAATATCCTCTAAATATTATGAACCGCTTGCATTTTTTACGAGATAGTTAAAATTTTCCGGCTTGACGAGTGATGGATATTCTCAGAACAATTTTCCGTAGTCGTCTTTGACAGAATATTGACTTGATGTTGGTGTGTCAATAATTGTTGCAACTCATTTTACGAGATAGTAAAAATGTTCCGGCTTGACGAGTGATGGATATTCTCAGAACAATTTTCCGTAGTCGTCTTTGACAGAATATTGACTTGATAGTGGTGTGTCAATAATTTTTGCAACTCGGCATCGATATATCAACAATTTGTGTCCCAAAGAAGCAATCGTATCGTAATTAACAACAGATGACATAAAAGTAGAATGTTTTACATATTTTCTAACAATATTGAGGAACAAAACGGAAATTTCTGCGCCCGTGTCAACCAAACATTTTATTTATTGCGACATGAACCTATAAACAGTCAGTTTGTTACCAAAATGAACGGATGTTATAATTAGTCGGCTTAGAAGTAGATTGTTATACTTGTTTCGATTACGAACTGAACACAGATGCACGTCCGCATGCTTTTGCGTGAACGCCGGTTTTAGAACGCTACCACATTGAAATTTGAAATTATTAAATGATTTTTCATCTTGACGTTAGGAAAAAATTTTTCTACCTCAAGGGTGTGGTATGGTTTGATGCACCATCATTTACAGATGAAGTGCCACATATAGTAATTGTAGAATTTTAAGCAACATTTGAAGGATACATTTGGTATACGTCTCAGTCATAACTTTTTGATTATGTCAAAATTGACGAACGTTTATCTCTGATTTCTGTTTCTAAAACAAATTTATTGATTTGGCTTCCTTTGCTCAATGAATGTCGATTCATCATCGTTTATTTATTATATCATATTCTTTTGTAATTTAATTTAAAGTGAACTGACTTTCCACTGTGATTTTCCAAGTGAACTGACTTCCGTATAAGGTCCCACAAAAAATGTGTTCTATGGTGATGGACGTAAATTTGTTTTTATATTTTTATAAGAAACGGCTAACTAAACAAAAAAAAATATTCCTTGATCAGTTGACGCACTGTCTTCTGCAATGATTTTAGCCTACATATATTAAGTTATTTAGAGGTTCGTTTTTTTTAACCAAGCAATAGCGTGCCATCATCAAGTAATATTCCAAGACTTACATCGGCTACAATTGACTAAGTATAGCGTTTATTCGTCAACAAACCTAAAATATTACCTTCAAAGATGATTTCTAAATGTTATTGCCAGTATATGAGAGCTCATGCAACTAATATGCCAATATTATGGACTGGAATACACAGGGCTGTCACACCCATATATTGATTAATTTATTTCATTAAGCTCTGTGAAGAATTTTATATACTTACTTTACAAAAAAATTGTTAAACACTTTTTCCGTCAAACTGTCATTACGTCTTGTTACATTAAATAGCATGTACTCTTTTTAAATGGCTTATTTTAGGTTAACATAGAATAACTGGGATCAGCGCCATCTTTAAATTTTTTTTTCAAAATATTTTTAGCAGTGTAGGAAAAAATTTTGTTATATATTTTTTGTCGACAAACCAGTTTTTTGCTCAGTCTGCCAGAAATCTTTCAGACCACCATTTTCTCAAACTAAACACTTACCCCAAAATGTTTTATACAAAATATTTTTATTTTACCTTTGCTCCTTGTTTGCCAATTATTAGGTCGATTAACAAGAGTCGGGATCAGTGTCGGTCGTCCAGATCACAAATTTTATCTAAAACTAAAATTTTGACTTGAGATGCACATTTTTGAAAATTATAAAATCGTTCTCGTTAAATTTTGACTTGTTTTATGGTAAATTTAGAGCTTATATTGTGAAAAAAATCTGAAAAACGTTTGAACTACGGCACCAGCGCCATCTTTAAAAATGTTATTTCATAATATTCTTAACAATGTAGGCAAAAATGTTTACTGCGTATTATTTTCAATAGGTCAGTCTTTCACCTTTCCAACGCACATAAAACTGTTGATATACGGTGATCCATTCTCTCGCAATGTGATTTTAAAGTTACACTGAAGTTGAATTTTTAGAAATCTTTGGGACCACCCCGCTCTCAAATTCAACAATTTCAAATTATTAGAAGTATGACAAGTATTTTTTAAGAGAAATAACTGTGTGTTGGCATATTTGTTACTTTGATTCTATGAGTGGCTTCTACTACAGAACCTCCTTAACGGTATTTTTACAACCGTTGTACAAGTATTTATATTTGTATAAAAGCAAACCGGTGGTATACAAGAACTCAAAACTTCAAACATTTTTACAGTTTTCTAACTGAACAACAATTCATTCCATTTTTGTTTAATAAAATCGACATCTCTAAATTCAACCATCATATAAAAATGCATAAACTCTTGAAGGACATTTTTAAATTGACTGCAGTTTGCAAAAAAACATAACAATAACTAAACTGTAAAACATAATAATGGTAAATAGTTAAACAAAAACACCCTTTTTCACCACATGACGGTACATTATGTTTATTTTATTCCAGTCAACATTTTATTCTTCTAAGAATTGAATTTTTTTTTACCTTTAAGAGGTTGGTTAAATTTAATTGTAGAAAATATGGATATTTCTTACAAACTCTTTTGTCCTACATAGGCTTTATCTAGAAAAGGGATTGTTGGATTGGTGAAAACGAAAAAAAAAAATGATTTACACATTACACACATGTAAAAACATCACTCTCGCCATCATCATTCCATATTTTTGTTAAATTTTTTGTGCAACTCACGATTTGTAATAAATTTATAATAAATCCTACATGAAAATATGAAAATATTACTAATTCAATCACGACTTGTTAAAATAACGTAATAAAAAGAACAAAAATGTATCAATAACCTTACAATTAAAGTTATATATTTGGATATTAAGTCAACATGCGTCAATTGGATTGATATGAAATGATCTCGTATAACCATTTATGACACTGATGCAAAAATAAATAATAATCTTTATTTTTATTTAATTAATTTTTTTGCTGTTGTAACTATGAAATGATACAAAATTCTTGAAACTTCAACATGAGTAATGCGCGTTCACCATCATCTCCTCAGGTAAAGATACATTGAACTAAAACATTTAAATTTTAATGTTTCATTTAACATTTTTTTTTCTGCTTATTGTAAATTTAAATTAATCGATAACAAATAACACAGAATAGATTCAAGATTGCAGACTTACCAGACGTATTATAATTTTCACAGTGAATTTAAATTCTTAATAAATCGTGACTAATTATATTAATTAAAAATAATAAAAATTTTAAGAATACTATAAATGCTAACATATATCGTTGAAAGGAGAAGAGGTCTTGTGATTTATTGTTTTATAAAGGATATGATAAAAACGGATTCTGAGCGATCAAAGATGATCGACAGTCAGAACAACAACCACATACGGATGAGCATTGAACCAGTGGCGTAGCTAGCATGGGTGACACCCGGGGCGGATATTATGGTGTCACCCCAAGAATGAAAACTGTCAATATTAATAAAAAGCCGATATACGTAATTTATAATTTTATTTAATTAATACAAATTATTTAATTAATGCAAATGAGCATTATTATTAATAAGTTATATATAATTAAAGTACTGTTTTATTATACATTCTTTCATATTGATGTATGAAAATGAATCTTTTAGGAAAGTATCAGCGTCGTCACTCAAAAAAATTAAAATGTATCCAGTTGTATAAAAAAAGAGTATCCAAATGTATACATGATTATTTGATGTTGCTAATTTATTTGAGAACGACCTATATTGTGCGGTTTCAGCGCAAAATATACCTGGAATTCCTTTTTTTCATTGCAACGGTTACGGTATAATGCAACCTTAAATGCACTCAATTCAGAACTGTTTACAAAAAATGTTATCGTTTTTCCACAACTGTTTATATTTGCTACACTGTTCGCCAATTTCCTGTTCCTTTATCTTCTACTAAAAGAGAATACGACGAACAATGTAACACAATTTATTAACATTTTCAAATGCATTTAATGCATTTTATACACAATGTTTTCTTGCGAATAAATTGTATCCATTCCAGTAATTTTGCGAATTTTTGGTACCCAGTATCCATTTAATAAATTTTTTAAATAATGTATCCAAATTAATACAAATTTGTATACAAGTGGCAACCCTGGAAAGTATAGTAAAAGAAAAATAAGAGTAGAATTAATATACTCTCACGTACATATTATATACATACACTTAAAATCTCTTCTTTCTAGCTTTAACAGCTGCAAACTCAGAAATCACAACTTCAAAATTTATATTTTGTGCTGCCTCATGTTCTATGGTTAATATGCCACGATTTTTAAGCCTCGTTTGGGTCATTGTTACCCGCAAGTAATTTTTAATTAATTTTAATTTGCTGAAACTCCTCTCACACGAAGCCACTGATACGCAAATTGTCATAAATAACTTTAGTGCGACCATAAGATTCGGAAGAGATTCTGTAAAATCCCATTCCACGATGAATTTCAAAAAGTCTAGGCACACCCAGTTAGAAACTGTAACATTGGTCGCTTTTAAATGCCTCCTCAACCTTGGTATCTCTGTGAGGAGTCCCGTTTCCGATACCTCATCATAAAAACTGGTAAAGTTTGATACAGATAATTTCAACTCTTCACTGTTCGCCAAAAGCAAAGTCTTTGTCTGAACAACCTCGAACAATGAACAACATCTTGAACTGACTTCAGTCTTGTTCGGATTTCAACACTGAATCGGTCAAGAGATTCCAACATGTCCTTTTTAAGTTCAGCTCTCAGTGTCAGTCCAACATCTGGAGCCAACTCACCAGCCATTCCTTTTTTACGACGAATTCGTCTTTCCATTGGAATGTCAAAGCTCTCCGATTTCGTCGCAGCAAGATCTATTGCCTGTTCTACAATGTCATTTCGTTTTTCTTCAATATAAAGACGAAGTGACTCTATTTTTGTAATTAATTGATCAATATTTAAGCCTTTGCTTTGCAATCCAATCTGAGCACAATTTATTTCCCTGAGAACATCATTCTAGAACAAAAGATAGCAAAGAAACGGAAAATCACACACTGCATGCATAAGGTTGTGTGCAGCGCCTCTAGTGTCTACATTTTCTTCTTGATCACTTAGCTTCTCAATTGCTGCCACAATCCCATAAAAACTTTCGGCCAATACTTTTACTGCAGCAGAATGAGCACTCCAACGCGTTGTTGAGAGTTTTTTAACAGTTGTTTTGCAGTGTTTAACAAGCACTTCCCAGCGGCTAGTCGAAGCAGAAAAAAATGTAAAAATGGCCTCCACTGTTCCGAAAAACGTTACACAAGCTACATTTTGTGCAAATGAGTGTTGGCCACATAAATTAATTGAATGATCTATGCAGCCCACAAAAATTGCTTTGTTATTTTTTGCTTTAATAATAGCTTGCACTCCTCCATGTATACCACTCATAACAGCTGCATTATCATAACCTTGGGAACGACAATTCATTACCTCTAAACCGTCTTTTTTAAGGTTTTTAAGAATTTCATCGCTTAAATCAGCGGCTTTTTTTCCATGTAAAGAAAAAAATCCAAGGAATACTATCCAAAGAATATATAACGAATCACTTCAGACATTTGATCAATATGTGAAATGTCAGGTGTGCTATCAAACATAATTCCAAAATATTTAGCTGATTTAATTTCGTTGACAAGCTTAAACTTTACGTGGTTCGCTAAAACATTTATGAACTCATTTTGTATATCTGGTGACAAATATGATACTTTTGGTGATTTGCCATGCTCCAAATTCAAAATGTGTTCTTTTAACACTACATCACACTTTGACAATAGATTGACTAGTTCTAAAAAATTGCCTTTATTTGAAGAACTTTGTCCTTCATCATGTCCCCGAAATGCTAGGTTTTGTTTAGATAAAAAGAAAGTTATATCCAATAATCTGGATAAAAGATGTTTCCACTTCTGTTTCTCATTATCTATTAATTGTAAGGCTGCGTCTCCTATCGTTTTATGACATTTTAACCTCATCTCCAAAGTTTTTCACTTTTCAAAATTCTCCAGATGTTCATTTGAAGTTTCATGGTCGGCTACTTTGGGAAGTGTGCTCAATGTCTGGTCTGTAGAAGAATGGATATGGAGCCAAACCCAGACGATGCCTCATATGCTATTCGTCATTCTAGCGTTACTTGTCTCAATTTATATAATTCCAAGTGAATCTGGATTTGGGAAATCTCTTGTAATTTAATTAAATAAATAGTTTTTTTGTTACCAAATAAAATTTAACTAGTAATTTTATTTGTTACAAGATCCATTATTTTACATAACTATTACATTATTTTACATAATTATTATTTTAATTATTTTACATAATTAACTTTTGCTATTCATTTGAAAAATTACTAAATTATTAAAATTTTGGCTCAGTTTTTATATTACAATTTATTCAATTTTCTTTTCAACTAATATTTTTTATGTGATTGTATAAAGTAACAATTGATTTTTATACTTACATATTGGGTGCACACATGTATATTGTTTTTATACACTTTACCTATACATATGCAACTTTTAGCGAGAGTTTTCTATTTCTATTAACGTGAATTTTTTGTCAGGTGCTTGTATCTCGTTATTTAGATACAATTTCTCAAACTTGTATTTCGTAGATCTGTTCTTTTAGAACAAAAAGCGAATAGTGATAAGGACGCTTCATAACTATCCTCGTTTCTTCTAGCTCTATAACGATCGGGCTACTTTAAATTAAGAATCAAAGACATCCAAAATACTCCCAAAAATATGTCATATTATCCTAATTTCAAAACAATAATTTTTTTTTGTGCCGTATGTATGTTCCACATAGGAACTTAGGCTGCCAACAAGTGTTCCTCACCTGTATTAATTTCATCAATTCATTAAATTTTATTTCACTTGAAAACATAATGCAATCGATTATTTTTATATGGGTGATCAGCCCATAGCTTTTCCTATAAATCAATTATATTTGTTCACTATCGAAAACCGGTGTGTTGATGGTTTGGCCCACATTGTGGCATTAAAATACTTAACACTTGACATAACCTTAAATTATTTAAAATTTTGACGTTTGAAATAATATTTAACAACAGAAATTGTATGACCCTTGTTTGTGCTTGTGTTGTATGAAAGTTATTTTCTATTAAATTTATAATGGAAGTAATTCAAAGACAATTCCAAGGAAAATATTCCACGATCGTGATAGTCTATTTGATTACACTGAAAAAAAAATGTATGTAAAATTAACGAAAATCTCCGTTAATTCAACAGACAATTATGTTGTTTTTGATCCTACAAATTGTTTGTTAAATTCAACAATTTATGTCAGTAGATTTTGCTTTACAAACAATTTTTAAGGAACAGTTGGAAAATTCAACAAACAAGTCTGTTGATAAAATTACGAACAAAAACAACACTTTGACAGTTAAAATAACGAACGAGTCTGTTAAAATACTTTAACAAATAGACTTAACAGTTTTCCGTCAGTTTTAACAAACTATAGTCTGTAAAAATAAAATAACAACTTGTTTGTTAAAAAAACAAATACTGTCTGTAATCATAAGTCAACTATAGTCTATAATTCTGAAAAATAAAAATTGCAAAAAAGAAAACATGATTTTGTATTTGAAATTAAATTTTTATTTTAATTAATAATTAAGTTTAAATTTGTATTTTTTAATAGTTAAAATTAAAACAAGATATTCTAAATATGAATCATAAAAAATTAAAAATACGTTTCTTGTTAAATTAAGAGTTTTATCAAACTATATACGTATTTGAAGCTATGCTTTTATCGATGTAGTATATAAAACAATAGGTTTTTATAATATATTTCGGGCGATGAATGCATAGCTTTTGAAATAAGTATGTTTATCCTTTAAATTAATGTATTTATTAAATATTAAGTAATGTTCAGTCAAATCTTATATCGAAAATTTCTGCTATTCTATTGTTTGTATTAAATCTTATTTTACTGTTAAAAAATTTCATTCACAAAATAGAAAAATTGCTTAACTTTTCGATAAAAGATTTTACTGAATAGACGACCCTCATATCTATCAAACAATATTTAATTTTGAAATTGAATTAGGAATAGCTGGTGTAATTTTGTCATTCCTAGTTTTAATTTCAAACAAATATCGTTGTATAAATGTCCAACGTTTTATTGACTCATCAGGATATTTTAAATTAAAAACAAAAAAAAATTTGAAACAAATGTTTAAACATTGGATAACATATTGGCACTCATATTTAATTGAGTCAAAATAAATTATAAAGCTTTTTAAATTATATAAGTCGTCTCCAACAAAAACCATAAATGGCAGAATATGGTGCTCCTTTGATATCCACTGCTCAAGTCGAATGGGCACCGAATGGGAATCGAGTATAGAATATGTTTTGTTTTTTTTTCTGTTGAGATGTTGATTTTATTTGCGTTGGCTGTATAATGTCATGAAGCAGCTTTAAAATTGCCAAATTGAATAACAAATTGAATAAGTTTGAATAACATATACCTTTATTCAGATCTTTTTTAGCATAACTTCTAACAGAAAATCATTGTTTGGTTGGGATTTTAAATCCGTTTCAAGTATAGGAAATATTTTTTCTGCAACTGGTCCCATTTACTGTAGAAAGTGGTGTCAGCATCTTTAAACTGATATTGAAAACCAATATCTACCTGTGTGCAAAAAAATTCAAAATGTAACAATTTTTATTTATTTTATACAAAAATAAAAATTAGGTAAAAATTTAATGCAATTAAAAGTTCTTACTAGTAAAAAGCCGCCCATTGGTAGAACAGTTTTTTGATTTTCATTGTTTTTAAAATATTTCCGTCGATATACAACAGTATCCCTTCCATCTTTTAATAATAACATCAAATGGATTTTTGTTGTTTTGCAACCATGCCATTATTTTAGCTGCATCTATTTCGCTGAAAAAATATTTACCTGTGCAATACTAAAACTGAAAATACGCTAGTGACTACCTGTGGGTTCCATGTCTTCTTGTTCATCGTCAACTTCCTTAAATTTATTTGCTTTTTATGAAATTAACTTATATGTCTTCTAAAAACATTTGATTGACTATAAGTTTGGTTTCAATCTTCACATTTAAAAAAATTACATAACATACATGTTTTTGCTTCAAATGTAAAAAATAAAGTTCAACATTATTAATATATTTACAACATTTGAAACAGCTTACCATGATTAAATTAAATTAAATTATTATCGCAAGCTTCTTTATAACATTTTATTTCTAATACACATTGAGTAATAAATTTTAATATGGTTTGACACTATGTATAAATAATTTTTTTGTATTTTATAGAATTCACTTTAATTTAACTTTAAACTTAGCTTTGCTTACTTAACTTTAACTTACATAACTTTATTAAAATTATTTAAACTATTTAACAAATAACACATTTATTTTTATAATTTCGTATACAGTTTAAGAAGTTTTAAAATCTATTGATTTTAAAAACGCTTATATGACAGTCATATGTAAATTTTACGGACGGATTGCAAAATCAACTAACACGTGTCTGTTGATTCTAAGATAATAAAATAACAACTGTATGTAACATTTACGAACAGTCTGTTAAATCAACTAACAATTCTTTTGATCGATTAAAACAAATGACTGCGTAGTGCAGTGATTTTTTTTGAAATTCCTTATCTAAGATTCAAAATAAAATAAATTTAAACATCCTTTGATACAAATTCTGTATTTAGTTACCTAAGATAATTCCTAATATTAATTCCTAAGGAAAAATCAAAATTAGACCAAAACTAGATTCCAATTCTTTGTTACCACATATAATAAAAGCATTTTAAGTTAATTTTAATCAACAATTATTAAAAAAAACCTAGAAAAATCGCACAATAGTCTGAATATATGAAAAAAATCTACTCAAAGTTATGTTGTATTAGTAATAACAAACATCATCAACGAAAAACGTTCGTAGATTTTGTTAAACAAATTTAACAGACGCGTTTGTTAAAAAATAGAATCTAACAGACACGTATGTTGAAACAATGGTATTCAAATTACATGTCCTTTGAAAAAAATCAACAGCCAAACGCTTGTTGAATTTTACATACAAATTTTTTTAAGTGTATTCAACAATGGAAATCAACGTACAGTTCGTAAATGTCGTTAAAAATATTTAACAAACATGTATGTTGAAAATAAGAAATTAACAGAAATGTCCTTTGAAACACTCAAATTCAAACAACATTTTTTTTTTTTTTTTTTTTAATAAAATGTGTTGTGTAATAGGGTTTAGAATATGTGTCACAACAACACATAAATACCTTTTAAGACCTAGGTCTAGACCTGGGTCCCACAACAACTGGCGTTCTGAGGTGTAGATTAACGCTTTTTTTAAACATCTGTGGGTTGAAGCCACCTGAGACTAAGTGTTCCGGCAAACTATTCCATTTGTACGCAGTTCGGACAAAGAAGTCTCTCTGCGATCTGCCAGTATGACAGCGCGGGATCTTTACCGTTTCACTGGTTGCGGCAGCCGATTGCCGAGTGGAACGGGGGTAAAAATAAGTTTGAGGCATGATGCCGCTGATTTCATCTGAGCACTGCTGATGACGATATTTGTAAAAAACAACGAGGTCAGCAACAGTGCGACGATGTTGTAGGGAATCAAGTTGTGATGTCAAAGTTCGATCACCTACAATTCGTATAGCTCGCTTTTGAACAGAGTCCAAGAGGGCCAAGATGGAAACAGAGGCAGCACCCCAAACTTGACAGCAGTACTCCATACAGGGACGAATATAGGACTTATGTCGTCTACATGTCGTTTAAATAAATTTAACAGACAAATGTTTGTTGAATTTTACCTACATATTTTTTTGAGTGTACGATGAAAATAATATATAGTCCCTGGGCTCACGCCGACTTCATGTGATGATTACCACATATTTTATACTTCGTGAGGCGCCTGTCCTTGACGAGTCCAAAAACTTTTGTTCCGCCATTTTTCTCGATTCGGCTGCTTTTTCGTTCGGCAAGCTCCGAAAAATGCCGATCGCCCGAGATCTTGTAAATTTTGGTTTTTTTTAACTATGGGGGTTGGAAATTTGATTCAGAACACGACGGTAACATTTTCCGACAAAAATTTTCTTGCTTTTGTCTAGTCCGACAACCCCAACATACCAAAATGTCAGTTGTCAGACTCGACAATAGCAGCCATATTTTTTGGAGCTTGCCGAACAAAAAAGCGGCCGATTTGAGAAGAATCGCAGAACAAAAGTTTTCGGGCTCGTCAAGAACAGGTGCCTCACGAAATATAAAATATGTGGTAATCATCATATGAAATCCGCGTGGGTCCAAGGACTAATAATAAAAGCGCTGAATTTTCATTTGAAAAGAGCAACTAAACGAAGCAAATTGTTTGTCTGTGAACTTGGAACTCGAACACAAGGGAAAATAAAGAAAAAATATTTTTGGGAACTATACAAACGACGTTGATGATTGTATTAAAATTTTTTTGTTTGTATATAGTTGTAATATATATCACTCAAATTCTTAAAACAGGTAACCCAACTAACATTTTGCCTTATAAATTGTCTTTTAAGAATATTTTTCACTTAAAAGAGCCCTAGAATAACATTCTCCAAGAATGTTTAAAACTGAATACTTATTATCTTCTTGTCAAAGAAATGTCGATTTATAAACTATATATTATATTCTTACATGGCATATTTACACCTTGATAGATTCTGTTGTAAGGCTGTTTCTTACACCACACTTGGTATACTCTTATTGTTTTTAGTGGAAAAGTTTTCTTAGCCAAGACATATTTAGTCTTACAGTGCTCTTAATTTCTTTCTTTATGAGTGTTCTGTAGGATTTCTCTTGACCAAGAGTTTTGTAAGATTAAAACGTAAACAAATCTTTATAGAGAACGCTATAAGATTACATATTGTTTAAATTCTTTAGCAAGAGCCTTTAAAGTGTGTTTCTTTTAGAAAATATGACATTTGTTTGAGTCACAGAAAACAAAACTTAGTGATTGACGTAACTCTAAAACTAATTAATGTTAAAAATCGAGTGTTAGATAAATTACTGTTTTATTCGGTTTTTTATTTAAAATAATATAGTAAATATGTCTCTAAATATAAGCCAGTGGCATAAAGTTAAGCAAAGTGGATCCTTTAATAGGAAACGCCAAAAAATTTATTCTGAAATGAGTAAAAATATTATTTCGGACGTCTTTCAAAAAAATAAAATGCAGCAGCCAGTTGCATCTACTAAATTGACTTTTAGTACTGACTTATCAAATAATATGGTATCAAATGCAGGAAACTCGTTGGATGCAATCCCAGAAAATCTAACTGATTCTGAATTAATTATTGGGCAAGAAACATTTTCTGTTCTTTCTGAAAATGATTCAGATGAAGAACAATTGTCTAAAAAGGAGGAAATTGTTCAGAAATTAAAAAACTGGTCAACTCCTTTTAATGTTAGGCAAACCGCGTTAAAAGAATTACTTAAAATTTTTAATTTCATGGAACCGGGATTATTGCCAGCTGATCCAAGAACATTATTGGAAACTCCAAAAGTAATAGTTGTAAAGAAAATAGGTAACTCGTTTTAATATATATTTATGTAACGTCTTTAATCATTATTATTATGCGATGTTAAATTTAAAGCCTTGTTTTTATTTTTTTGTTGTGGTTTTTTGGCGTAAAAGGTGAACGTGGAAAATATTGGCATCAAGGTCTATTTAATTGCCTACAACAAGCATTGTCAAGGACAAATGAGCAAACAACTTATTCATTAAACATAAATATTGATGGTTTGCCAATAGCCAACAGTTCCAAAGAAGAATTTTGGCCTATCCTTTGTAATATTTACGAGCTACCAAATAATAAACCAATGGTTGTTGGAATATATCATGGAGTTGGAAAACCAAACCTGGATGAGTATTTAAATCAGTTTGTTGAAGAACTTAAAATAGGTATGAGAGATGGGATATATTTAAATGGACATTTATGTCATCTGAAAGTTCGAGCTTTTATATGCGATTCCCCAGCAAGAGCATTTATCAAAGGTATTAACAAATACAATTTAAACTATTTTAGTACCTAATTCTTAAATTTGTTATAGGTACTGCAAATTATAATAGCCAAAATGGTTGTTTAAAATGTATAACCGTTGGCGAATACTCGTATGAATCTCGGACCAATATTTTTCCACGCACAGGATGTCCTAAACGAACTGACTTTGATTTTCGTAATAAAGTAAATTCCGTAAAATAAAGTGTATCTTTTACTTTCTACTATCTTTACCGTATACTTTTTATGGTTTAATTTCTAGACTAATGAACTTCACCATAAGCGTACTTCGCCTTTAGAGCAGCTTGAAATTGATATGGTAGAAGACTTTCCAGTTTCCGATTCGCTACATTTATTAGATCTTGGTATTATGAAAAGGTTTATATAATTTAGTATAGAGCAATATAATAATTTTGATATTATGAATTTATATAATTTTAGATTACTTTTTGGTTGGAGAGACGGAACTTTTAATAAAAGAGGCAAATGGAGTGCAAAAGATGTATTAAACATTTCTATGAATCTTTCCAAATGCACTTTACCACGAGAAATTCATCGTTCCGTGAGATCACTAGAATGTTTGGCGCATTGGAAAGGAACAGAGTTCCGTTCTTTTTTTTATTATATTGGTAATGTTAAACAAAACATTCTTTACGAGATTGACTTTATTACTTTTTTAGATTTTTATTACAGATATAGTTGTTCTGAAGAATAATTTACCAGTGGATATGTATGCACATTTTCTACAGCTGTTTTGTGCAATCACAATTTGTTCTTCTACACATTACATAAAGTATATAGATGTTGCTGCAAAATTAATGGAAAGTTATGTCGAACGATACAGGGATATTTTCGATCAAGAATTTATGACCAGCAATGTACATAATTTATTACATCTCGTAGATGAAGTGCAAAAATTCGGTGTATTGTCAACTTTTAATGCATATCCATTTGAAAATATGTTATACCAAATAAAATTACTACTACGACAGGGTAACTGTCCGTTGGTACAAGTAGCTAAGAGGATCCACGAAATCAACCAATGTAAACTGGATATAAAATTGAGAAATAAAGAAAATTTTCCAATTTTGAAAGCTACAACTAATCGAAGTGATTATTCAAAACTTCACATATCCGATTCGTTTTTATTGAGTACGGATTTTGCAAACAGATGGTTTTTAACGAAGAAAAATGAACTAATTCAGTTCAATAATGCATTTAAGGGAAATGATGCAATATTTTACATATCTGGTCAAAAAATGCAGAATCTCGATTAATTTTTCGAAAAACCATTTAAATCCTCTTTTATTAATATATTTGAATGTTGTTTATACGGTGTGGATGCAGAGAAAAAAATCTATCAATTATCAGACATTAAATGTAAAATGGTAGCTATTGTATATGATGAGACTACAACTGTATTTGTACCTTTAATACATACTTTACTTTGAAAGGATCTTATATTCCATAAAGATTTTTTATTGAATTAAAAAATATTAAAAACAATCAAATTCATTTTAACAGAAACAAAGCAAAAATCTTTTACAAAATTAAAAATTCTTAACTTAGGATTGTAATAAAATGTATTGCATATGTATTGCATATTTATTTATCTTTAAGATGAAAATTATATCATATATATTTGGTAAAAAAAAGTATAAAAAAGTATCACTCATATTAACATTTTAAAAAATAAAAATAAATAATTCATTAACTATATTCATTAAAAAAAAAAATAAAAAAATTGGTTGGTTTTAAACTTAAATCACATTTTGGATCACCAGTTTATTTTGTTGTTTGGGACTTTCACTATTTTCAGTGCTCTGTTTTGGTTTTTTGCTTCTTTTTGATCCTTTTCGGGAGTTTTTCATAGGGTCCTTAGAGCATCTAGGCAGTGCATTTTTCAATATGTTTGAAAAAAATAGTTTACATGCAGCGTGTGTGAAATTTCCATCGTTATTGGATTGTATAGTCTATAGTGGGTTATAAATTATAATATATGAATATTTTTACTTATAATTTAATTAAAACTTTATTGTCTTACCTCTACCATAGCATTTCGCAATCGTTGCAAATTTTGGAATTTTTTTTTTATGTGCCCTTTCCAGCGCCACTCCAGGAAAATTCTAATAAAACATTTCTGGTCACAATATCTATCAGAGAGTAGCATACCGTTGTGCCATCAATCGGTGTCCGTCCAGCAATATTTGTTAATTTTCTTTTCTGTTATTTAATTTAAATTATCAGTATGATTGTAAAAAATTACGTATGTTTATTAAAACTTACAAAGTCCTGCATTTCAGCATCTGTGCTTAAACTTTCATCTAAGGCAATCAGTTCATCTCCTGATTCACAGGGCTTTAGTGCTGATGTCGATTGTGGAGCGGTAGTCTGTGATTAAATTAATTGTAAAAAATTATGTAATATTATACAATTACATTAATTAATGACATTACTGGAATTTCTTCCCATTAAATGTTAAATATTTTTAATTCGGTTGAATTTATTTAGTTTTTAATTTTTATTTTCACATTCAAAAATTTAAAAACAGATGATTCTTACCTTAAATTCAATTAGCCACTCGATTTTTGCTTCTAATCGTGCTAGCGACCGATTAAAGGTATCAATAATTGTTTTCCCCATTTCTTCGCACATAGAGCTATGACATGTGGTCAGAATATTGATGCCTGTGTTTTCTTCTGGGGTGTTCTGCATAATAAATCCATCCGTATAATCTTTAGCAGTTGACTCCATACTTTCATTGTAGACCCCTGGCGTAACATCCAACACATATTCCTATAATAAAAGTTAAACAATTCACTTATAAATAATGCAAATAAATAAAAAAAACATTAGTTTTACTGTTATTTGTTCTGGCATCAATTCAATTGTTCCCAACTTCTCCGCTGGAAGGTTAAGATCATTGATAGCTATAATTTCATCCTGAAAATAAATCAAAATAACTAATCATACTATTTACACAAACATTTTTAATATTTACATTGTAATCCACATTTTGCATTTCGTTATACACTACTGTATTTGTTTTTGATTTTCTGGTCGAAATTAAACATTCAGAATCAGATTCTGATTTCATAGCCGTCATAATTTCGAGTGCTTCTTTATAGCTTTGAATATTTCTTCGCTTTACTTTGCATTTCATTTGGTAACAACCAGGAAATGGTGGTTCAGAACTAGAGTCCCACAAAAGCCTATCCATAGCGAACGTTTTTTTTAATGGCCAATTTAGTATATTATTTATTTCCCATTTTTCTGGGAGAATACTCAACACAATTTCATCATCCTCAATTGTTTGTACAACTTTGAAACTCATTCTACAAATTTAAAAATTATTAAATTTAAAAATAATATTTAATTCGTTTTCGGTTTATTTTTTTTAAATTGAATGACAATAAAAATCACCTGTTGATCAGTGTGATACGCAAAATATACTAAAATAACACAACTGACAGTTGATACACTTGTATACACATGTATTCGCAAAATATTCTCTTAATACTCTTGGATAAATTCTCTTTAAGAAAAACTCATACCTCTCCCTTATTACATACTTACTATATTCTTACATAGGATAAAAATAAAAATATTTTTTAAATACTCTTAGATAAGTTTTCTATAAAAAACTCATACCTCTCCCTTATTAAATACCTACTATATTCTTACATAAGAAAATAATTATTTTAGGTGACATTTCTATCAGTGGCGGGCTCAGGGTAAACCCATTTAACTATTTGACGACAAAGTATACAAATACATAGTATAGCAACAGCAACAGTATAACCGAGTTGTTGTATCAGGTGAATCAGGCCAAGTCCAGGAAATGGTGTAGAATTCTATGTATGCATATTTTATATTTTATATAGGTCAAAGTTAACCCTATACTGAGAGTTTTTTCTACAAGCTCATTCAGACCATATGTTACAATTATTGGTTATCGTTGTAGTTGTAGATGGTATTAAAGAGTGCATGTATGTGTGTAATGTAATTAGGTATTGTAGTATTGTGTAACAATTTGGTAACAATTTGGTAACAATAAATTGACAACAAACAATATTATACATATTATTCATTCTCGCATATAATAAAGAGTGAGATGAGTTATAAGATGTTTGCTCGAAAATAAATTTAAATTACAATCATATGAGCGAAAGAGATCAAGATATTATGTTTAAATTCAAACCAACACTTTGTACAAGCCATGAAACCGCGATACATATACACAAAAACGTCTATATTTAGACTGATTATTCAAAAATTTAAAGAGACAAAGTGCCCCTTTATCATTATGTTGGTGTATACATATACGGCGTAAATTAAAAGATAAATGAACAGTAACATCATTTGTTTTGATTTTGTACCATGGGATGGAAAAAGAAAAAACTATAAAAACACAACAGTTTATATGGCGGCAAACCGACAATAATACAAGCCATATTCCTGCGCTAATTGACGCATACTATTACATATTTGCCTACTAATTCTTTAAATGTTAGTGAATTTTTCGACCGTTTTTGATGCATACTACAATATAAAACCGAAACAAAACTACGACTTGTTGTCTATGTATCGCAACAATATGGCTTGTATTTATACACTTGTGTTGGTTTTGGACGGCAACATTTCGGTCAAATTTCGGTCCATACTAATCCAAAATAAGCATGTATATGTAAGAATTTAAATAAAAACCAAAGTGCAACGTTTCCGTTGTTATGCATTTACCAATACAATGATAATGGGGCAAAAGTAAAGTAGTATATGTTTACCTGTTCAAATAATCAGTCTTCTAATATAGACGTTTTTGATACACATAACAAAAAAACTAAATTTGTGTAATTTTGTGTAAATGAATATGAAAGATGAAATAAATCGTAGTTAAGTTATTTAATAATATACGTGTATCAGCAAGCCTTCACGGCTGGTAATAAACATAAATGTTGGTTTTGATATATAACATAAACCATTTTGTACCAAAACTTTGTTTAACATTCGAAAAATTCCATTAGTTTATTTTATATTCTTCAAAGACGTAAGAAAGATGTGTCTCTGAGTAAATAACTGCTTTGTGATACTTCAAAATAAGGCAAAATACTGCCACACGTGCTTCTAAGGAAATGCAATTTTGGTTATTCCTGGTGAATATTGATAAATTTGTTCTCTGAATTTTCTAGCAATATCCAAAATAATTTGATTTCTTCAATAGACTTGGTGGTGTTAGAGGAAGTTGTACGACCACAAAAACAGACTTCTTTAGCTTAATGATAACCTCTCACAAGTTTCTATAATCGAGTATCAACAAAATTATATGACTTTAATTTTGCTGGTTAATTAATATTTATTTCTTCAGTTTTACCGAAGAGTATAAACTCATGCCGACCCTGGAAACTAATTTAAACGTTTTCTTATAAGACACTTATAAGATATTTCACGCAGAACGTCATTTCGTCCATATTGGTTTAGGAATTTCCATTATGAAAAATAGCATCCATTTTGTAATTTTATAGATATGTTTTTTTTCAAATGGTATATTTTAATATATTTTGGCAATTTTAGGAACTTATTAAGTGCTTTTATAGAGTTTCCTCTCATAACAAGTACTATGTAGTATTTTAATTAGTCCATTTTATGGTATTTGATTTTTTTATAATTTTTATTTTTTTAAATAATATTAGTTCTTTATTTTATTATTTAAATTTTTAAGAGCGCAAAAAAATTAGATTAGGTAGCTATTATTTTTAATTGAAAAATTTGAATTTGCAGCGAAATTCTATGCTAATTTCAATGTAAATTTTAATTATATAAAAAGCAATTAGTTTTTCAAGCATTATCTGTCTTAAATTAATTTATATATATTAATTGTCAATGATAATCACAAGTTTGTTATAAGACGGAATTAAGAATCATTAAAGTTGTATAATCCTATAACATAATTTTCAAAGATTATAACGATGAATTATATAGTATACAACGTATAAGTCTTAAAACGCTCTTACATAAGAATGTATATTCTGATAACAACCTTACGAAAGACTACTGTACGTCTATTCTTATAACTTATATCATTCTTTCTCAAGAAAGATGAGCCTTATATGATACTTATATACATCTTACATGCCACTTATTTTAACCTTATATGCCCAAAAAGTTCGCCAGAAGACTCTTTAAAGTTTAATATAAGATGCATTTTAACTCTTATATGACGCTTATAAAAATCAAAATTGTTAGTTGGGAAATCCCCTACACACACTGATAGTTTTCATAATACAAGTATACAAGACTGTTCGAAATCGGTGGTAGTATTTTTTTGTGATGATCAATATTTTTGGAAATTTTTTTTTTCACTCAAAAAATAAAAAAATGTACAATTCAGCAAAAAGTTTAAATATTATTTTGATGTCAGAAACTATAAACGACGTACAATATGATTGTTGTAAAAAGTTTTTGTTTGGAGTTGTAATAAATATCACTCAAATCATCAATGCAGGAGATTGCCCCCACACAGTGATAATTTTGATAATCCGAGTATAAAGATTATTCGAAATCGTTTGTAGTATTTTGTAGTAATGATAAACAATTTTGCATTATTTTCTGTAGCCAAAATAATTTAAAATGAACAGTTGAGCAACAAGTTGAAATATTCTTTTGATCTCAGAAACTAAAACAACGTACATGATTGTAGTATATTTCTTTTTGTTTGTAGTTGTAATAAATATCACTCAAATCATTAAAACAGGTGAGTCACCCACACGCAGTAATAATTTTGATATTCCAAGTATACATCCTTGTTCGAAGTCGTTTGTTCAAATGGTAAATAGTTATGGAAGTATTTTTTTACTTAAAAAATAAAAAATGGACACTTAACTATCGTTTTTTTTTAAGAATCGGGCAGTCGCGGAAATTTTCAAAATTTTTTTTTACAAATTTGAAATCAATCGATCTGGCTTGGCCGTCTCCCGAAAACTTTATGGGATTGGGGTATTAGGATCCACCCCCACCCCTTCACACCCTCTTTAAGTTTTAGCATATAAAAATTTCTATATAAAATTAATGGGAAGAGATAAAAAAAATTTAATGGCTCCATTATCTTTCATTCAGACCGGCGCAACTTTTGAGTCCAAAAGTTGGTTTGCACTCCCAACCCCAACCAACCCCGTGGGTGGGGTTGACCAATTAAATGAGTAAAATATGTCATGTGGGGTATCGTTAGAATCAGAATTTCATAACAAATACAATATCCCATATTACCCCATGGTCGGTGATATAACCATGCCATGCCATGTTTGCCATGCCATGTTTGGTGTCGATTTCAATATAATCGGGAATGCTGAGTTTAATGATGATGATAAAAGTGAGGGCCGGACTCGGGGTAGTCCAAAAAGGGGTGGAGGTTGGGGGGTCGGTTATAAAAAAAATCGAAATTATCGTCATAATAAAAATTGGGGTCGGACTCAGAGTAGTCCAATAGTAGGTTGGGGTTGGGGGTCGGTTATACAAAGTATCGAAATTATTGTCATTATTATCGACTTTTACATAATCGAGAATGCTGAGTTCAATGGTAATGGTAAAAATGTTGACTGGACTCAGGGTAGTTCAATAAGGGGTGAGGGTTGGGGGTCTGGTCTTGAAGAGTTTAAAAATTATCGTCATTATTATTGAATTCAACATACTTGAGGACGCTGAATCCAACAGTGATGTTTAAATTGGGATCAAAAATATAAGGGCGTCACTAAAGGGTGGGAGTTTGAGCTGAAAGCCGAAAATATATTATGGGTACAGATTTTGGATAAATTGAGGGTACTGAATGCAATGGTGATGCTGAAATTAGTATTTGGGTCCAGGCAAGAAACGAGAGGATAAGAGTTTGGGTCTAAAATTAGGGAAATGTTCAAATATACATAATAAATATTGGTTTTTATATGATTCGAGGATACTGAATCCAATGGTGGTCTTGGAATATGCAATCAAGCAACCATAGGAGCAAAATCAGAAGCTGGAGGATGGGGTGGAGAATAAAAAATGTTCAAATATACATTATACACCAAGGGTTACTAGGCAAAGGAACCCCTTAAAAGTGGGTTATTCTTAAATGTTAGTTGAATTATAGAAAGGAAAGGCAGAAAAATATTTTAAAATTATTAAATAAGAAAAATAACTAGTGGGATGGGGGTGTGACCATAGGGGCCACGCCAAGAACTTCCCGTAAGATTAAAAACTAACCAGTTACTGGATAAGGTATACTAAAGTACCAAACATAAAAAAAATTGTACAATATAACTTAACTGCAATAAATACAAATAAAAAACAAAAAATTACAAAATTAATATTAAAACAAATTTGAAAAAAAAGTCAACAAAAAGTGAATATTAGCTCAATGAGGGTTTTAAAGCCTTAAATACGCAAAATAAAGATTGATGTATTATACAACATATCAATTGTAATAATTTCTTAAATAGAATTTGAATGTGTACGAGCTTTTTGTAATCATATTTAAATTTAGGAAAACACTAACACTCAAACTGCCAACTAAAATAAGTTGTCTAAACCGATTCAGAAGGTATTGAAAGGTGAAGATATCATTAAAATGATCAATATCAAAAATGATCTCCAACACAACAACCTAACCTTATGGTAAGATAAAAGATCAGCATTTGTTTGATGAACGGCGACCACTATATACAAGACACCTCAAAAGCAAATTTGTTCTAACTCATGTTAACTAAAAATTTTAACCAAACATTCGGCAAAAACACTTAATAACTGTGGCTGTTGTGATATATTTAAAAGACTAAGATAAAGTTTTTAACCAAAAGTGGCTAGTTGAAAAACTACTATAAACATTAATAAAACCTTATGCTCTAAGTTTCAACAAAATTTAACTTCAGGACTGAGTGTTATTGAAGTCTAAAAAAACAGTTGTTCAACGAACTACAGACATCCTCCACGACCCCTTTGCCAAATTTTGAAAATAGCTCATTTAAAATAGCATATTTTCCATATTCAAATAAACCCGGATGCGCGCTCATTTTAATTCAAAAGTTTCATCAAGTTCTCATGCGTTTGTGTAATGAAAATAACACCTATATTTCAAATTTTCTTAAAAAACTCAAAAAGAAAGATAGCAATTGTTTATACAAATGTCATTATAAATGCCTGACATGATGACAAACAAAATGGAAGGTAACTGGTCTTGATAGCATTATTTATTCTCGTAATATTTGCAAGAGATGATTTTCAGTTTTTTGGAAACCCTTAAAAAATAAATGATTTCATTAGAAAAGGACTGGGCTGTAAGTTACGCCAGGATATATCGATTAAAGTTGAAATCGGATCATTCGTTGTTGAGAGAGCGTTGGACAAATTTTTGTCCACATACGACGATACACACACATACCCACACACACATACATACTGGCAGCTAAAAATAGCCTTAAAAGGTTCAGGAGGTCTTGAAACGTAAAGATATTATAAAAATTTCGATTTCGAAAATCGACCCAAAAACAATAACTTCTTGTATCATGAAGTTAATAAACAGTTGACCAAGCAATCTACTCTCGAGCCTCTGACCTTTTTGTCAAATTTAGAAAATAACTCAGGTTTTTGATATTCAAGTAAGCCCGAATGCATTTGCAGCTCATTTACATACCAAAGATTCATCCAGATATCATGCGTTTGCATAAAGAAAATAACACGTAGTTTTTTCACATTTTGTTATAAATCTCAAAAACTACGATAGCAATTGTTTATACAAATCTCATTATAAAGGTTTGACTTGATGACAAACAATATGGAAGCTTCATGGCCTTGATAGCATTATTTAATCTCATGATATTTGCAAGAGATGATTTTCAGTTTTTTGGAAATCACTAAAAAACAAATGATTTAATTTCGCTAAAAAAAGACTTGGATTCTAAGTTAACGTCAAGATACATCGATTGCGACCACCTTCATTAAAATCGACCCATTCGTTGTTGAGAAATCGTTGGGCAAAAATTCTCCACACAGCGATATACACACACATACACACACACACACATACAGGCTGCCAGCTAAAAATAGTCTAAACAGCTTCAGGAGGTCATGAAACGTAAATATATCATAAAAATTCCGATTTCGAAAATCGACCCAAAAACAATAACTTCCCATATCGGGACAAGAAAACTAGAAAAATTATTGAACAAGCTTTTGGTATATTGATAAAACCAGTTCCGAACTTTTAGTAGAAGTGGCGGAATGATATGCTATGGTTTTAAAAAAAGTGTCCAAATTATAGTAAGTTGTTTTATTTTACCCAACATTGCAAAAAAACTGAATATACAAAACAACTTTAAAATACTGGAGGAGCATAGCCACAATGAAATTGTAGATGATGATTCCGAAAATCACATTGTGTCATCTTCTAGAGCAAAAGGATGAACGATCCGTAATAATTTGATCACAAATACTTAGACTGCGTTCCAATTGATGCTAAATTGTACTAAACGTGCTAAATCAATTTAGCCAACTATTTAATTTGACTAAATTAAAATTTTCTTTCTAAATAATTGTGAAGAAATTCGTTCGTTAAACAATATCTGACAATTTGATTACAGTAATTTACAATAAAATTCGGTAATTTTGTGAAATTAAATTTAGATTTAGCAGTTTAGTACAATTTAGTAGCTAATTGGAACCCAGTCTTAGTTGCAACATATATATATGTAAATCATTTCCTTTCCATTATTTCTTTTGGAATAAATAACTGCTCAAATCAGCTTTAGAGGAGATCACCAAATGGAAAACGCCAAAAATAATATGAAAATGTTTTAATTATAACCCACAATTGTATTATTATTGAAAATATTATTAAAAACACTAAAACATGTTTTACAGATAAATTCGAAAATAAAATATTTTTCATCTATACTTGTTCAAGGTCGAATAGCAATTTTGAACAAATTTTATCTTCAAAGAAACGTGCCTACTGCCTAATAATAGAATTGTTTAATGAAAACATCCAATATTTTTAATTTAAATACATTTATTAATAAAGATTGAATTACCATAGTTCCTTGTTGCGAAATACTACAACAAGAAACTTTTTTAACTACTAACTTGAGAAATCGTCATTATTTACTCAATTTCCCCAATGAGAAGTAATTTTTCTCAACCTAGGTCAATAATAATAAGAAAAATTACCTAGGTTAATAATGATAAACTTTCTACAACAAAACACAAACAATAGTAGATTGTATTCAGTGGCGTAGCTAGCATGGGTGGCACCCGGGGCGGATATTGTGGTGTCACCCTAAAAATAAAAACTGTCAATAATAATAAAAAGCCGATGAACGTAATTTATAATTTTTTTTTATTAATACTAATGAGCATTATTATTAATAAGCTTCATTGGGTCGTTGTTGCCCGCAAGTAATTTTTATTTAATTTTAATTTACTGAAACTCCTCTCACACGAAGCCACTAATACGCAAATAGATAAAACTTTAGTGCGACCGTAACATTCGGAAGAAATTCTGAAAAATCCCAATCCCTAAATCTTGAACTGACTTAAGTCTAGTTTGGAGTTCAACACTGAATCGGTCAAGACATTCCAACATGTCCTTTTTAAGTTGAGCTCTCAGTATCAGTCCAACATCAGGGGCAAACTCACCAGCCATTGGTTTTTTACGTTCTTACGACGAATTCGGCTTTCCATTGGGATGTAATAGTCCTCCGATTTTTTCGCAGCAAGAATTATTGCCTCTTCTACAATGTGACTTCGTTATGAATTGACTCTATTTTTGTAACTAATTGATCAATATTCAAGCCCTTGCTTTGCAATCCAATCTGAGCACAGATATTATTTCCCTTAGAATATCATTCCAAAACAAAAGATAGCAAAGAAACGCAAAATCACATGCTGCATGGATAAGGTTCTGTGCAGCGCCTCTAGTGTCTACATTTTCTTGTTGATCACTTAACTTCTCAATTGCAGTCACAATCCCATCAAAATTTTCGGCCAATACTTTTACTGCCGCATAATGAGCACTCCAATGCGCTATTAAGAGTCTTTTAACAGTTGCTTTGTTGTGTTTAACAAGCACTTCCCAGCGGCTAGTCGAAGCAGAAAAACATGTAAAAATGGCTTCCACTGTTCCGAAAAACGTTACACAAGCTATATTTTGTGCAAATGAGTGTTGGCCTCATAAATTAATTGAATGATCTATGCAGCCGACAAAAATTGCTTTGTTATTTTTTGCTTTAATAACAGCTTGCTCTCCTCCATATATACTACTCATAACAGCTGCATTATCATAACCTTGCGAACGACAATTCATAACATATATACCGTCATTTTCAAGATTTTTACACTGAAAAAAGCATGTCCTATTTCCAATCGAAATGCAGTTGTCTCAACCTCACCGTGCGAGCAGATATAGCGAATCGAACTATGAGATTGATTCAACAACTGTACAGTTATAAACCGATGTATTTGAGACAGTCTAACTTTGTTCTTCATCATGTCAATAAAGTGCTAGGTTCTGTTTAGATAAAAACAAAGTTATATTCAATAATCTGGATAAAAGATGTTTCCACTTCTGTTTTTCATTATATATTAATTGCAAGGCTGCGTCTCCTATCGTTTTATGAAATTTTAACCTCATTTCCAAAGCTTGCCACTTTTAAAAATTCTCCAGATGTTCATTTGAAGTTTCATGGTCGGTTACTTTGGGATTTAGTTTCCACCACTCTGAAATCCAATCGTAGATTTTGTATTATTACTATTGGTGACAGCTAATACACGACAGTAGAAGCAGTACAGGTTATTATTTAAAGGAGAATAAACCATCCATGACCGCAGAATTTTTTCAAAGGGCATCACTTTATAATACCATTCTTTAAAAAGATGGCGAACATCACCTTTTATGTCCAACCCGATTCAAGATACAGTAGCAAATGACCCTTCTCTATTTTGAAAATGTTCACTTCCTTTTTTTATGATTTCAATGCGAACATTATCAGAGACGAGTATATTCTAATGTGATACATCTCTTAAGTCCTGAAGTGATTCACCCATGTAAATACTGTTATTAGAAGCATTAGCAGCATTATCACTGTCATTTTCAGTATTTCTTTCTAATTCGTCTTCATCATAAGTTATCATTATTAATTCTGTATAGTCGCTGTTGCTTTCCGAAGATGAGCCAATATTCTCTGAAACATTTGTTGCATCAACGTGAGAATCAGGTTCTTTTGATGTACCTTGGATATCATCGGGTTTTGTAACATATTTATAGATGAATCCAGATATGCTCTGAACTGCATCTATTTTAGCTTGTTTGGTCTTTCTCTGCTGTAACCCACTTTTTCTTTAAGAAGTATGGACTCCTCGTGGCATATTTATTTTTTGGGATATTTGCTAAACGAAATCTAAAAAAAATATTTTTAATTATAGTAGGTATCAGCAAAGCATTAATTCTAAATATATTTGTAGGGTACATATATGTCTAGTTCATAATAAGTACACTGTGTTAACGACTTAATACACCGCCAAGAAAATTAATATATTTAAATTTCCTTGTAACAGGAATAAATTGTAATAAATTTCCTTATATTAAATAATATTTGATAAAATGGAATAAACAAATCATATGCCTAATATTATAAGGAACTATTTAAAAAAATATAAGTACATATAAAATCCTAAAAGATATTTTATATAAAGAATTGAAACCATAATTAAATATCCAATTAGAATCATGCTCAATAATTTACAAAATTAAATGTGATTTTTGTGAAAAATTTTACATCGGGAAAACCGGAAAATGTTTTAAAGGCTGATTTAAGGAATACCTTCCTAAGAAGAAACATAAACAAAATTCAAGGTCTATTTTTGCAAACCATTTACATAGTTAACAACAATAGCTAAACCAGCTTAAAAAAAAATTGAAGGCTTTACATTTATGTCGCCAAGGATCTCTAAAAGAATAACTTGATGACTTTGAAATTTACAAGGGATTTAAAACCCAACAAAATATAATTTTAAATGATACACATTCATTTAATTCAAATATATAAATATATAAAATTGAAAACAAACAGTATGAGTATGTATCTATCTATAAAAATTTGCGAAGCTGCAGTAATTGCATAACTGCCATTTTATTCCACAGCAATTATTTTTGTGTCCCTTGAAAAAAGATCTATTCTATTCTATCTATCTAATTTATTCCTTGAGTTTCAAGATAAAGGAAAAACAAAATATTTTGAGATCATTTACAAACACGGTGATTTGATTGTTTATTAGTTTCCCTAGGTGTTTGCAATTAATTTGTTTGAAATGTAAAACATATATTAGGTAGGAAGTTAAGCTAATACTTTAGAAATAATTTTGGAATAGAGACATTGTAGCTCAAGGGTGCCACCCTATCGACAAAGGGTGCCACATTATCGACGTAAACCACTTTTTCTATACATAATTCAGCATATGTGTTTTCAGACCTTTAGCCAAATTCTGTAATCGTGAAGCGGTGAAGTGTTTAAAATTTCTTCGTTTCTTTTCATTAAAAAACTTATCACTTCACCGCTTCACAGTTACAGAATTTGGCTGCTGGTCGTTAAAGAATCATTATTGCATACTAAATAATATACCGTAAAAAAAAGTCAATATGGTATCTATAGGAATATTCAGAGCTATTGAGTAATTGTAGTGATGGTATTCAATGCTCAACATATTGATTCGATTAATATTGTTAAAACTTTATTTCACGTAATAACTCAAAAATTTTAAAAAGTAGAATAGATTCTTTTTGAACTAATAACACATTTATAGGACACATTTATAAGTTATCACAATTTATAAATTAAAATTATATGGATAACCTGGTTAAAATGGTTTCTAGGTGATTTATCGTTCAAAACATTGTGATGGTTTGTTTAAGTTTTTTACGGTTGGGTGTCACCCCAAAACGGGTGACACCCGGAGCGAACCTCCCGCCCCCCTAGCTACGCCACTGATTGTATTACTAGTGCGAATGCGTTTTCCAAACAAGAGTTAGTTTGCCGGCAAATAACTCGCGTTTGGAAAACGCATTCGCACTAGTAATACACACTATTTTTTGTAACAAGTGCGTAAAATTTATAAATATTTATTTAATTGTTAATTCAATCATTTTATTTAACAAAGTTATAAACAAATTTAAGCTTTTTAAACAGAGTTTCGAACCGAAATTTGTTCCGTTTCGGTTTCGTTCCGACAATTATTTCGTTCCGGTTTGCGATTTGGTTCCTTAGTTTATTTTTTCGTTCCGGTTTTCGGTTCGGTTCCGGTTCAGTTCCGATGTCAAACTCAAGGATTTTCAGTATTCTTATGCAAAAATTCAAAAGAAACAACTTCAGTAATTATTGAATCTAGAACATTCTAAAAAATTAAACGAGCAACCATTATTTGTCACCAGTTTGATACAGGCTTCAGTAAGAAGTTTTTCAGACATAGTGAGCGTAATATTTTGAGGTTTAAATTTCAAATCTAATAACGTTGGAGTAAGCGACATTACACTACTTGAGCTTAAATTTGATGGCAGATTTCGTTTGCTTGAAGCTTTTGCTGATATTTTAAGACATTTTAAAATTTTAAATGCTTTTTTATTCTCTTCCATTTAATTATATCAGCTTTATTTGTATGTTTTTTCGATAATAATAGTATGTATTATTGTATTGTTTTCTAACCTATAGCCTAATGAACTTAACCTATTGCCTAATGAATATTTTATTCAATTGGTATGATTCCAATTGGTCAAATTGTTTTGATTTCATTAAAATTATTTTCAAATTATAATCACAATTGCTTTGATATGTTTTGTTCAAAAATCAAATTTTGAGTAATTCTCTTATTTCGTTTAGTTGAACTTGGTTGATTGTATGAGAAGGGCGTTTTTTATCATCAGGGTTTTTTTATTAAAAAATTTGATTTATCAATTAAAACAATAAAGATTTATTGTTTTAATTGAAGAAAATGTTTTTATTTTTTATAATACACAATTCTTTTTTATAATAAAATCTTTGTCAGAGAATAAAGTATTGTAATCGATTCGTGAATAATGAATTTTATTCTCTCGCAAATTAAAATTCTCGCTCGTGCCTCGCTCAAATTTTAAACTTTTGCTTGAGAATAAACTACTTCATTATTCACTCATTGATTAAACTACTATTATGACACCGTTCAATGTGTCTCTTAAAATTTGCTGCATGGTTTCATGACATTTTCAAAAAATGTAATAAATTTTGGACTAGATTATAAACCCAAAATGTACCTATAGCCTATAGCTAATTTTACATGCGAAATGAAAATCTTTTACTCATAATATATGAGTAGCTTTTTGTTAGAATATTTTTTTTGTTCTTTCACTGCAAACCGTTTCACATGAACCGTAAATAAAATGATTTTTCGTTACGGTTACGGTTCATTACATATAAAAAATTACGGTTTCGGTTACGTTCCGGTTCAGCCATAAATTTCGGTTAATAACGGTTTTCGGTTTACGGTTTGGTTCCGGTTCGAAACTCTGTTTTTAAATAATTAAAGTGCGCCATCTTTGTTGTAATATTTGTAAATTATTCGAGTTCGAAAATATAAACACAAGAATCCAACTAAAACAACACATAGGAATCCAACTAAGCTGTCAAAATAATAAACTTTAAAGACCTAAATAAATTGTTTTTTCTTGCAATTCCAATGATGCAATGTGTTTAAGTTGTTTTTACTATAGGTAAGTTATTTAAAATATTATTTTGATATTTTAGTGCTATAAAACTATTATATATAGAAAGATATATGGATAGATTTAACTACAAATCTCACATGCAGGCGGCGTGCTAGCCCGTGCACTAAATATTTTTTAGTCATATGTGGCGAAAAGTAGTTTTTACTTGTATTCTATTCTAGTACAAAATTGAATATTTTGTGCGCATGTGCTATAAAAATATTAATTGTATTACGTTGTTTCGTTTTATTTGTATGAAACTAAACTTCCAGGCTACTTGATATTTTAAGATATTTAAAAAATGAAATGGAAAATGACTAATCAAAATCTAATCAAAGCAAATATGATAATTGTCGGTGGTTAAAAATAGTACATTATATAACAAGCTTGAGAAGTAAGCTATTATTGACTGAGAACTTTTAGATGCGCGTCCCATCCCGAGGCGCGTAGCGTCGAGGGATATAATGTTCGAGGTCTATATTAGTCTTCTCAACTGAGGTATATATAGAATTTTTTTAACTACTAACACTAATTATCATATTTGCTTTGATTAGATATTTATATTAGTCATTTTCCATTTCATTTTTAAATATCTTAAAATATCAAGTAGCCTGGAAGTTAAGTTTCATACAAATAAAACGAAACAAAGCAATGCAATTATTATTTGTTTGTGTTTTTTTGTTCATTTCAATCAAAAATAAAAGAAAATTTGTCATTATTAACCTAGGTAATTTTTTGTTATTATTATTGACCTAGCTTGAGAAAAATTTCTTCTCATTGGGACATTTGATTAAATAATGACGATTTCTCAAGTTAGTAGTTAAAAAAATTCTATATATACCTTGGTTGAGAAGACTAATATAGACCTCGAACATTATATCCCTCGGCGCTACGTGCCTCAGGATCTAAAAGTTCTCGTTCAATAATAGCTTTCTTCTCAACCTTGTTATATAATGTACTATTATTTACAACTATTATTCATCATGTTTCGCCAAGTACCAGCTGTAAAATCCATCGAATTTATACTATAGCTCCATTTAATTTTTTTATTACATTATTTATTAATTTTACATTTTTCTAAAGATAATTTTAATATTTGCTTTTTTGACTGCCAGTAATAATTTTTTTTAGTTCCAGTTTTTCCATTGCCATTTTCTTTCCGATCTGGAAACTTTCTTTATTTATTAAAAGATTGAATTGAGTTGAATGAAAATGCAGGAGCCGGCGTGTACCTTGAAGCAGATAATGCCTTAAGAAGCAAACAATTTCCGCTTGGACAGTTTTATACTGTTATTCAAGTGGAGGTGTATGCCATCAATGAATGCAGGCATGTAATAACTCGTCTGCGTCTGCAAGGGAAAAAAATCGGCAAATGTTCGGATAGCAAAACATCTATCAAAGCACTGGTAAATCGGAGACTACTTGTAAACTCTTCAATAAGTTTAGGAAAAATCTTTGTAGAATAGCGCAACACAACAATATCACTTTGGGGTGGGTTCCAGGTCGTAGTGGCATTCCGGGAAACATAAAATTGGATGAACCTGCAAGGGCTGGAGCGGTCATGAAATACTCATGTCCAGAACCCGCCTTAGGGTAATCCAAAACGTTTGCCTTGTCACTATTAAAGGTGGATGCCGATCTCATGATGAAGGTCTTGTGGAATGCGTAAATAACAGGCAGGTAAAATAAGATGCTTATCAGCATTTCACAAAAATGTTTATTTTCTTTTAAGTCTAAAGGGGAAAACTCTCACCAGTGTGGTCGGTGTCCTTACAGGACATGGAAATCTAAATAAACACCTTTTTATCATGGGACTTAGTGAAAGTCCTCTGTGTGGGTGTTGTTTTGAAGAAGAGGAGGACTCAGAGCATTTTTTGAGTGTATGTCCAGCCTTTTCTAGTCTCAGAGCTAGGATTTGTGGTTCTGAAACTGTAGAGGCTGCCACAATCAAACTGTCGCCAAAACAGTTGGTTTAAGATTTCATTAAACTTACAGAAAAATTTTTGGAATAGTTGTTATGAGACCAAATTTGGATACGGCGCTATGGACTGTATAGACTGCGTGCCAGGATAAGTTCTGCCTCGTGCAACCTGTCCAACCCTTTCTAATCTAACCTAATCTATTAAGAGATTTTCTTTGGATATTTCTAATTTCTTCCGATATATATCTAGAAGTTCCTGATCAATTTTGTCTTTCTTAGATAAATAAAAAATTAATTAAAAAAATATTAAAACAGGAAATAAAATACTGCCCAATTGCTCACCATTGTTGCTGCGTATAACGGTATAACACGCTGTTTTTCGTTAACATTTTTCGTTTGCATTCCCCATTTGTTTTTAAATATGTTACTGAATAGTGGTTCATCATTTTGATTAACCGGTGTTTCGTGGTACTTTCGTTTATAATTCTTTCCACTTCAGTAGCGTCACTTATTATTTGAATTGGTTCCCAGAATATAAGTATATTTTAGATTCTTTATTATAATATTTTATAAATTTACCTCTGCAAAGTTAGTGGCAGAATCGCTTAATCCAGTTCTCAAATTTTATCCTGCAAGCTTCTGCTTAGAAGCAATACCTCTGATAGCTCTCGAATTGGTGATTTAGTTTTCGGATTTTATTTTGTTCTATAGACTTCATATCTTTAAAATATGGAGGCTGAAATCTCAAGCTCTGAGATATCAAGACTCCGGTTTTGGTTAAGGATTTTGATTTGGATTTCGGCATAAAACTTTTATGAGGACATTGTTTTTAGTTTTGGGCAGCGATGTATATCAAACATAACTCTTTGTTAAAGTAAATGTATTTTTTTATCTCTGCTTAGAAATTTATTACAAAACTAACACGAAACATCAATACGTTGCCGGAAAATCATAACAGATGATAAATTAACATAATTTAGTGAAAAGATGATACAATCAGCAAACTACTCAAAAACCTCTACATTTAGCGTTTCGAGAAAATCTTAAAAAATCACAAATTCATATTTCTTTCAAAATTCCAAAAATATTGTAAAAATTAAACAATGTCAAACTTTTTTCAAAATTCTAAAAATATTCCAAAAATTACTACAAAATTAAAGATTAAACTTTTTCAAAATTCTAAAAATATATATACAAAATTCTTAAAATTCAAAAATTTTATTTTTTTTTTTCAAAATTCTAAAAATATTCCAAAAATTACTACAAAATTAAAGATTAAACTTTTTCAAAATTCTAAAAATATATATATAAAATTCTTAAAATTCAAAAATTTTATTTTTTTTTTTCAAAATTCTAAAAATATTGCAAAAATTATAACAAAATCAAAAAATTGAAACTTTTTTCAAAATTCCAAAAATATTCCAAAAATTAGAATAAAATCAATTATTTAAACTTTTACTAAATCCCAATAATATTCCAAAACTCTTAAAAATTCAAAAATTCAAACTTTTTCCAAAATTATAAAAATCTAGCAAAAATTATAACAATATCAAATATTGAAATTTTTTTCAAAATTCCAAAAATTATAATAAAATCAAAATCGAAATAATAAATCGAAAATTTAAAATTTTTCAAAATTCCAGTAATATTCTAAAAATTCTTACAAAATCAAAAATTGAAACTTTTTTCAAAATTCTAAAAATATATATATAAAATTCACAAATTCAACAATTCTATTTTTTTATCAAAATTCTAAAAATATTGCAAAAATTAAAACTTTTTCCAAAATTCTAAAAATATTGCAAAAATTATAACAAAATCAAAAATACAAACTTTTTACAAAATTCCAAAAATATTTCAAAAACGATAACAAATTCAAAAATTTCCATGTCATATTTACGTCATACAACAGCTAAATTTTTTATAACAAAAAGTTGGCTAAAAAAATAAATGAAATCATTTTTTTGAAATACTTGACAATATTTTTTTGACAAACTTATAATGCAATAAAATTCTCAATAATATTAATTTCATTTTCATTTCATACAAATAACTAATTTTATTATTTTCTAAAAAAATATATGAAAATCATTCTTTTGACACACTTGACAATATTTTTTTGACAAACTTACAATGCCATAATTCTCAATTATAATTAAATAAAAACCGAAGTAGTTTCATGTCATACAAATAATTAATTTTATTTTTTTCCAAAAAATTGGGTAAAATAATAAATAAAAATCTTTCTTTTGACACACTTGACAACATTTTTTTGACAAACTTACAACGCAATAATCTAGTTTTTGGTCTCACATACCAATCCCGACCATCAAGATTTCTTCAAATCAAATCAATATTCGTAATCACTTAAAACGAACGTTTTTTAAGCAAAAAAAGTAAAAATTTAAAAAAAAAAGTATTATTAAAAAAAAAAAAAAAAATAAAAAAAAGAAATTATTCAAAAAGAAAAAAAAATATTATTCAAAAAAAAAGTATTAAATAAATAGAAAAAAATATTATTCAAAAAACTAATAATTATTAATTATCAGAAGGTACCCCCCGGCGATGCCTGTGCTTTCTAGATAAAGTGGTTGAAAACTGTTTTTTTTTTAAGTAAATTCAACTATTGTTTATTTTAATGTCATTTAATTTAACATTTTTTTTCTACTTCAAGCTACGAGAATGTCATTTTAATGTATAGTAAAATCTATGTGAAAGTGAAACTTTTTCTAACTAGTGACTGAAAATTTTTTTCTAACTATAGTGAGTGAAAATAAATAAGTTTCGGTGGTCGCCTATAGGTGGTGGTTAAAACCAAATATTTAAAAATTAAAAATTATCATATATAATATCACGAGTCGTCAAATAATAGTCGATTATTTTTCATAATCATTACTACGAATGTCATTTGAGGTTAAATCATAATTATTAACATAATTTTTAACCTCAAATGGCATGAGTGGTAATGTTGAAAAATAATTAACTAATAATTTGGCGAGTTGTATTTAGTAGACAATTTAACGAACAGAAATTTAAATGTTAGCAAACAAAACTTTTTGCACTTTTAACTTTCGCTAGGCAGACTTGCAATGCACAAAAAATATTTTGGTTTATTTCAAAGGTATGCTGATTCTAAATTCAAATATGATCTTCTATTAAGATGCGCAAGATGTCGCCACATTGTTAAATCAAATTTGTGTTAATTTAATAAGATTATTAAAATTGAAGACTTATAACAATAAAAAATAAAATATAATACCTATTTTTATTATTTGGTTTAGATGAAATAATGTTTTAGTTTATCAATACAGAAAATTAAATTGTTTGGTAAGTTCACATTTTACATAACCTAAAATGTTTTAACATCATTTTAACGGTCTAGCCATGAGTGTCAGGCATTGTTTTAAATTAATATAATAAGTAGGCCGAAAATTATTAGTTGTAATTTCCCAAGGGCGGTGATAATTCGAAATAATTTTTTGCCAAAAATTTCGAAAGCAAGTATATTGATAAAAGCACGAGGCCGTAGGCCGAGGGCTTTTATCAATACCACTTGCTTGAGGAATTTTTCAAAAAATTATGAGAATTTATCAACGAACGAGGGGAATTCGTTTAGAAAATTTTTTGCCATTTTTCATTTATTTATATATTTTTTATGAATTATACGTTGGCCTACTATGATAACCGTGAGTTATTTCAACATTAGAATGATAATTTTTAATATCCCAGTAGGCCAGACGTATAAATATTTTTATTAGTATAATTCAAATTTTATTGGTGAAATTGAATGACGTCATTACAATTTAGAGAATTGCATTGGTTTAAATTAAAATAAAACTAAGGCAAACAATTTTCACTATAATTCGCTGTTCCTTCCCACCAGAGAAAAATAATCGAAATAATTCATTTTGATTTGTTAAAAAATAGTAATTAAGCGGTTTTATTAGACCTTATCGAGACTTTATTTAGTGAGTTGAATGTCTATAAAATTTCACATATTACTACAATTAGGCAATTTTCATGTACTTACGAAGCATTAAGGCGTATATGTTAAACATAATACATGTATAATATGTTACTGTAATTTACCCCATAAAAACATAATTTTACACATTATTAAAGTTTTTGTAAATTATAAAACTTTATTCTGTTTTATTTGTTAGAAATATTGAAAGTACAATTTATATATTGATTAGTAGTAGTGGTTGGTTTCATCGATGATGTAGATGGCAGATTCATGTGGAAAACTGATTTATGTGAAAAACCAACCACTACTACTAATCATTATATTAATTGTACTTTCAATATTTCTAACAAATAAAACAGAATAAACTTTATTAATTTACAAAAACTTTAAATATAATGAGTGTTTTTTTCTATATCGGTAAAATCGGAGCGATAAAATGAAATTTGTATCAGATATATCGTATAATTTTTCCTCCGATAATTAACTGCCAGATATAAAATATATTCTCTGAGTTTTTTCCGCCAAAAAAATAACAAAAATTTATTAGATAAATTTAAATTTTAATAAAAAATTTATTTATATTTGTTTTTAATCGAAACTTTACCCACAATTTTTAAAATTAAAGGATGACTTCCAGTCGGTAAAAAAAATATCTGTAATATCTGTAAAAGTTTTCAGAGAAAATATTTGATCTGAGATATATCCGAGAATGAAAAAAAAAACATGGAACAGATATATCTGAGAATGCAAAAAAACACAGATAAGTTTTTTGACGTTTAAAATATCTCAATGTGTAAAATTAAATTTATATTTTCGAACTATTCATATTGTCTTCCATCTGTAGGCGAACACTGGCATGCAATAATAACATTATTTTACGCTGTTAAAAATTATATATAAATACAATATTGCTATTTTGGTTTCCACTGTCAAAGTTAGCTATGTCGTCTTGTAAATTTTTAGGAGGTGAATTTGTAAATATTATCATTTATATTTACAAGCGTAGAAAAAATAGCATTTTCTACGCGTGGCAAAACTTTTTTGCGTTCCTGAACTTATTACAAACCGTCCAGTCACGCAAAAAGAGACGTTTTCACCACTTGTTGAAAAATCTACTATTATTAGTAATATATAAACAGTTTGAAAAAAATGTAATAGTATCATTTTACAGTCAGCAAAAGCCATTAAGTAAATCTCTAAGCTCTAAGGCTATAGATAAATTTACATATTAATGTATGTTAAAATTAAAACACATTGACAAATTAAAACACATTGACACTTTCAGTAAAACACTTTAAACCTGTAGCTTTGATATTGTTCATAATCTTTTTCTTCGGTACTATAGTTCCAATGCAAATTCTTGGTTCATCAATGTTTCTAAGAAGAGGAAAAGAAACGTCAATTTCCAATTTTTTTAACATGTGATGGCAGTTCTGCTGCTGCCAGCAGGTTTGTTTAATCATATATAAGCAATGCTTATATGTATCGTATTGGTGCTAACGCCTAGAAATATGTACATATTTTATATAATTGCAATCCATAAGAAAATATTTGTTGTAAATTAGAAATATTTGTTAAAAAATAATGTGTTGGCTGCATGGATCAATGGATGGATTTCAATAAATGTACATATTTGTTTGTCACATTATACATTAACTATTCATTTTAATGATAATTTCGAAAAGTGGAAAAAAAATTGATCAAAGATAACTAAGCGATTAATTCGAAATTTGAATAAAAATGCAAGTATAAAATATAATCAACATTTAGGCAAGCCCTTAAGAAAATTAAAATTATTAATTAAAAAAAACTAAATCAAATCTTAAAATTTCGACGCTTAACATATTACTTTGCAACCGAATCAAAATATATCCTAAAATGTTTAAAATATTGTGTGAGGAAATCTTTAAATATGTGGCTTATAAGATTTTGTTTTTATAAAGAAAGAAATAATTATAAATTTGTTTTTCCTTTTTTTTCTTATATAATTGAGTTGTATATTGCTATTACTAAATGCTGAATGCTACTAAAACTTATCTAAAAAATATCGTAATATTTAAAATTAGTGTTATATGAGTAAAATTTATCGTTTTTAGTTTTTTGGTTTCTATTTATTCTTATATCTTTATTCTTTATGATTACATATTATTGTTCTTGTAATGTATTCGTGTACAACGTTTGTAAAAATAACCATTTTTTTGTAATGTAACCATTTTTTTTTGGAAAGAACTTAAAACAAATCAGATTTTTTGTTAATTGAAAAAGGATTTAAATTTTTGTATTGTTTTGTTATTTAATGTTGTTATGTTGTTTATGTTGTTTTATTTCTTTGCAATATACACAAGAATTGCAATAATTCCGGATGATTATTATTTAAATTAATCTAATGAGGGTGTGAAGCGATTTGAATTAAATTTAAATTATTTAGTTTTTGAAGAAAATTTTTTGTTTTGGCAAGCAATTTAATTATGATAAAGATTTTGTTTTTTTTTACGAAAAATTAGAGAAAATTTAGTAAAATATTTATTTATGATTTTAGTGAATGAAAAGTATAATCGGTTGTTGGTTTTGTTCGAATTATTTTGAATAATTTTCGGATCAAATTTTATTATTTTTAAATAATATCAATTATCAAAACAAGGTTTTAGCATAACGGAAATATTTTGAGTTTAGTTTTTAATTGTTTTTATCGTTTCTTTATAATTCAAAAAAATGACAATTTTTGAAAAATCAATTAGAAGCATTAGCAGATCTCAGTAATTGGGGATCCTGTTTTAGTTGGCTGTCAAACGTTAGTTTGCGGCAGCGCTAGATAGATGGTTAATTTAGCCAGCAAGACGCGGTGCGCTAAAATCATTTTACAGGACTAACTATTCTAAGCGAATTAGATAAGCAAGAACTTTATGAAGTCCTCAATGATCGGTTATACCGCCGTTACTCGGTCGTCAGAGCCTCGTCAGTTAACCAGCAGGGTGCACCCGCGGGCAGGTGAGGATGGCGTTTGAGCTAACAGTGGGTTTTTGTGGATAGCTCCTTACACCCCATAGGATTTTGGATTAGGATAGGTTTTGGTTTTTAATAAGATTGGTACGGAAAATGGTTTGAGTTAGAGATTAGTCACTATAAACATTCGATTTATGTATTTAAATTTAAATAATTAATCTCTACTTAACCTTACAAATATAAACGACCACATATTTAACTCGAGACAGGAAACAACTGAACATTGAACAAAAACCCAATCGTGCTTCACAAGTAAAGAAAAGAGCAGCAAACCAATAAATTAATAAATAATTGATTCGAACTTTGAAATTTTTATTTGTCTATGTCACACATGTGAATTTTTGTGAATTTTTCATATACTTATTTTAAAAATCTTATAAAAAAATCATATATGGAAATACTAATTTTTTTGTAATTTCAAAGCTGCGTGTGTTTACTTAAAAATTTTAGAAAAAAAAGGGAACGATTTTTGAGATATGAGCTTTGATGTAAACCAAAGTTTAACGCGTCTCCTAGCAGAAAAGAGATCAATTATTAATATCTAACTTACACATATCGATTTTTTAGCTAGTTTTTACTTGCAAAAATATACGTGAATTGCATAAAATTTGTGAAACCTATTAGAAAACATTGACACGCCCATAACGAAAAGGATTTTTTGTAAGCGATCTCTGGGTACAGATTTCCTAGGTATAGATCCAAAATTTCTTTTTATTTATTTTAAATTTGTGGGGTTCACACCTCAGTGGGGTTGAATATGAGCTCTAGGTGGTTACTGCGGAACCTCATATCACCTTACTGCTAGTGATGATCTTTAGTCATGTATATGTTGGTTTTGTTGTTATATGTGTCTGTAGTCATGTCATAATGTCACAAAGGTTATACACTGACCCAACTGGTGACTGAATGCTACAGTTTGCCATAAAAATATGTACAAAAAATTAATGGAAACGTGAATTGAATGAAGCAATCCATGATGGCTGGGTTCCATTGTAGTAATATAATATAAGAGATTGGTGAGCTTGACCCAAACATTTTAATTAAGCAATCACACCCAGATTCCACCAATGAATTATCCGAAAATGATTTAATTATAGGCGACAAAATGATTCTTTCGCTGACATGATACAAAAACCATAAAACCCAAAACAAAAAACCTAATAATTTCCATCCAATAAAGGTTTCAATATCAAATCTTCTATGGATCTTCGTTTATTTATTTGATGAGTTGCTATAATTAAGATGGTGGTTAATTAACTGCCATTATTTAGAACTTGTTGAAGCATTTGTAGAAGTAGAAGTATATTGGATTATGCTTTTGTCTTCTTTTGAATAAAATTGAAACTTCGCCCAGAAAAACTGGTTTAAAAATAGAAATGTCTGTAATAAGCACAAAGCAATTTAATTGTGACATTGTAATTAACATAATTAACCATAAAATTTGTTATTTTTACAAAAAGTTGTATATCATAATAAATTATAAATACAAAAACTGCAACACGCTAAATCAGTAATTTTATGAGTTATCGATATGATGTATATTCAAATTGCATTAAATCAATATAAAATTATTTAAAAAAAAATTAAACGACCACTTCAGAAATTCCTAAACGTTCATATATAGTAATTTACGATTGATTAATATTATATTTAATTATGGTAAATAGAACAATATCCATAATTTACTAACGCTATGTTATGTATAAACTAAAATTTTATTTGATCAATGTCAAATATTAATATAATTATATTATGTCAATTTTTTATTAGTGAAACTAGTTGTTTATCGTAGCATTGGATGTAACATACACAATTTGTTTAGATATATTGATAAATTTTACTATAATATTATGAAAAAAACTTGTTTTCTTAATCATATCTCATTCAGAATTATATCCAATTCTGTAATTCATAATTACACTTTGTACGACAAATCTTGAATAAAACAAATTCGTTTATGTTAGTTTATTACAAAATAAATTATTATTAGTTTCCTCTTGCAATTATAGATATAATAAACAACAACAACTAAAATTATAATTTCATCAGATCGTGATCGCCATAATTTTAAAAATAATTAATGATATAAATTCTTGTTTAATGAATTTTCTTTGTTAAAAAATAATTAAATAAGAAAGTAAAAAACATTTGGTTTGTTAAAGGAAAGATATTTTTTTCCAAATTTTTCATTATTTTTTTTTAAATTCCTGTTGGTCTTAGATAAACGGCAAGGCGCCCAAAAAATGAAAAATGATAAAAATTTAGACAATCAAAATTCTTAATCCAAAAGAAAAAAAAATATTTCTGTTCGGTTCTACAAACACTCAACGAGTTTTATTATCATTGAAATCTTCATTCGTTCTTTTCCCTATAATCATCTTACTATTAAAAATGATTTTAATAATAAATTCATCAAAATTCAATCAAAAATATTTATTTATTTGGATTTGATTTAATGAAAAGAAATCAAATTTGGTATAAAGATAAAAATTTTGAAGAAAAAGCGCAATCTTAATTATTCTTTGGAGCAAATAAATCAATAGCGGTAGACTTTTGTATGATCCGATTTGGAATTTTGTTAGTTCTTTTTTATTGTTATAAACATACATAATCTTTAATTGGATTGACATTATGATGGCTTGTTAGTTAATTTATACTAACGTTGTTCTAATGACACACAGACTGGTTGATTCATTTTGATACGTTGAAATTAAACCAGCAACTTATAAACTACCCTACGTCAATTTAAGTGCTAAATCGATTGTTCAATTAACATTTCTGAAAAATTAGACTTAACTTGTCTTCACTAACACTATCTCCAACAACGTAAAAAAATGTTGCAATAATAGTATTACAAATTAAACACAAGAAATAACGAATTAATTAATACTTTTTTCAATTAAACATATTACATTAAGTATTTTTATCTAATTTCAAGTTTTATTTAAAAAAATAATTATAAATTCATAACAATCAATAATCATAATACCATAAAAAAATCTTAGAGTATTATTGATTCAGAGTCTTTAAAACACCTGTTCTACCCATATCTGACATGCACTCGTATCTCGTATCGATATGAGAACAAAACAAACTTATTTCTATAGCACGATAGCACAAGCCACTTATGTATATCAAATCATAAAGAAAAAGAAAACGATATAAATTCAAGACATTGATATCATTCCTTATATGAGGAATAAAATATTAAGAAAATAGTCAACAAATTAAAGTCGTATGTTAGTTTTGTTGTTGTTGTTATTAAATTATGATATGATAAAGAAAATTTATTTAATTTTTACTTTTATGTAATTTATGATTAAACTCGAAGGAATTCGGTTGGTTTCAGGCAGAATGTGTTCTTTGTTTTAAATGATTTCAATCAATAATTTTTGGTTTGAAAAACATAATACTGTAGTAGTAAGTTCCTAATAAAGATTTTCTTGAAAAGGATTGAACAAACAACATAAACAAAAGATTAAGAAAAATTCCAACGTTTCTGGGTGGGCAACATTTCTTTCGCTGTGGTTTATTAATACATAAATATTAGACAGAAATGAATTCGTTTTGTGATTTAAAAAATGACAAAAATCAAAAATCGTTCGCTTGAATAATGCATTAGAAATATTTTGAAGAAAAAACACATTTAATCGTTAAGACTGTCTTTATTGAGTAAATAAATACAAAAGACGTCAAGATCGTAAAAAAATTAATATTGAATTTAATTTGATATATAAAATTGGACATAATAACACTAGGAGATATATAGAGCAAAAAAATTGACAGTTGATGCCCACCGTAGATGAAAAATTCAAAAATTGCGTTGAGTCTTTTACAAAATTTTATGATAGTATTAGATTCGATAGACAATATATTTTACAGAGTACTGTAGAATAGTATACTAATAGTATACCTAAATCCAATAAGTCTAATAATAGTGGATGAATTCAACTGAAATAAATAAATAGTTATCGCATTAGTAGCGTAATTGATAGTATGTCTGCCAATTTATTCGAGTCTGGCACTGATGAGGAAAGTTTGATGCCATCCAAAATTTCCAGCTATAATTCAAAAAAATTAAATTTTTTCTCTACTAACTTGAGTTTAATATGCTCACAAAAACCCTCAAAAATTGATATTAATCTTCTAGTATTCAAAATCAAATTCATTTTTCAATTATTTTCACCAAAAATGAAATTATGCTAAATTTTAATATTTTGGAACAAACCAAATATTTATTTATTGAGAGCAATTCCACGGTACCGCAACATCGATGCTCCTGACCCCTCTGATTTCGATACAATTTCTTACACATAGCTAATGACAAAATAAAAATACTGTTTCTTTTGAAAAATAAATTTTCGCTCTGGGGACGAGTTTTACGAGTTGAGATATATGGGTATCTTTGGCTAACGACTGCTAAAGATTGGTTGTACCGATTTAAATCATTTATAACTCATTAGAAAGGTTATTGCAAGGACTTATATGAAAATTCTTTAAAATTTTGTAGCATTGTTTAAAAACTCTGTTAAACTTAAACAACATCTTCAAAGATGGCGCTCAGTTATTAGCAAAAAATGCTCAGTTATTTTTTATTTCAACATCAAATGTTCGTGCTGGCTTTATTTTTTGTTTTAAAAATAAAATTGTTACAAAATTTCAGTTTCCGGTATTTTTTCAAATTGTTTTTTAATAGTCGGCAGACCCTCATCCCTTTCATATAATGATTATCACATTTTGATACTTCGTGACAGACGGACTTCCTTACACAGACGGACAACGATATACATTTTATTGTTGTTGATATATGTGACACGAAGATTGTAAACGTATAAAAGCCTCCAAATACAGGATGGCCAGCTGCTACGCTATCATTATTTCACCACCCAGCAATATATGCTGGTGACTTCAATAACCATCACACTCAGTGGTCCTACTCAAATAACAATCCATCCCAATGGCATACAACTGACTGACTGGGCGGATGATAACAATATTTTCCTGGTATATGATGCAAAAGACATGAAAACCTTTAGATCTGCTAGATGGCGAAGTGATTACAATCCCCACCTCTGTTTTTCCACAAAAAACGAACAACGTAACCCTATTCCAATATCTAGGGCTCTATTAGAAGGTTTTTCACGCTCTCAACATCCTCTAGTAATTCTTGAGGTAGGTATCCAAATCCCACTCGTTAGCTCTACTCCTCAACCTAGATGGAATTTTAACAACGCTGACTGGGTTAAATATAGGTCGGAGTTGGATTCAGCGAATCGCTGGATCCAACCCGTCCCTAAAAATTACAATAGGTTCGCTGGAGCCATCATCTCCAGAAATGCATCCAAAGAGGCTTCCATGAAGAGTACATTCCTGGCTGGAGTAGAGAGAGCGATATATTATATAAGGATTATTTTAGTAGTGGTGAGGTAGACGTGACTGATGACCTAATATACTCACTATACGCAACGAGGCAACAAAAGTGGATTAACGCTGTTGAAATATTGATTTCTCTCATTCAAGCAGGGAAGCTTGGAGTCTCCTTCGGAAGCTGGGTGGCTCAAACTCAATTACTTGTGCTAACAATGAAATAAATCCAGAGGACATTGCAAAACATGTTAACATGTCTCATTCTTCTATTAATCGCCTTCATAAGAGGACCATTAAACGTAAATTAAGAGAAATGAAGTGCATTTGATCGTCTCCATCGAAGTATGCAAATTCTTTAGTAGCGAAGAGCTTGATTCAGCTCTGTCCCAAACAAGAGTCCAGAGTTTCTTAGAGATGCTGGAAAAAATGTAAAACAATGGCTAACTAAATTTTTATCGAATATCTTAGAAACCGGCAATCTTCCAATCTTCAACTTACCTGGTGATAATGAATGACTATTTTCGAACGTGGAGCTTATTTCCGTAAGTTCGAGAGTTCTTGTTTCCACTTAAACAACAATCTGGCAAAACACGAACTATCAGTGTTATTACACGGCACTGTCATTAAATAAAATCAACAGCCAAAGGACCTGGGCATTACTCTCGATAGAACTCTTTCTTTTAAACTCCACCTAGAGAATACGAAAAAAAAAAATAAAACGAGAAACAATATTATGCACAAACTGGCATGCTCGACATGGGGTACTACTCCAGCAACCCTCCGCACAACTGCTCTACGTCTGGTTTACTTAGTGGCTAAGTACGACCAGTCTAGCTCAATAGCACACATACTAAAAAAGTTGCCTGTCAGCTGCACGCCGCAATGCGTACTAGGTCCACTCCTTTAAGTTGGCTTCCTGTGTTAAGTGCCCTCAGACGCTCGTATGCGCTCATGCGTGAACATAAAAAAGTAACCAACAACATCACCTTACCCTTGCACGAATATTATGGTGACCATAAACGTTGTCGATTGAAGTCAAGAAAGCCTCCACGTCATACCTGGACTACACTAAACCAAATAAGAACGAATCATAGACGTGGTGCTGATTTTTTCTACAAGTGGGGCATTTCAGAGTCCCCTCAATGTGACTGCGGAGCTCCACAACAAACCATAAAATACATTGCAACTGTGTGTCCAATTCGACGTTACAATGGCGACATCTCAGACATCCATTTGGCAGCTTCTGAGGTAGTAGCATGGAAGACTCACTTGATGTAAACATCTAATGTTCAAAGGTGCTGCTCAATGTTCAAATATTTTATTTTTTACTTTTTAACTAAAAGACGCGCAATCAAATCGATTGTAAGCTCATATAATGTGTATTCATGTTTTGCTTTAGGTAGATTTCATAGAAAAATCTACCTATTTTAAGTTTTATTTTTAATGTGTCTCAACAAAAACCATACGCTAAATAAAAATTTCGTAAAGAGCCTGTCCTTAATGAGTCCGACAACGTTTTATCTGCCATTTTCCTCTATTTTACCGCATTGTTGCTTGGCAAACTTTGAACCATGGCGATTGCCCGAGGTCTTGTAAATTTACTTCCACAATTTTTTTTTATTAACAGGAAGGAGAATTTTGTTTTAGAAAACGAGGGTCTGATAACATTTGAGCATGTTTGGATTGTCGGACTCGACAATAGCATCCATTTTTTGTCGGACAAGGTTTCCTTCGTTTCTAAAAAAAGGTTCCAAAAATTAATAAAAAACAAAATTGTGGTAGTTAATTTATGCGATGTTTCGGACGCTGCCGAACAAAAAATCGGCAGAATCGAGGAAAATGGCTGATAAAAAGCTGTCGCACTCATCAGGGACAGATGCTTCACGAAGTATGAAATATGTGGTAATCATCAAACGAAAGGGATGAGGGTCTATTGACTATTAAAAAAAATTGAAAAACATATGAATAGCGTAATCTTAACACGCGGTTGAAGCAATACTTCTTTGACTACTGTGGCAACTGGCAGGTATTACTAGGATTTTATATAAAATAAATATGTCATATTGAAATTTAGAGTGTCATTTATTGATAATATAATTAACAACATATGTAATAAAAAGCCATATTAGTTCGGTCTGAAAGACCTAAGTATTACATTCATGAGCTCAAAGTGAAATTCATACCCCCACTTTTTGGCATTTCTCGACGTTCTAGGACCTACTGATCCTAAAAATGCAAAAAAAAAACAATGTATGTCTGTCTGTTGGCCGGCCGTCATTACCTACGCTGCAGAGAAAACCGCTGGAGGGATTTCAAAAATGTTTTTCTAAAAATAGGTATACTCAAAGGACAAGTCCGAAAGGACGCTGTGTTCGATAACTGTACCGAAAGTGTGTCAAAAAAATCATTATGTGTGTCAAAAATAGCAAATTTTCATATTTTTGGCTTAAAAAACGTTCATTTTAAGTGATTACGAGTAGGAACATTAAATTTGGAGAAATCTTGATGGTAGGGATTGGTATGTGAGATCAAAAACTAGATAATCGCATTATAATTTTGTCAAAAAAATGTTGTCAAGTGTGTCAAAAGAAAGATTTTTATTTATTTTTTTACCCAATTTTTTGGAAAAAAATAAAATTTTTTGTTTGAAAAGAAATTTTATTTTTATTATTGAGAATTATGGCATTATAAGTTTGTCAAAAAATGTTGTCAAGTGTGTCAAAAGAAAGGTTTTTATCTTATCTTATCTAATTAATAGTTCGTATGACATGAAATTTTATTATTATTATAGAGAATTATGGCATTATAAGTTTGTCAAAAAAATAATGTCAAGTGTGTCAAAAAATGATTTAATTTATTTTTTTAGCCAATTTTTTGGAAAAAAAATGTAACTGTTCTTATGACGTAAATGTAATTGAAAATGAAATTGGACATGGACATTTTTGAATTTGTTATAGTTTTTGAAATATTTTTGGAATTTTGAAAAAGTTTGTATTCTTGATTTTGTAATAATATTTGCAATATTTTAAGAATTTCGGAAAAAGTTTAAATTTTTGATTTTGTAAGAATTTTTGGAATATTTTTAGAATTTTGAAAAATTTTTGATTTTATTATAATTTTTTGAATTTTGAAAGTTTTAATTTTTGATTTTTTAATAATTTTTGCAATAGTTTTAGAATTTCGGAACAGTTTAAATTTTTAAGAATTTTTGGATTATTATTGGAATTCAGAAAAACTTTAAATATTTGATTTCCGTCTAAATTTTGGAATATTTTTGGAATTTTGAAAAAGGTTTCAATTTTTGATTTTGTTATAATTTTTGCAATATTTTTAGAATTTTGAAATAAATAGAATTTTTGAATTTTATATAATATTTAGAATTTTGAAAAAGGTTTCATTTTCGTAAGAATTTTTGGAATATTTTTAGAATTTTGAAAAATTTTAAATTTTTGATTTTATTATAATTTTTGGAATTATGAAAAAAGTTTTAATTTTTGATTTTGTAATAATTTTTACAATATTTTGTGAATTTCGGAACAGTTTAAATTTTTAAGAATTTTTGGAATATTATCGGAATTTAGAAAAAGTTTAAATATTTGATTTCTAGTTTTTGGAATATTTTTGGAATTTTGAAAAAGTTTGATTGTATTTAATTTAACAATATTTTTGGAATTTTGATTATAATTTTCCGGCAACGTATTGATGTTTCGTGTTAGTTTTGTAATAAATTTTTAAACAGGTATAAAAAATACTTGTACTTTAACAAAGAGTTATGTTTGATATACATCGCTGCCCAAAACTTAAAACCATGTCCTCATAAAAGTTTTTTGCCGAAAACTACATCAAAATCCTTAACCCAGACCGAAGTCTTGATATCTCAGAGCTGTGAGATTTCAGCCCCTCCATATTTTAAATATTGTTGTAAATACAAAGTATTGCAAATTAAATATAGCGATGTACATATGGCCAGTGTCCACTTAATCCAACCACAAGATTTGGTCCAACAATTAATGTGTTTTTTCAAGAAATTTAGCAAATTTGCATAGTAAACTTTATGTTTCTCACTTTAGTTATCATAAGCCCGTATTACTTTGGCCTGAAAGACCTAAGTATTACATTCATGAACCAAAAGTGAAATTCTTATCCCCACTTTTTTGGCATTTCTCGACGTTTAAGGACCTACCTACTGATTCTAAAAAGCAAAAAAAAAATATGTCTGTCTGCCGGCCGGCCGTCACAACCCACGAAATTTAGAAAACCGCTGAACGGACTTCAAAATTTTATTTTCTAAAACAGGTTTACTCAATGGGAAGAGCCGAAAGGACGATGTGTTCGATAACTGTACCGAAAGTGTGTAAAAAAAGTCGTCAAGTGTGTCAAAACAAGGAAATTTGCATGTTTTTTGGCTTAAAAAACGTTCATTATAAGAGATTACGAATAGAAACATTGAATTTGAAGAAATCTTGATGGTAGGGATTGGTATGTGAGTCCAAAAACTAGACTTTTGCATTATGGTTTGTCAAAAAAATGTTGTCAAGTGTGTCAAAAGAAAGATTTTTATTTATTTTTTTACCCAATTTTTTGGAAAAAAATAAAATTAATTATTTGTATGACATGAAATTTTATTATTATTATTGAGAATTATGGCATTATAAGTTTGTCAAAAACATAATGTCAAGTGTGTCAAAAAATGATTTCGTTTATTTTTTTTAGCCAATTTTCAGGAGAAAAAAAAATGTAGCTGTTTTTATGACGTAAATGTAATTGAACATTAAATTGGACATGAAAATTTTTGAATATGTTATAGTTTTTGAAATATTTTTGGAATTTTGAAAAAAGATTGTATTTTTGAATTTGTAATAATTTTTGCAATATTTTTAGAATTTCGGAAAAAGTTTTAATTTTTGATTTTGTTATAATTTTTGCAATATATTTAGAATTTTGAAAAAAGGTAGAATTTTGGAATTTTATATATATATTTAGAATTTTGGAAAAATTTTCAATTTTTGATTTTGTAAGAATTTTTGGAATATTTTTAGAATTTTAAAAAATTTTTAAATTTTAATTTTATTATAATTTTTGGTTTCAAAAGTTTCAATTTTTGATATTGTTATAACTTTTGCAATATTTTTGAAATTTTGGAAAAAGTTTGAATTTTTAAGAATTTTTGGAATATTATTAGAATTTAGAAAAAGTTTAAATATTTGATTTTATAATAATTTTAGGAATATTTTTGTAAGTTTAAAAAAGTTTCTAGTTTTGATTTTGTTATAATTTTTGCAATAGTTTTTAGAATTTTTGAAAAGTTTTAAATTTTGATTTTGTAATAATTTTCGGAATATTTTTAGAATTTTGGAAAAAGTTTGAATGGTCATGAATTTTTGGAATATTATTAGAATTTAGAAAAAGTTTAAATATATGATTTTATTCTAATTTTTGGAATTTTGAGGCAAGTTTCAATTTTTGATTGTTATAATTTTTGTAATATTTTTAAAATTTTTGAACAAAGTTTTAATCTTTGATTTTGTAATAATTTTTGATATATTTTTAGAATTTTGTTTGAAAAAAGTTTGAATTTTTGATTTTATTTAGTATTACAATATTTTTGGAATTTTGAAAGAAATATGAATTTGTGATTTTGAAATATTTTCTCGAAACGCTAAATGGAGGGGATTTTGAGTAGTTTGCTGATTGTATAATCTTTTCACTAAACTATGTAATATATGATCTGTTATAATTTTCCGACAACGTATTGATGTTTCGTGGAAGTTCTGTAATACATATCTAAACAGAGATAAAAAATACATGTACTTTGACAAAAAGTTATATTTGATATACATCGCTGCTCAAACTAAAAACCATGACATCATAAAAGTTTTTTGCCGAAAACTATATCAAAATCCTTAACCCCGACCGAAGTCTTGATATCTCAGAGCATGAGATTTCGGCCCCTCCATATTTAATATTCTAATATTTCAGTTATAATGATAATTGAATTGACTTTGTAATACTTGCCACAGGAGCCAAAGCAATACCTGGCACAGAAGCCAAAGAAGTTTTGCTTCGACCGCGTGTAGTAACGCCCTCATTGTTTTATTTAACAAAACAAATTTAATCAACAAAAATATTTTTATTTAAAACTTATAATTGTATCAAACAATCCTCGTTCTTGGTTCAATTCTCGTTAAAAAAAATGTGGTTTAAGATGCTCTCTCAAGAATGTTTTCGATCGACACTGATACGTATGTTACGTACTTAATTTAAAATCTCCTGCTTGCCACAGTGACATTTATCTTAAGTTAGTCAAGGATAGTCAAGGACTCCAATGGTTATCTTTACGATTTACGCCCGTCTGCTGGACTTGTGTACCAAAAAATTTGTTTTTGTGTTAGTGATGTGAAACTTAGAAATTGAGGATCCCCATAGAGCTAACGACCAATTTAATTTCTCAGCCCCATGACCTTCCGACCTCCACGAACGTGGAAGTTTGGAAAACTTTATACCACCTACGTCGATTTTAGTTTTGGTGACGGATGATAACGCAAATTAAATCCTATATTTCTCAATGTGACATCTGTAAAACTGACAAAGCCCCTAACACCGTACTACTTGCCTTTATATCTGAAAGACTCGGTCAACGATTATACATTGTTATTATTGGTCCTTACCTGGAGAGCTAGGTCCACTCATAGAGCAATTTTGATTATCTTAGACCACCTCATTAATATCCCATTTTTTTCCTTTACGGAAACTTGATGGCGGGTCTATCTATGCAAACTGCTAGAAACCAACCAGACAATGGATCGCAATTTTTAAGGTCTAAATTATTTGAAACATTCTTTTCAAGGTATAGAGTTCATCGTACCTTTACAGTTCTATACTTCTCACAAGCTTAAGCATCCGAGCAAGTAAACAGAAGTGTCATACTACGTGCGTACCTATCCGAATAGCATACTCGGTGGGATGTGCATCTTAGCAAAATTGCTTGCCCTCTTCGATGTTTCGTGCATCAAACTTTAGGACGTTCTTTCTATTATACCTCCTTTGGCCTATCCATGGTACGTCTTATCCTTTACTCCGACGCTTGTATCGTCTGGCCGGGAGTGGAGAAACTCTTGAACGTCCAGATCAATTATCCAAGACTCGCTCCCGAATTAAAGAGCTGAAAACTGAAGCTTTTGTGAAAAACGTAGCTCATTACAATTTGCGTGCCCATAGCTGGACTTTTGTCCCCAGTGTCATAGCATTCCATCGAAACTTCGTTTTGAGTGACGTCGGAAAGCACCTAAGAGTTAAATTAGCTCTAAAGTTCGTAAAATCTACTGTTATCCGGTTAGTTGGTATTTGGTAACCCTTCATACAATCTGAAGGATGCTTTTTCCCGACCACGCGAAAAATATCATTTCAAAGATATGCGTCAGTAGATTATGGCTCCCGCTAGTTGCTTCGTCAGTTACTATTGTCCGACAAGTTCTTTCCATTTTTCTTATACATTGGATCCGCCCATGATCCTCAATTAATTTTTCTTGTCATGTCCCAGCTAGCTCAGTCAGCAGAACCTGAGAGTCTATCTCGGGGTTTGGATTCAAGTCCGGCTGTTACAAGTTCGGCGTTTTGGTGTTTTAAGCTTGTTAGAGTATGTGAACAGTTTTTTTTTATAATTAATAAAAGTCATGTAAAATATAGCAAAAAGCGAATAGCAGCAAATAAAGAACCACCCAGAATATTTCCTATGTCAAACCGTTGAACGTGATCAAACTACGACAACAAGACGTAAAAGTGATGAAATTGGTAGACCAGTAGATCAAATACATGGCCACAGTTAAGGCTTAAGTAACCCCTTAGCTGATAGTGACAAGCTAGAGGAAATTGTTAAAGGCAACGGGTGAGGTGAGTTGGGTTTTATTTGTAAGTGGTAGTTCATAAGTTAATATTACAATGATGTGCTACTAAATATAGAATAGGGAGGGTTGTAGCATAGCAGTTCTCCATTCTGGAGATCTAGGGTGGTAAGGAAGGCACGCGTTTTATTTTTGTTACTTTTAATTTCTTGTTACAGAAGTTGGTCAAAAGGATTCACCCCCGAATGAGCTAGCGAGGGGTGAAAATAGTGATGCGTGCACGACCAAATGAAAGACCTTCTCGTACTACCAGACAAACCTCTTACTACAAGATTGCTACAAGAACTAATGGCCAATTCTTTTTAATTTGAAATCACCGACTAATCAAAACTTTTTTTTTTAATCTAATATCAAACGTGGAAATATTGGCAAATTTTAATGCGCGGAATAATTGACAATTTTTAATTTAATTTCTCCAATGTGAGTCGCGGACTGAATTTATTCTGCTAAAATGCTACAATAAATAGTATTTTTCCTAAAATTAAAAGAAAGAGAAGATGTTGATTGCAATACGTTTCTTTCGTTTGTTATACACAATACATTTATATTACGAATCCACAGGGTACTCCATCCACCATACAAACATCTTCTTGTTGGTTTTTTTAACCCCTAAAACGCGCACAAAATTTATGAACACCCTTTTCATTTTAAGAATACCAGCAAAAAGAACTGGATATGTTCATGTATTGTTTTATTTCATTTCCATTTATAATATTTCATTTCATTATAATAAAATGAAAGAAGAGAAATTCAAACGCAGCAATTCTTTTGTTTCATTTTTCTTATTTAAACATTGCAAGTAGAGTGCAAGTATATATAACAAAAATTATTATAACCTTGATGTTACAAAAAAAGTCAGGTGTGCCGATGATTATTGTTGATATTTAGAGTTTTCAGTTTTCATATTCGCATCTCTTTCATTTTTGTTTTATATATTCAAACAAAGGAAAACAATAATATTATCTAGGTATGGATGATGAGTACATAACAATAAAGAATTCAGAAAATCATATGTTTGAGGGGCGATCAATAGGTTCTTTGTATGGTGATCTGTTAAATGTTAAATTACGGTAATGCACAACATGTAGGTTGTTAGTTCAAGGTTGGAAAACCTAAGATGTGTCCCCGAGAACCCAGTCTTTGCTGTTAGCGCAACCGGTTTAGTTGTTGTCAATACTTCCTATACAGAATCAAATTGTTCTGAATTAGAATCTACAAACGATACATGTTGAGCAGTACCAAATTGTGAGCATACCAAAACTTAATCTAAAAGTTTTCTAAAAAACAAACAGTCAAAAAAATTACCTATTAAACTAAATTTGATTGCAACCAAAATACCGTAGTTTCTTTTTATAATGAAATATTTAAGGAAGAACCTTTAGGACATAGGAAAAATTGTAAATTTGCAAAACATGATCGCAGAATTATCAATAAAATATTTTTAGAAAACTACAACAATCTTACCACAGGAATTTAGAAAGCAGCCACATTTTTGATATTGGTGGCACGATGGGAGTGAACTTTTTATTATTTTGTTCATATACATAATTTATTTCGTACTGCTATTTAATTTTTTTGCTTAAACCTTGTTGACAATTTAAAATACATTTTTTAATTGTATTAAAAACTCTCCCCAATCAAGATTTGCTTGTAACAGAACCAGTATTTCTTTATTTATTTTTGTATTAAAAGTTTAACATATATACAAAGATGTGAACCCTGTTTGGACAATGCTACAGGCGCTTAAAGATAATCTGAACCAGACACTCTATGGTTTTCTGCAGAATGTCGTAATATGGTACGCCTATGGTGCATAGCTGAAGGATTTAAACTCGTCTTGGAGAAAACCGCTGTAAACCACCAACATGTACAAACTTCATCATGAGTCAGACCATTAGAACATGCCGTGGAGCCATTGAAAAATCTGTAAAGATAATTTTCTCTATTTGCAGTTACCAAATATAGTCTGGAAAACCATATAACATAGAGGAAACAGAAAAACAGTACAATTAACTTTCCAAAAGCAGTCTCTGGTCAAATATTTAAGGCTCGCATGTTTGGTAATAGTAAATCTGAATATACGCAGATAATTGAAAGATCAAGATGTAGTTATGTGTAAGCAGACAGACTATAGTCAAAACAAAAGAGAAACAACGGGACAAACACCAAACGTTTGACGTGACTTCTATGTTGCAATTTGTTGTTTTGACACATATAATAATATAATAGTTACTATGACACAACACTTTTTAAACAAATAAAAAAATTAGAGAAACACCAACACACCATTTGAAAAATTGTAAAGCACTGCTCACTTAAGAATAGAAAAAAATCGTGAATATTGATCAACGACTAAGTATGTCCGATAACTATTGTAGACCTAAATCTAAAACCGAGAATAAACTCGCGTTTTAATATCAGACCAATCGTCCAACTATATCCACCTATCTTACAATAGCCACACTACCAATTTTTCAAATTTTCTTTTTTTTCATCCAAAACCGAATGTATTTTTTCTTCTAAAGGAAAAAAAAAATTTCCCTGCAATTCTAAGAAAGAATAAAAACATAATCTTCTCATAAAAAAAATTATTTCATAACACGTACGACAATAACAACTACAACACAAATAGCCAATGATTTTTTTTATATTTTTTCTTCGGGTGGCATGTTAGTGGGTGGTATATTCTATTACCCCTGATACATTTTCAAAGACGAAGACGAAGAAAAAAACTATGACAGATAAAATTGTTTTCATTTTTGTACACTGCAAAAGCAGACAATAAATTTAGAATTTGTTTTATTTTGATTGATCGAATCTTTTCTACTTGGTATAGGTGTTAATGGGTGTGCATTGACTAATTATAATTGATTTGCATAATCGATTATGTTAATAAGATTTAATGAACACGAAATATTTATATATATACACAAAAAAAAATTAGTTTTCTTACGATCGTGACTAAAATTAGTAAAACAATTAATTTATAAAAAAGAATTAATAGAAATAGTTCTGGTTAGTTGGTTCTTGTAAATCAGTTTGTGAATTGAGGATGATTTATTTTTGAATGCGTATTCGAAGTTTTAACTGTATCAATTTGAGCTAGGTGATAAAATGCTTCTTAAATAAAACTGAACATTGTCATCACCTCCACTGATAAGTTTTTCTCAATTTATTATAGCTTTTGAATTGAATAACAATTTTAAAAATATTTCCTTCACCAAATACAAACTCAAACTTCATTGTGGAGGATTATGTCTACGACGCTTAAATATCATAAATAAAAATCCTTAAACCTGTTTATTTAATATATAAATGGAAAATCTTTTTTTGTCGCAATCACAAATTTTTTTTATGCAAGTGCATTAAAGGATTTACTCATTTTATTTGAGCGATAGAAAATTTAAGGACAATAAAAATGAAAAAATAAAAAACATTTTCTTGTTACAAATTCCTACATTCCCAAAACAGAAAAATAAAATTAATAAAAAAAAATTCAAATGACATCTGTCAAATGAACTAAGTGTGAAATTATAAACAAGTCACCCTGTATAATAACAAATAATCCTCCTCCTGCTGTGGATATTATCATATTATATGAATTATTTCATATAAATATCAGTTTTGGTTGTTAGGGATTGAAGGGTGAATATTTTGTGTTTTATTTTATTTTATCAAAATAGTGTGAAGAATTTTTATTTAGTTAATTCGCTTGGGGTTGAGAGTGTGTAGTAAGTAGTAGGTGGTGGTTTAAGTTTAACTGTTATAAAATTTTTATTATGGAAATTTGTCAATTTTTTGTAGTTTATTAAATGCATAAGACAATCGGTACGTACGAAAAAAAATTTTCATTAGAAAATTTCTCATTTTTTTTTTAAAAACCCATAATTCCCTTCTCTTAAAAAATATATTTTTTTATGAATTGAAAAATGACAAGTGTTTTTCATTGTGTTTTTTTTATTTGTTTTCATTTAATTTATTCAATCAAAAGAGATGAATATTTTGATTGATTTCACTTAATAACGATAATGCAACAAAGTATTTGAAGTCCCGAGGGGAGTTTACACAGCATAATTTGTTTTCTTCTTTTCATAATGTCACACTGAATCAACATAAATTTATGCTACATTAATATTTGTTGTAGTGAAGAGCGTAGAAAATAAATATACTTCAAGTATTTTTCAATTGCATGACACCAGTTACGTTGAACGATTTCGGTAAAATTATAAAAGTTTAGCCTGGTTGTCAACAAGAAGCCTATCAACTATTTTTATTTCTGGCATAATGCAAGTGTAGTGAGTGGCGGCATTGAATTCAGGGTTAATATTTTTTAGGACTTTTATTGTTGTGTCCATCCGTTCATAGTTATGCTGTTAGCCATGAATCACATATGCATATCTCTACTATTCTGCTATAATGTGCAATGGAAGCTAAGTTTTTTGATTGAATGTCAGGCACCATTCCTATAATATACTAAATTCAGTTCCTGTGTGAATGTCGGTCAAAAACTTCTACAAACTGAGATCTTTTGTTATTTTATTGTATCAATAAATGCAACCGAAGCAGGTACAACATTGCTTAAAATCATATATAAAACTTTTGACCTCTAAGATACCATACATTATTTCATCTAAATTTTTTAGATGTATGTATATAGTGACAGCAAATATTTTTTTCCTGAAATAGAAAACATTTTTTGTTAGAGGGTTGGTCGAAAAAAATAATGAGACTTGAAATCAAAAATGTATTTTTGATAATTTAAATTATTTTCAATGATTTATCAAACCTGACAAAATTTTCACTGTCACCATTTTTTTAATGAAACAATTGAAAAGTCAAAAATCAGATATCAAAAAATTCAAATATTTGCCTTATGTGTTGAAAATAATATTAGTTATTCATAATTTTCTTCAAATTATGAAAAAATAAATTTAAGTATTGGTAAACCGACATGAAACAAGCATGAAACAACCGACATAAATCACTAAAATTAATTATTCAAAGTGCCTGTTTGTTTTTTATGTTTGTTTTCATTATCATCACTAAACAAATTTTTTTCGTACAGAAGTTTAGATGAAAATAGATACATACAAAATGTATCGGTTTAATACTACGGAAGTAATATTTAACTTAAAGTTACATGAACCATTGAGCCAAATCTCTTTTATTTGGTATTTTTTCTGTTTTTAAAGAGTAAAAGGCACCTACTAGACTGAACCATCCAACTCAATTAGGGACAATCACAAAAGACAAGGCTAGGAAAGTTCAATGCCTGTGTAAAGTCAGTTCTGCTATATGGATGTGAAACTTAGAAGCATACACACAAGATTACCAACTAACTACAGGTGTTTGTGAACAAACGCTTAAAACGAGTGATCAAAATCTTCTTGTCTTATACAATTAGTAACAAAGAAATTCTACGACACACAGAGCAGATACACATTGAGTCCGAAATAAGAAAGAAGAAGTGGAGATGTATAATAGATAGGACACACACTGAGAAAACCAGCCGAAGATGTTACAAGGATGTCACTAGAGTGAAACCCACAAAGCAAAAGAAAGGAGCGAAGACCAGCAGTGAGTTGGAAAAAAATGGTGGTAGAAGAAGTGAGACAAATTACCAAGAAATGGGGAGAGCTAAAAGCAATTGTTCCAAATCGAGTTAGATGGTCCAGTCTAGTAATCACTCTATGCTTCTAAAAACAAAGATAAAAAAGAAAATATAATGAAGTGTAAAAAGTCAGTTTTTTTTATAAAAATTTGCACGAACAAAACAAAAATTGGATTGCCCATAATCGTGTTAGAGAATATTTCTTGATAATGTGACTCATTGTCTTCCTCAGTGAATAAGGCTGAGATATAGAGTTATATGGAGGTGAAATCATCATCATCAAGGACTACTCCATAAATAAGATTAAGGGGCTGCCGTTGATTGAATACATGTTCATACGCCAGCACCCTTAAAGTACTACCTTAGCTAATGATGTATCACTGCTATTGCTAGCGGTATGTGATATCTCACATTAAATCGTATGTCAATAGCAAGCACAAAAAACGGAGGAGATGGAGATGTGACAACCTTAGATGAAAAAGAAAAAAAAACTTAAAAATCAACAAATAATGATCTCTTGGTGCAGTAGGTGTGGTGCAGAAGAAGGGGGAATTAATCAGAATCTGATGTGTAACGTTGCACTTAATGCGAGTAAAAATGACCAGAATAATCTCAATAAGATGCTTCGTAATACTTGCGGTACTCTCCAAATTTTTGGGGTAGCGGAACACGAAATATTGAGCGGTTACTGATTTGAGCCCTTAAGTTTTTAAAGATGTAACGACAACAAGGTGTACATTTTCTTTTGGAATCAGTGTACAAGATCAGTGTACATTTTCTTTTGGAATCTAAAACAAACAGTTTTCTTATAATCAAACATACATTCCGTATTATCAAACAATTTAAGATTCGTTTCATAATTATCATCTGTCTATTTATGACGTTCCACTGTAATGCATAATTTTTTTACTATTTTAAAACATTTAACGGATTTTATATTTCGATGAGTAATTGTTTTTATTATAATTTTTCGTTTTCAATGTGAAAGAAATATATGATTTTTTGTCAAACGGATATTGAAGTAAAGCAAATTGATTCTGCGCAGGCGTTTGTGTTGCGCAGGCGTTTATGATAGGATGCTTTGCTTTACATTATTATACATGATGTTGGCAATATTAATAATTGACTAAATTTTGAAGGACCTTATGTTTTTAGGGTTCCGTAGTTTAAAAAATTAAAAACGGTACCCTATTGGTGAGACACCATCCGAATTTCTACATACTCGATTTACTCACAAACTATAAGTGCTATCAAGTTGGAATTTTCTAAAGTTTTTAAACGTGTTTTCCCACGCCTACTGATAACAAAAAAAATCAAATATTTGTTTTCATCTAAGGAATCGTTCTCTTTAGGAATCGAGTTTGGTTTAGAAAAATCGAAAAAGATCAAAATATTTCCAAAAAACTTCAAAGATTTTTCGACTGCTTAAATATTGCCAAAAACATGTGTTTTTTTCCTGTCCCCCTCTTAAATTCGAATATTACATAAGAAAAAATTTGAAAAAATTAATGGTTATGGGTAATGTTGTAGAGATTGAACGAAAACTAAAACGGTTGGCTCATCATTTCAAATGTTATTTTGATGGGGTTGAGAGCGGAAATTTTGAAAAAAAAATTATTTTTGAGCTTGCTGAGTGTCATATGAAAGGTTATTTTTTTCTAGTCCAAAACAATTTTTTATTCGCCTATGTATTAAAGTGTTACTTTATTACTGTGATTTGCAGCCTTGAATTGTCACTTTTTAACCATATATTTTGTTGTGATAGCTACGTCCAAAAATGTAAGAAACATTTGTATTTGTTTAAATTCTATAAAAATAGACATTTTTATCAAAGCAACGCTTAAATTCAAAATTTCATTATCCAATTAAAATATTTGTTATCATTTGTTGTCTTAGTTATAAAATAATTTTGAAAAGATAACAAATATTTTGTCAAAGGTAACTCCACATATTTTATTTTTATTTCAAAATTTATGCAAATTTTTAATTTTAATTTAGAATAAACATGTTCTTAAAATATTTTGCTTGCAGTGAATAAAAAATAGTATATGATGCACGGACGTAAGCTATTTTGGACTTAATGTGGGTGCAAATCTCGGCTAGCGCCTCGATTTGCAAACTCCACATGAGTCCAAAATCTTTAGCTTTACGTCCTAGCATCATAATGTACTATTATTGTTACTTTGAAAAGCGCAGTTTTTGAGTTATGTTCAAAAATGTGAAAAAATTCCTGTCCCCCCTCCCCACATCCCTTAACTTCGAACATTACACAAGAACTAGGGTATCCAAATTACTCGACTTTGCAAGTCCTCGGGTGGTCGAGTATTAATTTCTGAAATATCCTTGTTACCCTGGTACCCGGGTATTTGAAAATGAAACAAAATTTATCTAGAAAAATTAAGGTATGGTGGGGGTGCAATCATGTGGAGTTAATATATTTAAGTTTATTTTCTTAATTAGCTCTTACAAAGTCAATTCCAATAAATTAAAGCTTATTCAATCCAAAAATTCGTTTTATAAATAACTGAATTTCAGCCAGTATACAGCCATCTTCTGCATTATCATTTTTAAATAACTGAATTTCAGCCAGTACACAGCCATCTTCTGCATGATCATTTTTATCATTCCGATCAATATCCTAAACAACAGATTATGTATTTCCTAACGCACAGACGCACAGGTACAAAATTTTACTTGAAAAGAATAAAATTTAAATTATTTCCCAAATGCTGTTTACTCGACCTGAATTGCGTGAATTGACTTTTGACTGATATAATTTTTTTATTAAAATATGTTGTGTAATAGAACTTATAATATGAGTCACAAAAACACATAAAGAATCCTTTTAAGACCTATGTCCCATTAAGTTTTAAAAAGTTCTAGGTTCTACGTCCAAATCCATATTAATTCCAACTTAGGGATCTTTTTATTGCTTGTTGAAAATCAAAATTTTATAGTCTATCAAATTACCTGGGTAGTTAACCGAGATACCCGGGTAGTCGAGTTTGTTGAAAACACTAAAAATATTCAGGTACCCGGGTACTCCATAATCGACATTGGATAGCCTATTAAGAACATTACACCAGAAAAAATTAAAAAATTTGAGGTTGATCACTAATTACAAACATTTTTGAAATTGTTGAACTCATTCAAAAAATTGGTTGAAGTATAAAATTGTTACAGTCAAGTAAATCGAGGTTGGGGATCTGTTCTTTTTGTTAGATCTGATACAGTACCAACACTGCAGAAAAATAGTAGCCACCATTATCATTCGATTTTACCTCTGTTGGCAGTCATTGTGAATGTTCAACTAGCTGGAGTTCAAATCCTGTTGGTATACCGAATTCCCCAATGTTCAGTAGACAAATCAGTCGACTGATCAGTCGTTAACAATGCTCTCGTTAGCAATATTTTAACGACACTTTTTCTCCAACTATTGTTATAGGTGACTTTAATGTTGGTTTCACTTAAAATCCTCGAAACTTGCTCTCAAACTATTTTCTAGAAAAAAAATATACAAAGAAAAATTCATGAACAGTTGAAGCTACAACAATTGATAATATATTTTCCAATATAAATCATTTATAAGCTGCGTTATTGAAGCTTTCTTTAGCCACCATAAACAGCTTTGGGTAAGATGCAACGCAACGTGAAATTATGCTAACAAAAACTATTGTTTTCTCAAATATTATATACACGGAACCTTCAGCGAGCGAATTATATTTGCACTTGCCTGCCTTTTTTTAATTTGATAGTATGGGACGGTTAATATGAATAATTTTTCTGTGTATTTCTCGTTTGTTTATTTTTATACAAATTTTCTATGACTGGGTTAATTTTTGTTGTTTGCTTTAATAATAGTCTAAGATCCGGCTGCAGGATTAGTGCGCTCATCGATTTTTTGCTAAAACCAAATTTTTATGTATATTTATAATTAGGAGAATATATATCTACCAGGTTGCCTATAAAAATTTGGCCGCCAGTATTTTTAATTAAATTATTTTTAATTGATTTTTGGGAAAAAATTTCGTTCACTTGTTTTTTAAATAAAATATCGTCTACATCACGGCAATTTATATAAAGATTCTAAAAATTCACGGTTGCCATTGCGCACCTGGCCGCACCTCTTCGCAGCCAGGTGTAAACAGGTATGATTTCGATACATTTATACGTTCATAACGTACATTGATTAATTCTATATCAAATTAAAGCTAATTTTTTTCTATTTATTATCATATATGGTTGCCTAATTAAATCCGGCCGCAAATAAGGGTTGCTGGCTGTTAAAGATGATAAATATTTAAGGTAGAGTGAAAGAGAGCTAGCGCGTAACATCGTTTGTCAGACGAGGATAGCGATTGCCAGCTGTGCGTCGCTCTTAAGTAATTGCGCATGCGTCGCATGTTAGTGTTCTCAACCACCGGGGAGTAATAGAGACGACTTAATAAATACTCCAAAAAAATTGTCTTCCTTTTCAAAATGACAAATTTAAAAATTACAACAAAAAATGGTAGACTCCTAGTGTATCCCCCCCAAATAAACTAGCGTTTTTTTTTCAGATAAATAGAAAGATTAGGTCCTCTGCATCCTAATTATGAAAAAAAAATTTGCGGAAATGAGGGGGTCAAAAGTTATAAAGGATTAAACTTTTAATTTTACCTTGGTCCTCCCTTTGGTTTTTTTTAGTTTTTTTTTTTCTTTTTTTCCTTATTTTTATTTATTATGTATTTATTTATATTTTATCACACACTAAAATATTGAAATTAAAAAAAATACCTTGATCCCCCCTTTGAGTTTTTAGAAGTAACCTGATTTGATTTTTGTTTTTGACTCGCTTCTGCGACCTTGCACAACTTCGAACAAAATAGCACCGCACCCCCGCCACCCCGTGCGCTACCCCTTCCCCCCTCCCCGCGTCGCCTCCGCGTCCCCTGCGCCGCAGGGGGACCTATGTAAAATTGAAAGTTTTATCCCTTATAATGAGTTTTATCCCTTATTTGATCCCCTCATTTCCGCAAATTTTTTTTTTCATAATTAGAATGCAGAGCACCTAATCTTTCTATTTATCTGAAAAAAAACGTAAATTTATTTGGGGGGATAAACTAGGAATGTTCCCAAAAAATTAATATTGATTTAACTCTCTTTTACTCTACCTTAAATATTTATCATCTTTAACAGCCAGCAACCCTTATTTGCGGCCGGATTTAATTAGGCAACCATAAATGATAATACATAGAAAAAAATTAGCTTTAATTTGATATAGAACTAATCAATGTACGTTATGAACGTATAAATGTATCGAAATCATACCTGTTTACGCCTGGCTGCGAAGAGGTGCGGCCAAGTGCGCAACGGCAACCGTGATTTTTTAGAATCGTTATGTAATTTGCCGTGATGTAGCCGACATTTTATTTAAAAAACAAATGAACGAAATTTTTTCCCAAAAATCAATTAAAAATAATTTAATTAAAAATACTGGCGGCCAAATTTTGATAGGCAACCTGGTAAATATATATTCTCCTAATTATAAATATACATAAAAATTTGGTTTTAGCAAAAAATCGATGAGCGCACTAATCCTGCAGTCGGATCTCGTACTATAAGAAAGCCAAAACGAGAGAGATAAATGGAAATCCCTGGCAGCCGAATCGATTTGTAAAGCCACATTTTGAGAATTATCTAATCAAGTTTTGAGTGGTGTATCGGAAAAAACGCCTGCCCTTTTCATAGTAATATTATATCTTTAAACACAAGTTTTTATACAAAATATCATTAGATATAAATAATAGTGATTGATTGTAGGGAATTAGTTTTGTTCAGAAAATTAACAAATTTCAAACGATGTTTCTATTTTGGTAGGCAAATTAAAAGTAAGCAGATTTTCTGAAAAGGAAAAGTTATAAACTATTTTGGATCATGATAAGTAGGATATCGGCGACTTAAACACAGGTGTTCATTTTGCTAGCCATAAGAGTATTACAACGTGTTCATTTAATTTTAGCTAGTGTTAGCTCCTTTCTCACGCAGAGATAAAATCGAGAGTCTTTTTTTCTTGTCCATCAAATGATCCACTTGAAAAAATCGCTTGTTCTTTTGTGAAAGATATACAGTGGCTTGCAGGCTACGATTACGGAAATTAAATTGCAGAAACTTTGGCAATATTTTAATTAATAAGCTTTTCCCAAAATAATCTAATGCTATTGTCGAGTCTTATTTCAACTTTTACCCTATTTAGAAGAGAATTCCTTTGATATTTTCATGAAAACAAAAACTACTACCACCGCACTTCTCTTCGATTTATTATTGTCCCTATTATTTACTTGGGTGTCATTTTTCAATCTTCTTGTACAAACATATTTTTTTTTATTAATACAAAACAAGAAAATGTTTTTTAAATTATATTTAATAAACGCGTTTGACTATAAATTGTTATATTATTAAGTTGAAAAATAAGTCGTCAACCCATAAGTCGTCATCTAATATAATACAGCAAAAAAAACATAAAACCCCTAAATTTAATTCTATTTATTCTTTTGTCACCCTTAGGGGCTATTTCATTTTTAAAATTTGTTATCGTATTTTAATTTTGTTTTAAATTGAATATGATTTTGATGAAAAACAATTTTCATTCGAATCGAAGGTGGAATTTTTATGTATTGTGTTGACATTAAAATTTGCAATGTCAGTGTCATTTTTAAAAAAATTTTTGGAGACGATATTAAAATTTGAGCAATGACGTATATCTAATAAAACGTAATATTTTCAATTATCCTTATATGGAAGCTTTTGATCGTCCTTTTATTATAAACTAGAAAATCTAATAAACTTGAAGCAGTTAAACCAAACAATCACTTATCCTAATATTTCCGTTTACCAACATTAAGAAAAACATAATGAAAAATGATTCAATAGCAAAATCATACCAAAAGGGTGCTAAAATAGAAAATTTTAAAATTGATAAAAAAATTCTCTTAAACCCTCTGACTTTAATAAAACAAATTTTTATCGTCAGTAATAAAATATACATATTAGTTTAAACTGAAGTAAAATGGAAAAAATCACTTTTACAAGGTTCCCTTGAACCGGATTATTAGATCAAAATTAAATTGAAAAATAAAAACTTACAACTTCTTAACCTATCCCACACAATTTTTAACGTTTTTCTTTTTTATTAGTTAAAATTTTTCTTCCCTAAAATGTTTCTATGTTTATTTTTAAAAACCAAAAGCGATTTCCTATTGCGTTGAAAATTATAATTTTTATTATTTTTAAATTTTGGGGTAGACAGACGTTTTTTTCTTATTTATTTTAATTAAATTTATGGTTTACTTTGTAGCCATCAGTTCCTTTTGATTTTGGTTTTAAAATTATATCGGTTGAAACTTTAATTATAATATGTATGTCCAATATTTTGACAAATTAATAAGGCAATAAATTCTCAATGTTATTTTCAAATTACGAACTAATAAAATCATTGACCCTTTGTTTGCAGATATTCCCATATTCCCAATACAAGATAAATAAAAAATATTGATATGTCATAGAAAACAAATAATAAAAGACAAACTTTAATTATTTTGTCAGAAATAAATATTCTTTTCATCGGAACAAGTTCATGCCCTCTTTTGTAACATGTCAAACAACCCATATAAAATTTTCTATCCATCTATATACATAATTTTTCCAATTTCCTTTTGAATTGAAATTAGACGACACAACAGACACAACAATAACAATATGAAAAACTAATAATAATAACAATAAAAACATACAAGAATAATTTATGTATACATAGACGAACATACATGCAGAACGAATAAATTATATTTTCTTTTAAGTTTTCTTTATTTAAATTTTCCAAAATAATAATTTTCATATAATTGTAAAATAGTTTTCTTTAGTGTCTGAAATTTGTCTGGTTGCTTATATGGACTGTGAAAAGAGTTATGACGTATTTTCTTGTTGGACTGACTTGAAATTAATTTGTACATTATTTAGTATTAATTTAAAATTAAGAGACATAAAATATTTTGATTAAAACTGCATTTAAAATTAGTGATGGCAGTTTTGTAAATTTTTTTATATAAATTTTGCATTCTACTAATAGTTTTACTATCTGTCTGCCCAATATAAAATTTATTACAAGAATTATAATTTAATTTTATGAGGTCCAGAACATTTTTGAAATTTAGACATTTTTAAAATTGAAATTTTTTTTATATAAACTGTTTATAATTTTGAACCAATTGTTAAACTAAAAATTTAATATTTTATCTATCTTGCCTTCAACAATTAGGGCCGATTCTATGAGCAACGATGGATAGAAGAAAAGGTGAGTATAAAGTTACATCTTCATCCGAGAATTTTATTTTCCTTTTTTTTTATTTTTTTTATTTTATTATTTATTATTTTCTTTATTTATTTTTTTTACTAATAGAATTTTTGTATTTTGTTTTTATTGCTTTTTTTCAGCAGTATTTTTAAAAGTGGCAATACTTTATCTTTTACTTTCTATTTTTTCGACGGGAAAATTTTAGGAATACGGGGATTGTGTTTCTTTTATTTTAATCAATGTATATTCAATAAAGTTTTCATTAACTTTATTTTGAAAAATATACAACAGTAATAAAAGTTATTAGCTTCAATAGAAAGAGCGTGATAGAACCGGCTCTACAACTCATTCAATAAAATGATTTAGTAAATTTGTGAAATTTTGACTTCAAATTTTATCCATATCAAAAATCGAAGGTATAATCTTTAAACCTGTCCAACCAACGATCTAGCCCGTTAACTTTGAATAGAAAATATTTCGCTTATTAAAATATTTTTGTAATATGGAAAAACAATTTCTACGTTATACTGAATCTATTTGATTTAATGGAAATATTTTATTTTAATTTATTTCGGTCTAAAAGATCTAAGTATTACATTTTTGTGCGAAAATTGAAATTCTTACCCCCACTTTTTTTGGCATTTCTCGACGTTCTAGGACCTACTGATTCTAAAAAAGCAAATAAAAAATGTAGGTCTGTCGGTCGGCAACCACTAGAGGGATTTCAAAAAATGTTGTTTCTTTAAATAGATATACTAAATGGGAAGAGCCGAAAGGACGATGTGTTCGATAACTGTACCCGAAGTGTGTCAAAGTAGAATTGAGTGAATTTATGAATAGGACCTTGAATTGGACATGGACATTTTTAATTTTATTATAAAATTTTGAAATATTGAAAAGAAGTTTGTATTTTTGATTTTGTTATAATTTTTGCAATAATTTTATGAATTTTGGGAAAAGTTTAAATTTGATTTTAAAAAAAGTTTGTATTTTTGTTATAATTTTTGCTATATTTTTAGAATTTTGAAAAAAGTTTTAATTTTTCATTCTATTATAATTTTTGGAATATTTTTAGAATTTTAACGAAAAGATCAACAGTTGCAACCTGATCAATTTCTTGCGGATATAATGACGTACCGGCTATAGCAAAAGCTAAAACAAACCAAGTATTAAACCTCAAATTATGACAATCAAGCTTCTTATAAAACTCTTTCATTAAGCACGGATCATGACATACTCAACCAGATTTGTGGTTTCCCATACTTAAGACTCGGTAGCAATCGAGACAAGATCTGCCAGAGTTGACATAATTTACAAGACATGCCATCGCACAACTCGATCCTGATTGCTCATTCTCACTTACGAGAACCAACATTGAAAAAACTTCCTTCGTGGCTTATGGAATAAACGACCATCCGAGCAATACAAATCCGAATTTTTTTGATGACTCTAAAACTTTCATGGAGCAACCTCTCATCATATGCGAATACCACTCTAACACAAATGATCTTCTTGGCAAATTGTTCAAACTTCGCAACACGTTAAAAGTACTTCTATTAATTCAGTAAACACAATTCTCGATGGCTGTTTGTTGCAAAAGAAATTCCCAAAACTTAGAACCAAAGCAAAAGAATGAAGTTATAGATGGACAAATACTAGCAATTTGCAATCAAGCTAATTTAGATCGAGATCTTGAATCCCTCTTGAGGTAGCTTTTGCATATCGCAACCTTATTGCAGAGTTCAACAATTTTTTAATGGTATTTGTTTCCATCACGATCATTTCTGTGAGCTTGCTAAAACGCCATGCCATCCCGAATACTCGTGTAACTTTTTTCTCCCTCGTAATTCAAAAAACTAAGCTCGTGGCATTCATACACTATACAACCTCTACTGCTCCATCTGAATATCCATCGTCATTTTGATCAATTGTTATATCTTCATGTTTTTGAACTAAAGCAACTGAATTTGAAGTCAATGTAATAAGAAACAATCATTTGACACCAAAAAATTTTAGTGACCGAATTTTTTGGGACGAAAATTTTAACGAAAACTTTAAGTTTAAGCCTTTGAAATTTATTCGTTAACAGTTTTATCTTCAAAAGTACTTCTTTCCACCTTAATGCAGTCATTTGCTTTTGGTCAAAAAGAAATAATTAAGCAATCGCATTCCTCTTGATTACAATGGTTTTAATTAAGTCACATTCCTGGACAAATACATCCATCTCTTAAGGTTTTCTACATTTTCAGGAAAAACTTAAAATTCAGCACAAACATAAAACTGAAAATTCAAACAAAATATTAGTTCCTTATAGGTCATACCATTAACTTTAACGGAATAACACAAACGAATTCACGCGAGTGAATATTATTTTAGATTTGCCCACTCCTCAAATGACCAAGAACCGTTACCGTTTTCTTTCCAAGAAGTGTTATCAAATTATTTTAAATGATTTTTGAATGGTTCTGAAAAGTACAGCATATGACCAATTAACTGATTTGCATCTTCACATACTTTCCTATATGCCTAACTCGCTGTTGTGGTCGACGATGCCACTATATAACAGTAAGTGCAGTCGTTCTTGATTACGAACTTTATATAGCATGGAGGGATCAGTTTTTATTGTTTTTTTATTTTTTTTTTTTTATTTTTGATCAACGGGTGTGACAACCCCGCGTACTCCAGTCCCTGCTATTGACATACGAGTTAACGTGAGATATCACATACCACTGGCAATAGCAGTGAGATATCACTAGCCAAGGTGACATCTTAGGGGTGGTGGTGGATGAACTGTATTCAGTCAGCGGTAGCACCCTCAATCTTAGCTGTGAAATAATCCTTGATGATGAGACGCTATTACTTCCTTAGGGAAACGAGCCTTCATATAACTATGTGTGGGCGTTAATCTTTAAGAAAGACGGTGCGTCACAGGATCAAGGAATATGCCACTGGCTGGATTATTGGCAACTACATTTTTGTTTTGTTTCAGCAAATTTTTTTAAAAATTTGCTATTTACTTTTTAATTTACTTTTATTTTCTCTATTCTATCATAAAATATTGGCCTATGTCATATTTTATCAGTGATAGGAGTTTTTGTTTAGTTATCCATTCTTTAACAAAAAATATAAAAAAACAAAAAAAGAAAGATTTACGTCCATCAACACCTTTGAACGTATGTTGTTGTGGGACCTTGGTCTTAAAAGGTTTTTATGTGTTATTGTGACACATATTGTAATTCCTACTACACAACACATTTTATTAAAAAAAAAAAAAAAAAATAGTGGGATGGATTTTATCCTTTTCATGGATCGTAAACTTTTACGTTATATATTCTCTGAAAATCCACACAATTTTAACATCTGGCTTTTCTCATCCAGTTTTTCACAGATACACGCCAACCTTCTAGAATTGACGCACACATTTAATAAATTCAGGCACCTGAGAACTTCGGATATTCACCAATTGCTGATGCTCGCTCTACCAATTCATATACGAAGGGACTCCTGTCAGCAAAAATCACAAATTTTAAATTCCAACAGTTTCCTCTCTTTCTGCGCTCCAACAAATTAATTTGTTCTGACTGTTGACAGAAAATCAACGTTTATTTATTCCAAAACAGTTTGGTAAAAATGCTTTGTTGCAAACACACAACATTTCTTACACTAGCATTAACTTTGTTATTAAGTTAGTAGCCATATACTTAAAAATTTTGAGACACATATCCGCTATCAATTCGCTATCTTCTAACTTCATAATGATTTTAATAAAGTCATTTGGTTATTATCAGACCAATATTTAAGTCTGATTTTGTTGTTAAATTCTGATTCACAGTTACAAAAGATGACCGTAAGAAATCCTGGTTACAGAAACAACGTTTGCAGCCATAGAAACTTTCGTTTACTGTGAATGAAAATTCTGTTTCGGAGTTTCTAATTGATCCAAATAAGGCTTTTGAATGACATGACACCATACACTCCACACCATTATTCAATTTCCCATCGGATTCTTTTGATTGAATTTCAACTTTTAAAGTACAAAATATAATTAGACTTCCAATTGCCTAATTATAATTAAAACTTTAAAAGCTGTTAGCTTTCGTAACAGTATTTGTATGTTAATGTCGTACTATGTTTGTTAATGGCACAATTATTGTAAATGATGATTCGTTATGCATTCGATGATTTGATGAAATTCAGTCAAAGGAATTCGGTGGGAATATGAATAAATGTATGGTGTTATGTCATTCAAAAGCAAATCTAAGGCAGACATCAATGATGCTGTTGTCTATTCTACTTAAAAAACTATTTAGTAAACGGTATACTGTTTTTTCTCAACTCTGTTTTTTTAGACAAATTTAAAGCGTTTACTTTGAAAACAGAATGGTCTGAAAATTCAAATTCAGGGCAACTTTGATCAATCAAATTGCAAGCGAACAGCTAGCCCTATATCAACTGTTTTATGTGGGCTGGAAAGGTTAAAAATTGACTTATTGGAAGAAAATAAATACCTTCCAATCTAGAACTGTTAAAAATACACATTAAGATATGTTTAAATACCCTGTTAAAAATGTTATGAAAAAAATTTTTACGATTAATTGCCATTAATTGACCAGCATATTTTTTGTTATTGGCTAATGAACAGTCGATGAGATCTGCCATAGTTATCATCCAGAGTTTATTTTTTGATGGCCCAATCATGGCTCACATTATTCCCTCACTTGTGCAAGAAGAGTGAAGGGTGATTCTTAAGAGTGTAAGCAAAAGTGCTACGATGTGATTTTAGATAGGCTAATAGGCCAATCAATAACCATTCAAACGCACATTAAACAGTTGATATCGGGTGAGCCGTTCTCTTGCAATTTGATTTCAAAGTTACCCTGAATTTGAATTTCCAGAAATCTTTCGGACTGTCCTGTTTTCAGACTAAATATTTTTGAATTTGTCTCAAACCACATGCATTTTATTTCACCTATACTACTTCCCGATCATGGAAATTGCTTTACCAGATGAAGGTAAGAATAAGTTTAATATACTAAGGATGACCAATACACATTTTTTCACTGCATATGCATAAAATAAGCGTTCGATTTCAGAAGACCTTATCATTGAGGAGCCGTATCTTCATCTTGCTAGCTATAAACTTAACGTATTTGTTTGCTTCCATTGGGAACAAGCCTTTTTTTAAAAGAACTTAAGAACTTTCAAAGTTACGAGTTCACGTAAAACATCGATTAAATCTGTAATTCGGGAAAATAATTAAAATCGAGTCTTAGTTCACATAATAAAGTATTTCAGGATTAGTCCATTTTTCAAACTCTGTTCAACATATTAGAATACAATTTCAGACCTTCAGCTATGATAAGCTGTCAAGACAGTCAACATTCAACGTGGCTAATTAAGGGTTATAAACGTTAAGGTAACATTTTTTGAAAATATCTCCAATGTTTTTAAATTTTATAAACCATGAAAGCCAAAAAATAGTTTCCAGTAGATTCTGTTTGATTATTATTTTTCAAAACTTTCGCAATTTGCTAGATGTGGTAAGTGCAAATTTATTTTTAGCCGCAAAATTGTTGTCGGGCAATTATGAATCCCAACAAAAACACAAATAAAATAAAAAAACCCTATTCCGGTAGATCATGAAATAGGAATTGAGAAAAATATATAGCAGCTTTTCAATCGAGTGAATTACTAGACTTTCGATTTTGGTTATGTATTTTTTAAATACATATTACAATGTTGCTGTTTATGTTGTTTTGTCTATTTTGATGATTTACTAATTATTAAACCAATTTACTACAATCAATTCATTCGGCAATTCACTCGATTAAAAAACTACAGCAATAAAAAAATTTTCATAGTTTGGTAGTATTCATGTCCCTAGCTTAGTTTTGGAAAAAATGAAAAATAAAATTGTGCTGTACTGTGCTCTAGTTGTGCTGGTTGTGCCACTCAAAGAAAAATTTAATTTCACTAATAGAAAAATTTCAAAACGCTTGCATCATTTTATCAAGTTGAGGTTAGCACCGCCACTTGGAAAACTGAAAAACAAAGGTTGCGCTTTATTGTGCTAGAGTTGCTTTTGTTGTGCTACTCAAAAAGAATTCAATATTACCAATGAAAGAAAGTTGGTACTCTAAGGCGATTTTTCATGCAGAAATTAGTCCCGCCATTTTGAAAAAAATTAAAAACAGAGTTTGTGCTGTATTGGGCTCGAGTTGTGCTGGTTGTGCTACTAAGGAAAAAATTTCATATCACTAATGGAAATTTTTTGTAACGCTAAAACCATTTTTTCGAGTAGAAGTTAACCCCGCCATTTTGGAAAAAACGAAAAATAAAGGGTGATGTATTGTATACTAGAGTTGTGCTACTGAAAATAGTAGATACTAGTGCGAATGCGTTTTCCAAACAAGAATTAATTTGCCGCACGACCGCAGGGAGGACTCGCGTTTGGAAAACGCATTCGCACTAGTAATACATACTTTTTTTGTGACAAGTGCATAAAATTTATAAATATTTATTTAATTGTTTATTTAATAATTTATTTAACAAAGTTCTAAATAAATTTAAGATTTTTAAATAATTAAAGTGCACCATCTTCGTTGTAATAGTTGTAAATTATACTAGTTCGAAAAAATAATCATACGAATCCAACTAAAAAAACACATAGTAATCCAACTAAGCTGTCAAAATTGTAAACTTTGTAAACCTAAATAAATCGTTTTTTCTTGTAATTCAAATGATGCAATGTGTTTAAGTTGTTTTTACTATATGGTAAGTTATTTAAATTATTATTTTGATATTTTAGTATTATAAAAAAACATTTTATATAGATAGATTTAACTACAAATCTCACATGCAGTCGGCGTACGTGCCCGTGCACAAAATATTTTGTGGTCATATGTGCAGAAAAGTAGTGTTTTCTTTTATTCTATTCTAGTACTAAATTGAATATTTTTTATGCATGTGTTACAAAAACAAATTTGTATCATCAACGGAAGACTGTAAACACGCTTTAATGATTTTTCGAGCAGAAATTAGCACCGCCATTTAAAAAGAATAAAAATAGGCATTGGCGTAACTAAGAAAAGGTTCCAGGGGGGGGGAGGGGGGGGCTGGCTCCGTAATATTGCTGAGTAAAGTAATAAAAATTTCCCGTATTTATTTCTTTTTTTAATACATAACGGGTGTTGCTATTTGAGGTTATAGTGCAATATGTTATTTAAGTTATTTAGACATATATTAGGGTCAGAATAAATAAATCATTAATTAATCATATATAAATTATTAAATTTAAAAATTATTAAATTTTGAATATATTAATTATTAAATTAGAAAAAGCAAAGAGAAAAAGGGCTTTTTTAAAATGGTTATGTTGCACAAATTAAAATTGAAAACAATCATATACAAATGTAATGTATTTTTATCAGTATAAAATTTTTATAAAGCCTTACTTAGTACCTTTTAAACAAAAAAATAATATCAAAATTGGTTAACCAGTTAGAGAATTTAATTTTAAACTTTCCTCGTCTCTAAATTTCTTAACATATTTCGTGCCACCCAGTATCAAAACCAAGGAAAAAGTATAATCACGTATTAGTTTTTTAATTATTTAAGTTTCAAGAAAACGGAAATGGCCAGGTTCTTTTTTTGTTTATTTTATCGGCATCTGTATTCGATGTTCCATCTGTAGTTATTTAAATAAATGATTGCGCATTTGTTGTTGAAAGCGACGTTGAGCTCGACAAAACTTACGCAGAAGTTGTAAAAAACCATATATGGCAGAGAAAATTAACCACTAATTTTAACCATTCGAAAATTGTTGCAAAATTTGTGGAAACTGTTTCGGTTAAAACAATAGAGGCAAAATCGTAATAATCGTTCAGAAACATATTGCTACTGTAAGTGCTAGCTAGGGATTTTAAGCCTTCATTTAGAATCACGGGGTTATGGTATTCATAAATTTCAAATCCCGGGCGCCCGGGATCCCGGGCTTTAAAATTTGAATCAAAAATTTTCAAAATCCAATCAAACTATTTGGTGTAATTTTTTCTTGTCAATAATTGATCTATAATTATGATTCAAAATTTCATAGTTCAATCAGATTATTTGTTTTTTTTTGTTGTCATAGTTATAAAATTTGTTTGAAAAAATAACAAATGTTACTTTACTGCCGCCGTAAAAATAAAATAAAACTGGCGTTACTTTACAGCCGCTTTGATTATAAGTCAAAAAAGTAAGACTTTAACCAACTTCCTAGCGGCAGTAAAGTTAAACTTTACAGCCGTTTGCCGAAAAATAAATATTCAAGAACAAAAACAAAACTAAATAATAATATTAAATAAAGAAAAACAAGTTCCTTAAATTTTCATGTGATTTACGAAGTAGGATTTTAGAAAACATAATTGACGATTTATTTTCAAGCCTATTACTTAATTTGGAAATATTATTTCCTATGAACGCTTTTCTGAAATATTTTCATTTCGCTGCCAATAGTGGTGAACAGTTCAATATATTTTAGGTAAATGCATTCTGACCAAAACAGTGTTGTATAGGTATTAAACTTGAATTAATACTGCGTCACAGATTATTTTTCCAAATTGTTTTCCTTTAATAAATCGACCGGAACCACATCCTCAGTTGCATTGTCGTTGTAATCTGTGCTTGGTGATCGAGTAATGTGAGAAGCCCAATCATCTGTTTAACGTCTATTGTCTGCAAAGTTACCATTATGCAAATATTTTAATACTTCAGATGTTTAGGTTATCCTCTCCTTTGTATGTGTTATTGAGGCATTCGTCAATCCACGAGCTAATGGGTTACTTTGATTTTCTAGTTTATTCAGAACAAGCTCGAGAGATGCATAGGGCCAATATAGGCAATATTGACCAATATTTCATTCTAAATGGAGGAAATAAAAAAAAATTAGAGCTAAAAATGCAAATATTTTTGTTAAAAAATATGAAGCAATAAAACTAAATTTGGGTTGTTAATAATCCAAATGCTAGTGACATATCCATTGATCATATGGTGACGTATGGTCTTCTTCAAGGATTAAAGGCCGCATATATAGAGTTATATGAAAGTTTATCATTTCGAGAAAGCAATAGCGTAACATCAAAACAAATTCCATAACTTAGATTTAGGTCGCTACTGTTGACTAAAAGAGTTCATCCGCCAACATCCCTAAGGTATCATTTTCGTTACTTATAACTCACTGCTTTCGCCAGTAACATAGAAAACCTCACGTTAACTCATATACCGAGACTGCTGCTAAATTCTTACTGTGAAGCGGTGAAGTGATAAGTTTTTAATGAAAAACAATAAAGAAATTTTTAACAATTCACCGCTTCACAATAAAAAAATTAACAAACCAACGAAAACTTATCCGCATGCCAACTTAATATAACTTAATTTTTAACAGGATGTCGTATTTTCATTGATTAATTCCGGCAAATATGGCGATCCCGTAACCCCGGAATTCGCTTTTAATAATTCTGGGATTCAGGGATCGTAAAAATATGTCTTGATTCCAAAATCCATGTTTCAAAAATACCGGGCTTGTAATCCCTATAGTTTTAGTGTTAAGTAGAATTCAATACTAATTTTTCATCGTTCACCCTTCACAGTAATCACACGTTCCATTAGCCATTTAATGAATTGCTTTTCACAACGATCTTCATTCAGCGATATTCAAAATTCAGATAATTCAAGATATAAAGCTCAAAATATAAAGTCTGATGAACTTCAAATAACGTCGCCAATTTACCATACAAACAAAACATAGCAAGTGGTAATTTTTTTTATGTTCCGGTGTGTTTTTAAGTCTTGTGGAGTTGTTGTCAGAAGTAGTTTTTTAAAACGAAGTCTGTTTTGTGATTCGTATTGACTGCACATATAATTATTATATTCGTCGATTTCTGTGCTTATCATCGCTGAATCTCATTGACAGCATATATGATTTTTCTATTCAACGATTACTGATGTCAATGCTGTTGTCATCATTTATAAATCAACAATCATTGCAACTGCAATTACTATATTCAACCGTTACACAGTCAGATTGATGTATTCAACAATTTTAAAATCACTTCATTGCTGGTGGTTTTCATTTTACTTCACTTGGGTCTTGATGCGGATTGATATCTACAACAACAATACAGTCCACTATCTAATCGGCCGCATCATTTTGGTGATATACGAAATACGAAAATGTGGCTTACCAAAAAGTGTGAATATCAAATGAATTTGACACATCATATCGTTCGAAAGAAAATGTTTTCTCTTTTAAAATTCGCTAATACGAACCAATAAGATGAACGAACATTGGGGATTTTTAAGATCAATTAAACTTAAGTAAGTAAAGATGTAATGGAAATTATGTATGGTTTGAAGTTTCTCAGAAAAAAACTCCACTGCACATTTTTCTTTTCGGATTAATTCAAACCTTCCTCGTCAGTGCCTCGTTCAAATCCTTAGGCCGACACGCTATAAACGAACATTTTTAGTTTGTAGAGTGGACCTCTGTCGCCTAACTCTCATGAAAAATGACAAGCTTTTTAAAGTTGAAATCTTATTAATTTGAAAAGAAGATCAGTGATAGTATGAAGTTTTTTTAAAATTGTCAAAATCTAGTTCGATTTTATTAATTCTAATATTCTAATGATGGTTTTGGTAGATGGTTTTTTCTAGCGTGGTGATCATATATCACAACCACTAATTCTCTTTTGAAATAATTGTAAAAAGTGATTTACTTATGGTAAAAAAACAATTCTGTTTTTCTAACTGGCAAATTAATTCTGCATGAACTTAATTTTCTAGGGGGGGCCAAAATTCGTCTAGGGGGGCCGTGCCCTCTGGGCCCCTACCTAGTTACGCCTATGAAAATAGGCATACGATTTTTCGAGCAAAGCTTGTGCCGCCATTTTGAAAAAAGTTAAGGTTGTGATGTATTGGTATTGTGCTCAAGTTGTGCACATCTGTTTACGGTAGCATAACTTTTCATGTAGAAATTTGTGATAGCACTAATTAATTATCACTGATAAAAGTGACATTTAGTATCGAATGAAATGGTAAAATTATTGTTCAAATTCATTGTTTCAAAAATGATGTTAGCTTTATAAAACTTTTTTATTAGTGATACGGAATTTTTTTTTGAGTCGCACAACCAGCACAATTCAGGACAACCTTTGATTTTTATTTTTATAAAATGACGAATCTGACTTCTGTTCGAAAAATTGTTTTAGCGTGCCAAGTTTATTTTAGAGGAGCACATGCAGCACGATACATCTTAATCTTTGTTTTTAAATTTTTTCAAAATGGCGGGCTAAGTTAATGTATTCTGCTGTGTTCGGGGAATTTGGTTTAAAAATTTTTTTATATCATTTATTGCATTTTTTCTTAATTCCTAATTCACAAGAAAATCCCGACGTATTCGTACAGTACAGAAAATCTATTTTCGCCAAACAGTGTTTAATGGCTTTATTTTTTGAATCGCATGCGTAGATTTATTAATATTAATGGCTTAACTAACGGTGAAAATTCTTAATCTTAATCTTTGTTTTTCAACATTGACTGCGGGCTGATATGTCAGTTTTCTGTAAGAAAATCTTGTTTTTAAATTTGAAAAGCGACTTTTAAATTTGTGTATGTCACATTGTTAAAATATTCGATGTATCCGCTTTTTTACTGTACTCATAATATAAATCTCTGCGTCCTCGAAGGATCTGATATATCACGGGCACGCGCGCGTTATATTCGCAGACTGCAACAGAACATCAATAATTATGTCATTTGTATCTCCGTCATCCTACGACATATCGCTAATTAGTTCATAATACATGTTTCTTTATAAGTATTTGTATTAATAAGTTTTCCAATAATTAAACAATAAAATTCTCAGACATATTTTGATGATAAAGTGAATTTAAAGTGAATTTAAAGTAAATTTAAAGTGAATTTAAAGTAAATTTAAAGTGAATTCAAAGTGAATTTAAAGTGAATTTAAAGTGAATTTAAAGTGAATTTATAGCGAATTTAAAGTGAATCTAAATTATATTTAAAGTGAATTTAAAGTGAATTCAAAGTTAAATTAAAGTGAATTTAAAGTGAATTTTAAGCGAATTTAGAGAGAATTTAAAGTGAATTTTAAGTGAATTTAAAGTGAATTTAAAATGAATTTAAAATCAATTTATAGTGAATTTAAAGTGAATTTAAAGTGAATCTAAATTATATTTGAAGTGAATTGAAAGTTAAAGTAAAGTGAATTTAAAGCGAATTTAAAGAGAATTTAAAATGAATTCAAAGTGAATTTAAACTGAATTTAAAATGAATTTAAAATTAATTTAAGGTGAATTTAAAGTGAATTTATAGTGACTTTAAAGTGAATTTAAAGTGAATTTAAAGCTAATTTAATGTGAATTTAAAGTGGATTTACAGTGTATTTAAAGTGAATTTTAAGTTTTTAAAGATAAATTAAGGTTTTGAGAATTAAATAAACAAAATTAATTCTTATCGTGATGCATATTTTTGCATTACTCAAATTTCTATTATGAGATAAATTTTAGATGTAAGAAATTATATTTATTGTGGCATTTGAAGTGTTAACTTCATTCTTTTAAAAATTAAATAAATTTTTTAATTAAAATTAAAGAAATAGTTGTTTTTTTTTAAGTTTTATTAGTTGAAAAACTAATTCGCGTGGTTTATCGAGAACGTTTATTTATCACAAAATTTTCACAAAAATCGAAAAGCAAGCATTTATACTAAAGGGAAAGATTTTTTCTAAGTTTTCTAGACCCATGGTGGATGTTTTGTTGGAAAATATCATGTAATGCTATATTAAAATGTCGTTTTACCCAAAAATTGTTATAGGAGAAGTTTTTGAGAACATTCTTGAGTGAATTCTTGTTTCACTTTATTTCTTTTATTAAATTATTTTATGATCTGTCTGTTATAAATCTTCCTTGAATACGAAATAATAATTTTTATATTTTTGAATAAATAAGATAGATAATCCAGTTAATGCTGAAGCCATAGCTGGTCATAATATTGCAAGTTTTTTCACCAGACACTTATTTATTTTTTTAATTTACATATAATTACATATAATTATATGTAATTATTATTTACATATAATTTAACATTATTTACTTCTCCTGCTTGTTATTGTCTACACTTTCATTTAATATAACATATATAATCAAACATTTTCTATATAATATCTAAGAAAAAAATAAAAAAGTTTTAAATTTATAACATCCGGTTAGAGGAACAAATGATAAGACCAACCCTAATAAAACACTTTCAACAATATATTTATTTCATTTTTTTTAAATCTTTAACTTCATAATTTTGATCTAATCTTCCATTTCAACATCTGTTATTTTATCACCTTCTTCAACGAAATCATTTCACAACCAAAAAATAACTTAAAATAAATAAAATTATAATAAATCCTGTAAACAGTTGAATACTCGAAACTCTTTTTTCCCTTGTTCTTAAAATTAAGTTAATAATTTTATTTTTTCTTAAACTTACTAATCACCGGATTATAATTTTGTTTTTATAGAAAAGACAACACACGGAGATTTTTTAAATTCAAAATAATTATTTAATTTACATTTGTTGATATATTTTGTCATGGAAATAATAAACATATGACGCGTGCATAATAATTGTGATTTAATTTTTTTATGTTTGAGGGGGATAGATGTTGTGACTCAAATGAAGGATTAAAATAATATCGTTAATTTCTTTCATACAGGAAAGAATAGATAAATTTACAACAGTTTTTTCTTGTCCGACATTTCATATTCATCACTCAAAAACATTCCACCCATATGACGATCATTATTATATAATTATGTATAAATATTTAAACGGTATGACAGTGACGATAATTACATAGATGACGATCATCACATCACGATTATAATGATATTAACAGACACACGACAAAACAAAACAACATCAAAATGTGATCATAATAAAAGGGTTAACATGACATCTATTTAAGAGGTTAAACGTGTTCCATTTGATCTTCATCTGTTTCAAACATTTTTAGTTTCGTCAAAAAAAAAACGATAATTATATTTTGTTTATAGTTAGCTAGTATGTGTAACCTTTTACCAAAAACGAAAATGATAATTATGATGATAATGATAATGTTATAATTTAATTGATTTGTCAATTTTGTTTGACATTTCGTGATATTTAAATTGCATTTAAACGAAGATTTAAAACGGGATTTGCTCCTTCAACGTAAGACGGTACGTATTTCTTGTTAATATTGAATTATGAATTTTTAAGAAAAATTGACATTGAAATGTCATGACATGGCATATGTGATTCTGACTGAGTGAACTCCAAATTGATATTTCTAAAAAAAGAATTTTGAATAAAAACTTTTGATTGATGGAAATTACTGTTTTGTGTTTTGTTAACTCATTCGCTGTCAAAATTATTTTTATTTTGAAAAATGTTTCCAAATTTTTCTTTTCATGTTTTGTTCGTTTAAGTTAAGTAGATAGATATATAAACGTATGTGTGAATGGTATAGTTACTTTCTTAATTAGTTTATGTTTGTATCTAGAAAACATATCATTTACCTTAACATCTTAATTACGCTTTCGTTTTTCTTTCTTCAAATAAAAACAATAACAACAACAGCAACATCCCTTATATAGATATTATAGAAAATCTTTTAATAATTTACTGAAATAAATATTTATATTATAGTTGAGAAATTATAGTTTTTATATTCCCAATTGTGTTGCATTTATAACTATTATGTTCTAGACCCTTCGTAACTAAAACAGTTTCGAAATAATACAATAATAAAGAGTAACATTGTCATTTTTGTATTAAAAATCACAAATACAAATATAATTGGAGTACGAATTCCTAAGGGATGATATTTTCAAAATTATAATTTTATGAAATGATTGTTTTTTGTGCTTGTGATATTGAAGATCAGCATGAGTTTTATGTGTCGTCATGTGATGTTGGAACTGGGAGATCATAAATATTTTGTTTTCACAATTTAATTTAGTTTGTAATGAAGCTCTAAGCCGCTGTATTCACATTGAGGTATTGGTAGGTGCTTACTACTAAATACATAATTTAATGCTAACTGTATATTGCAAATCCTAATTATACTCTTTAAACATGACAGGTATTTCTAGATAATGCTCCTTTTGAACTTTCTGATACTGATAATACGGCACCAAATTCTTATCTTAGTAACCAAATATCCGTATGAACTTTTGTAAGTTAAATTCTTATGCAGTAGGCAAGCAATGTTTTTCATGTGTATTTTAATCTGGATTAAAAGTGTATATGCTGACAATAATTGATACTAAATAAAAATGGTTTTTTCTTTTTAAATTACCTACTGTATGTTCCGCAATTCTCATCAAGTTCACATTGGATTGAAACATGTTGCTTAAAATGGTGTTAATCTAGAATATGGCAGTATGCATGCTCTTAATCCTAAATGTTCGGGTAATGGATAATATAAATGTTTATTCAATACAACTAGGTTCCGAAGAACTTGTGCACTTGGTTCTTGTGGATTTTTGAAAACGCTCAACTTTCCCGCACAAGCTTACAATTAAGTAAAAAAATCAAACTAAAGGCTCAAAATACTACAATAGTAGCTTGTATTACTTGTGCGAACGTGTTTTTCAAACAAGAGTGTAGTTTGTAGCATTAAGGTATAGCGAGTGCTGCAGCCACTCGCGTTTGGAAACGCATTTCGCGCTTGCAATACACACTAGTTTTTGCAACGAATGCATACAATTTATTAAATATTTATTTAAATGTTGATTATATAATTTATTTAACAAATTTATAAATAAATTTAAGATATTCAAATATAAAATAAAGTGCACCCACCATCTTCGATGTAATATTTGTATTCAAAATTTAGGGGACCGCAGATATATACCATGTTAATTGCAATTTGTAAATATTTCAACATTTTTATGGAACTATGTTCTAAGAAATTCAAAGACTAGGGAACAACAATAAGGAACAATAAGGAACAATAAGGAACAATATTATCTGTATTTTAAAACATTTAAAATAGTTTTAATGTATTAAAATTTCAAATCAGAAAAATCCATGTAACATGTTATAATATGTGACATGGTATATGTGCGGTCCACTTTATAGGGTATATAAAAATATAAACATCGCAATCTGGCTACAGTCAAAATATCGAAATTTTAAAAAATATTGTCATCCACGTAAAGCTTTGTACTGAAAATATTTTAACAATTGGTTGGAAAACTCAAAATAATTGTTATTTCTTGCAACATTATTTTGAGTTGCGTTTTGACCAATATATTATGTTTACTTAGTTAAATTATTAATATTATTGCAATATAGATAAATTGAACCCTTTAAGTGGTATAAGTCCATTTTTTCATATATTGAGATATTTAAGGATTTGCGTTTGCATTAATATAAAAATATAGGCAAATGTAACTAAAATTTTGTGAAATTTTTCACACTTTAAACCTATTTAATTTTATTATGCAATAATAGTTATTTAAAATTAAAAAGAAAATAATTGATTTTTTGGCTCCAAATGAACTTATGCCACTCTCAATAATAACATGTTCTAAAAAATAAGAACAAGAGGTAGTATAAGTCCCATGTAAATGGGTCATTCTTTTACCGATACATTTTTGATTTGGTTGAAATTTTTCTATGCGTTTTATATCGAAAAAAAAGATGTAGGTGTTCGAGGATTTTTTTTTTTGGAAAATATAGCGGTTCCAAATTTCTTGATAAGTTATTTTCAAAAACTCATAACTTCGGTTCTATTAAAGATAGAAACTTCTGTTTTGTTTTATTTTAAAGTTAAAAGATGCTAGCTTAAAAAAAATAAAATTAACAAAAGTTATTCTATTGATATAAACAAATAAAATGTTGAAATCGATCTTTAGCCATTTCTCCACCCACGCTCCACCCCAAATCGGGCTCTTTTGAAGGTATGTTTATATGTGCCCATAATTATGAAAGTGGTCTAAGTCAAAATTTGAAAAAATGATTTTATCCGTTATATCGCATGAAATTACTTCAAACTAAATTAGTCCAATGTAATTTCTACGATATTGTCAAAAAAGTTCCGTTATAGAGAACTTTTTATTTCAACAAAAATGTAATTCATCTAGTGTTAATTATGATAGTAATCTTAGATAAAATTTGAAGAAAAAAAAACAAAAATGTCGAACAAAATGTCAAAAATAATTGCCAAAACCTTGTGTTGCAAAGTTTTTATATTGTCAGACCGTAAGCCCATAAAAATGAGCTGTTCCTCTTAAATGTCAAAATTGCTCTTTTTTAAGTGAAAGTTAATGGCGACAAAACAATGAGTTTGGCAAATAATTAATAAATAACACTAGAATTTCGAAGTTTGCTTTTGCGTTAAGTCATTTTATACGACGTTCAGTTAATTTTGAAAATGGTCTAAGTCAATTCAAACTGTAAAAAGCATATTTCGGAATGAGATTTATACAACATTTCACATGCATATTAAACTTTCATTATTGAAGACTAACAAAGCTCTAAAATAATATTTTTCATAATAGAGAAATGTTTTTTAATTTAATCATTTGCAAACCTTTAAATATCTCAAAACAAGAAATATATGACTTAGACCACTTTCATAATTATGGGCACATATATATAAAAAGAGGCCATCATTATCTTTCTAAAACTACCACTAACTCAATTTTTTCCAAAAGTGGACTTATGCCACTTCAAAAAAAAAACGGTTCAATTATTGATTGCTACTTCTTATTTGAAGTTTCAAATCTCATATGAAGAAGCGTTCTTAGTTTATAATTAAAATATATACTGTCAACTCAAAAAATATTTTGTGTGCTTGTTTTGATGTGAGGCATATTTTTTTGCGTGCACGAAGAATAAAAAATATTTTCTAGCCATATGTCAGACATATAAACATATATATATTTTTCGTTTTCGAAACCCCCCCCCCCCCATCTTTTTGTGCGCCCCTGGTAGCACTCGGTTAGGTACAATCCTAGTTTATCCCTCCAAATAGATTTGCGTTTTTTTCAGATAAATAGAAAGATTAGGTCCTCTGCATCCTAATTATGAAAAAAAAATTTGCGGAAATGAGGGGGTCAAAAGTTATAAAGGATCAAACTTTCAATTTTACCTTGGTCCCCCCTTTAGTTTTTTTTTTTTCTTTCTTTTTTTATTTTTATTTATCAAAAATTATAAAGGATCAAACTTTCAATTTTACCTTGGTCCCCCCTTTGGTTTTTTAAACTTTGAATTGATTTTTTAGATTTTTTTTTTGACTCAATTTTGCGATCTTACACAATTTCGATCAGAGATAGCACCGAACCCCCCCTCAACGCGCCCCCCACGCGTCCCCCCCCCCCCGCGTCCTCCCCCGCGTTTTCCGCGTCCCCTGCGCCGCGGACGCGCGAGGGGGGCGCGTGGGGTGGGTGACGCGTGGGGGGGCGCGTTGAGGGGGGTTTCGGTTCTATCTCTGATCGAAATTGTGTAAGATCGCAAAATTGAGTCAAAAAAAAATCTAAAAACTGAATTCAAAGTTTAAAAAACCAAAGGGGGGACCAGGGTAAAATTGAAAGTTTGATCCTTTATAACTTTTGACTCCCTCATTTCCGCAAATTTTTTTTTTCATAATTAGGATGCAGAGGACCTAATCTTTCTATTTATCTGAAAAAAAAACGCAAATCTATTTGGAGGGATAAACTAGGATAATGCCCTCGGTTACATGTCGTAGCGGCCTAATAAGCGTCTACGTGCTAGCAACTTATTTTTAGCGGCGTAGGTACACGCCAATCACTGTTTGGTGCTTACATTTTTAAGAAATTTACCAGTTTAGTTTTAGAATGAATTTTTGACATGAAAAACAAAGCTACTTAGGTGAAAAATTGAGAAAAAATTAATCAAAAAAGCTAAACTTTAAGCACTCACAAATTTTTCAAGGGATGAAATCGTGGCAATTTTCCAAAGACCTTTCCAATTATACCACCCGATTTGGGGGTAGCTCGATACATACCCTATATTTCCCCCTACGTTCCTATATATACGGCAACAATACGGAAAACATATACGGAAAAAAATGTTCTTTTTCGGAGGTACTCAAACAGAAATTAGTTAGGGAAAGCCTGAGTACAGTCAGGGCGTGATCAGGTCCTGGTCAGTCCAGAAAGATCACGCCGTATTAGGGCGATCTGATGTGGTCCTATTCCGCACCTGATTTACAATACCCTTTTAGGGTTATCCTTTTTTGAATATATCAGGCCCTGATTTGCCACGGTCTTATCCCTTGAAAAAGTTGGGAGTGTTTAAAGTTTAGCTTTTTTGATGCATTTTTTTTCAATTTTTCAACTAAGTAGCTTTGTTTTTCATGTCAGATTTGACATGAAAACCGAAAATTTCACTTGATTTGAGCCCTGACATATTTCTCTTCGGGTTTGTTATTATTTTATCATAAAACTGGTCTTTAAAAATGCATTCTGTCTAATTACTTTTTTTTTTTTTTTTTAATAAAATGTGTTATGTAATAGGGTTTAGAATATGTGTCACAACAACACATAAATACCTTTTAAGACCTAGGTCGTAGACCTGGGTCCCACAACAACTGGCGTTCTAAGGTGAAGATTAACGCTTTTTTTAAACACCTGTGGGTTGAAGCCACCTGAGACTAAGTGTTCCGGCAAACTATTCCATTTGTACGCAGTTCGGACAAAGAAGTCTCTCTGCAATCTGCCAGTATGACAGCGCGGGATCTTTACCATTTCACCGGTTGCGGCAGCCGATTGCCGAGTGGAACGGGGGTAAGAATAAGTTTGAGGCATGATGCCGCTGATTTCATCTGAGCACTGCTGATGACGATATTTGTAAAAAACAACGAGGTCAGCAACAGTGCGACGATGTTGTAGGGAATCAAGTTTTGATGTCAAAGTTCGATCACCCACAATTCGTATAGCTCGCTTTTGAACAGAGTCCAAGAGGGCCAAGATGGAAACAGAGGCAGCACCCCAAACTTGACAGCAGTACTCCATACAGGGACGAATATAGGACTTATAAACATGGAGCAATTATGGTATGGAGTGAAAAAAATTTTGCATCTATTTAGGAGGCCGAGTTTTTTAGACGCGCTTTTGCCATCGCCATTACATGATCGTTCCATAGTAGGTCATTTGAAACTGTGACACCCAATAAACGAATGTTTTTACATTCACCTATTGGTTCATCACACATACTGAAAAAAATATCTTTGGGGAACTCGGTCTTTAATCTGGAAACAATCAACAGCTGTGGTTTGGTAGAGTTGAAATTGACAAGGTTTTGGTCACCCCAGTCGGCGATTTTATTATCTACTACAATTATGTAGTGGCTTTTATCAAGAAACCACTGCCATGTAATAGACCAAAAATTTCTTTATTTTGTTTTTGATAGATATATTTCGGGATCAATATGATCCCCTCATCATAGCACAATTGAAGAAAGAAATTCGACTTAACAAAATAATTGCTGATGTTGAAAATATAATAACCAACATGGAGCCAGCGGATGATAAAATATTACGTATGAATAGTTTTTCTCATAAATTAATTAACCACCTGATTAGCCGTTATAACAACAGGAACATAAACTACAATCAATCGTTGACGTCTACTCTAACGAAATATAATGGTTTGACATATACGAAATATTTATCTGAAAGCCTTAACAAACTGTTTGTCGTTTGTAATGATGGAAATATTAGAATTAGATTCAAACCATTGTCTATAATGTTCGTAAATCCATTAGTATGCTCTATGAAAAATTAAAAACTACAGATAGACCTAGGGTGGTATATTCTTTAAATTACAATGATTGCCACGGTATGTACATTGGACAGACTAGCCAAAAACTTGGTTCTAGAGTAAAACAACATGTTGGTGATATAAACGCAACAGGAAACAAATCCAACAATACTGCTGCTTTCGAACATACCAAACAAACAGGTCATTCGTTTAATTATGAAAACACGAACATAATCACCAAAAAGGCTAATACTAGAATCAATAGTAATTTATAAAAACAGACGAAAATCAATAAACCTTAGATCAGACTTCGATAAACTGAATCCATTTGTTCATATTACTTATATGCCAAGTTTCATGAAAATCAAAAATGGATAAGTTTTTATAACTCGGTCTAGAACACGTTTTTCTTCATAGTTGAACTGATGAGGGGATCATATTAATCCCGAAATATATGCATTAAAAACAAAGTGAAGAAATTTTTGGTCTATTACTTGGCATTGGTTTCTTGATAAACCCACTACATAATTAGAAAGAATTAAAAAATAAATACAATAAAATTTATTAACAAATTTCTATTGTTATAAACAAATAAAATGTTAAAATCAAATTTTAGTCATTGCCTCACCCACATAATGGGTCTTTAGTATGACCATCGTATTCTATAAGTCTATAAGTTCAATTTTCTATAAATGCTGTATTTTTAATTAATGGAGAAATGAATTTTACTGTTAGAAATAAATTAATTTATTGAGCGCGGGATGATACAAAATTTCATAAATTTTTTTCGTCCCGCGCAGGAAAAATTAATTTATTTCTAACAGTAAAACTCATTTCTCCATTAATTAAATATTCTTTTTTTATAGAAAATTGAACTTAGAATACGATAGTTGAACTAAACACTCTTTATTTTTGTTGGACAGTGACTATAAATTGATTTTAACATTTTATTTTTTATAACAATATAAATTTGATAATAATTTTTAAAGATAATAGTTTTTTTCATCTTTTAACTTTTTTTTTTTTTTTTTTACTTTACTTTAAAATAAAACAAAAAAAGGTTCTTTACCAGTACCGAAGTTATGAATCTTTGAAAATAAGTTTTCAAGCCAAAAATCTCAAATCAAAAATTTGTTGGTCAGATTTTGTCCTAATCTGTTCGGTATATAAAAGAATCGTCCCGCGGTCGAACTAATTTATTTCTAACAGTAAAAATCATTTCTCCATTAATAAAAAACTACGTTATTTGTAGAAAATTAAACGTGGAACACGATGGTCACACTAAAAACTCATTACGTGGGTAGGGCAATGACTAATTGATTTCAATCGATTTTAACTTTTTATTTCTTTATAATTATAGGAATATGTTAATAATTTTCATTGAATTTAGTTTTTTTTTAAAAATTCATATTTTATCTTTAAAATAAAACAAAAAAAAAGTTTCTAACTTTAATAGGGTTTTATATCGAAAAAAATATATACTTGTTCGACGATTTTTTTTTAGAAATTAGAGCTGTTTTAAATTTCGAAAAACTCGTGATTTTTGGATTGAAGACTTATTTTCCAAAAATTCATAACTTCGGTTCTAGCTATGAATTTTTGGAAAATAAGTCTTCAGTCCAAAAACCACGAATTTTTCGAAATTTAAAACAGCTCTAATTTCCAAAAAAAAATCCTCGAACAAGTATATATTTTTTTAGAATAAAACTCCTAAAAATATTTCAGCTAAATCAAAAATGTGTCGATCAAAAAGGTGCTCGGCTTCAGAAGAATGACCCATTTAGATCTTAAGTCCTGCAAATGTTTCGGTCACCAATTGATACTCCAGTTTAATATTATAAAAATAAGATTTCATGCTGTTCGACTACTGTTTATTTGTTGAAGCTGATAAATCGTTGACACCATCAAAACAATTTAAAAATAATTTTTCCGATATCCTAAAATCACTTTGTTTAAACAAAAATTTTAAATCCTCCAGCTGCTCTCATAAATAATCAAAAATGTAAAATTTTGTCGATAGTCCGATGATCTTTTAAACTTCAAAATCTTTTGGAAGAAAAATACATGAAAACAAAAAAAATATGATGATGAAAAACCTTCAACAAAAAAAAAATAAATAAATACAAATAGAAAACATTATTTTTTTTTTTCAAATTTAAAATAAAGAAAATTAGTTGGAAAATAAAATTAAAAAAAAATTTTTACTACGGAACTTTTTGTTGTTGTTTTTCATTTTCTAAATTATGTGACAAAATCGTGATATATAATTCAATTTTATTGGTTTTTTATTTTAAATTTTATATCTATGAAAAATTTAATTTTTAATTTTCTAATTTTATAATAAGTTTTGTTTTTGTTTTAAAAGGAAAACTAATGATTTAACGATTTGTTATTGTTTAAATTAACTAATATCCCAAAATGTCACAATAATTGTTTTGTTGTTGGTTTTTAATTATTCTAGAATACGATTTGTTATTGGTTATATGTTTTTAAAATTTGAAATTATTATAAAATGAAACGGGAAATTGTAGCATTAATTTAGGAATAGATAAATAAGAATAATTTCTAAGGTATTAGAGTAGGAAATGGAATTAATATGTGTTGATACAACTGCTCAAATATTACAATAGTGTTAGGTTATCAGTTTGAAGTCTTTTTGTATGAAAAAAAGACTTATTATGAGCTGGGTTATAAAGTCTAAGTTTTGTTTTCTCTGGCCCTATCACAAATTTAGTAAATTTTAATATATTAACGATTATCGAAGTTTCAAATCAATCTTGATTCGATTTTCCATCTATATTAATAAATATAAGTAAGCTTACGATACGTGAGCTTACAAAAATATTTCTGGTAAAAAATATTTTGTTTTCAATTTATATTGTAATTTTGTAGACATACAAAGATGCCTGATAAAGAAGTTCTATTCATAAAGAATGATAATTTCGATAATGGTGTGCCTTTTAAATTGAAGTGTTTGAGCCAGAAGAAAAAGCAACGGAATTAAAAATGTCGAATCAAACCAAAACTATGTCCACAATGGTCCAACGAAGAGAAGTTTAAGCTAATTTTACGTGTGGATTGTGTTCTGGTGTTGTGGAATAGAAAATATATAAATGTTTTGAAATAATATCGCTAGGGTATTCACGTGGAAGCAAATATCGGAGACCAAAATTTATACCAAGCTTAGGAGAAGCAAGCTCATGACAAAATAGTCGAACGTGTGCCATTCCATATCGTAGTTATTTTACAAAATTTCATAAAACAAAAGCCAGCCAGTGCGCAAATGAATCAGTCAATTACCATCAGCCATTCCATAGTACCATCGTTTTAAATTTGACATTTAATTATCGTATATACTTTGTGTTTATCGTATTTAATATATTTTAGTTACCCCAGATAAATGAAATAAAATAACTGACCTGTATGTACCAGACGAATCCGGTTTGAAAAATCTCAACCAAAAAAACTTTACACTAACATCAGAAAATTAAGCAAAACAGAAGAAAATTAAAGAAATCTACATTAATGAAATCAAAATTGTTGTAAACAATTCTGCTTCTTTAGCTGATTCAATCTCCACAATAGATGACCATCTAGCAACTGCACGAAGATTTATCAATTTGGAGGGAAATCGCAAGAAATTGTCCTATAATCCCTCTTGTTTATTACCAACGGTTGTTGTTTGGGCTTTCAAATTCCAATAAACTTGTTAAATTGAAGAGCCAGATAGTTGTGACTTGTGGTTATATCGTTATGAGTTTTTATGAGATCGTTCGTATACAGTTATATGTTCTACATAATAATAAAGTAAGATGATTCTTTTTTTGATTAGAATGTAAAATTTCTTGAATATATTGTTAGAAGCTTTGGTCTTCCGTTTTTCTATAAATTTAAGGTTTAAGGTTTCATGTCTGTCCATCAAAACAATACATCCATCAACTTCAAAATCAATTATTTCTTCTCCCTCCACATCATTTCAATATAAAAATAATTATGCTGAATTATAAGAAACTATTAAAAGGTGGTTTTTAAGATAACATTCCCCTGAACATACATACCAACGCGAAAGTCAAATAAGACCACAATTAATCAATTTTTGAACAACCGTATGACCCGTTTTCCTCATCATTGAAATAAAAAGAACAAATACAATAATAGATGGGTAGACGAATGATACGATTGTTTCAAATTCAAAACAAATATCACAGCTTATTTAAGGCAACGAATCAATCAACTCGCCATTTGCATAAATAGGCATATTTTTCAAAAATGTAATTAAAAAAGAATCTAAAAACTTGTTGATTGACTTATTCCATTCACACTGTCCTAGTGTAATTTTTAAATTCTTCTTGCTGTTCGACTTACACGTTGATAATAAATATCAATAGAAATAAGACAATTAACTGTCCAATTTTTAGAGCGTTGTTCCCTTTGATGAAATTTATAATTTGTAATGGCTCCGTTCGTTACCCAGCTCAGCTGGGAAAAGCAAAATAGTCATACGGTGACCGATCTAAACCAGTGATGTTGAGAGAATATAAAAGAAAGAAGAACAGGGAATAAAATTTAATGGAACAGAGAAAGACGATTATCACAGTTTTATATCGTTGGCGTGATTATTCTAATGCTTTTGCCATCTAAGTTTTTACACTTTTATAGCACACTACAAACTCTAGACTCTATTAAAGCTGGGAAAAAAGTTAGATGCCAGCTTAAGTGTTAATTTATTAACACTTAAGTGACAAAGTGATGTTATCGTACCTAGACACCGTGGTGGCAGAAAGGTTCTCATACGAGTTCGCAAATTATAATGTCTTTTTAGTTACTCGGAGGCAGATTTCGAATTCTCTTGAATGCAAGACCTGAATATGACTAAATAGTTCGAACAATCCAGTCTTTCTTCAATAGGTTTATCGCCAGAGTGTGAAGGGAGGTCCAAACAGAACATATTATAGAGAATAGTGTTGCGCTATGCACAACTCATCGCCTTCACATATGCTCGAATGGCCACTAAAATCCACTTATTTACTCTGTCGGATGCGTTACTCTGTAAAATATATACTCCAGTTTTAATGTGTTGAATAATAAATTTAGTTAATAAGCTCTGAAATGATTTACTAAGCTATTGTTTCTCATTGTCGCTGTGCAGAAACTCTGGTACCCTATTAGCTAAAAATACATTATTTCTCAGGAAAGGATTCAAAAACAATCAATATTAACATATTTCCGAATTTATATCGAAAATACGGTACCAAGAAGTCAATCTAGACTCTCTGCAATGATAGTTCGTTTACGAACTGATATTGTATTCGTGGTCTCAATATTTGGTTTGATTGTTTGCAGGCTTCACAAGACACATATTAGTCGTGTACTTGTGACGCCATGCAAGGCTAGTAGTAAAGACGTCGAAGCCCTTCTAATGCATTCTTCACACCTCCATGAGCAGATACACTTTTATCATGATTTTTCTTGATCATCTTCATGGTTAATGGTTTTAGTATCCAGAGCTTCGACACATGTAAATCATTCGGTTGTGTACCTAGCCTCGAACTTAAGCTTAATCAATCACAAAATCTTCCCAAATCAGGGACTATGTTTTGGGTTCCCTTTTGATGAACTATGGTGAAGTCCATATCCCGTATAACAATTTTTAAAAAATTGCATAAAACGTGCATTAATTGTGCATGTCATAAAATCCCCGAATAAAATCCGTATAAAATTCCCCCGATACGTCGTACATCGCCTTGGCACATATGTGCACACAAAAGTCGGGTGCATGTTAATAAAAATAATAAACGGAGAATAAAAAATATGACATCGATCAAGAATAGGGGCTATGTATCCTTCTTGGTCAGAGAATATACACGACGTGAGTCTAGATACAATCTATTTTTACTAAAACTCTTCTGAATTAACACCTCTGACTAGCACCAAGAACTTAAGGAATCCTCTATTACTCCCATTTGAAACGCTTGGTCAAGTTTGCAAAAGATCTTTTGTCAAACAGCCAGCAATTTGGGGTAATGCCTCTGTTTAATAGAAACATTGTCGCCAACATCGATGTTCAACCAAAGAAGTCTTTTCGAGATCTGAGACTTTAAAGGAGAGAAAAGAATCTATAATTTTCGCCAGTTCCTATGACTGGTCAGAGGTGAGATTCTGTGTTGTAGAGTCATCAGACTCATTTCGTGCTAGTTCACTGACAAAGGAAGAAATGATATTTAAAGCCTTGCAGAAATCGATCCCTAGGCAGAACTCTTCAAGCAAATCAGAACAATATGGAATTGCATAGATATAGTGGAGCCATTGAGAGTAATAACTACGTCGATATATCTCAAAATTTGATTTATTGTACTGTCCGTAGTGCGGATGTGCTATATGAAATTACGATAAGAATTTCCGGCGAATTTTTATAACTCTAAGGAATTTTTTCGCAATATACTAATAGAGGCTCCACTATCTAGTAGTCTAAGAATGTTTTTGTTAAAAAAGCTAATAGACAGATGTGGCCAAGAATGCCTAAGCACTGAAATAATAGAATAGACACAATCTTTATAAAAGATTTTTCGCAACCTCCAATAACGACGGAACCGTTGAAGGCACCGATATGAAGTCTTCTTAATTTGAATCAATTTCTCTAAAACTGTGTTTATTCCTTCTTCTGCGGAGTCGGTCTCAGCCTTTGTGGCTATATTTTTTATCAAGACTCTCGTGGTTGTATCAAGACTCGGATTGAGAGTCCCTGTTAGCCGCACTTCTGGTCTGGAGTATAAATTCAATGATAGGTTGACCAATTTCGATAGATAACAGCCGCTCTAAAACACCGATAACAATATAGCTTAATTTGCTTTGACGAAAATTCTGTACCTGATATCTGGTGCCTTTGCACCAGAATAACGAATGACGCGATCATTAACAAGCGAGGGCATCTGTAAAGTTGTGTTTGTAGGTATTATAGGCCTTCGTACATTCAGTACTGGTACGTTATCAAATGCTTCCAAGTTCCAAGTGCTCTTATTCATTAAGTGAAATAGAGGCGGAATCGTTCACATGTTCTAATTCATTTATTCTTCGTTACCTGCATTACTGGTTAAAACTGGTACTCACCACATTCGTTCGAATTTTTGGAACAGAGTACAAAGCTCTTCCATTGTTGTTAGGTTAGCCACAACTGTGGCGTTCTTCAGTTTCATGTTTAATCCCTCCCTAGTGATCTCAACCATTTCCGTTTCGGAGAAAAGACGAGCCAAACGACGATTAAAGGGGACGTTTTATTTCCACCAAAAATTCATAAATTCCTTCTTGCGATTTTTGTTTACGGCTCAAGAAAACACTTAAAATGGCTTTGTCATCCGTGAGGGTATTAAAGGTCCTTAGAAATCCGTTTTAAACATTTGGTAAGCTACCATTTGATACTGATGAATCAAGTTTAAGTAATAACGGTCGGCGGTTGCTTTAAGGTTTTGTGGAACTAGATTTTTTTTTATTTTATTTTTTTTATTTTATTTTATTTGATATACTAGAACATTGAACGGTTGATCATATATTGATCTTAGGTCGTCCCAGTTCACCTCAAAGTTTTTTGGTTGTCGTGGTATCCCTTGAATAATATGATTGGTGCTGCACTAGCTCGAAGCTGTGGAAACTGTTGATATAGCTTAGAAGCCACCAGTGGATTATGAAACAGTTCCTCCGTTTGTATTGCAGGACCTAAATTACTTTGAGAAGAGTCCACTTGCATCAATTCTGCTGCGGTTGTGACGATAAAACAATGTTGTAGTTGCCGTTGGCCCAAATCACATCCGTCCGCCGGTAAGGCATTAAACTATCTAACTATTAAACTATCATTAGGTTCAAATAAAAGTTATTGCATTGGTCCTGACTCCTAGGACACTTTGTTTTCGAGATTGTCCTCTAGTTGCGGCAGTGGAGACTTAAAAACTCTCCATGCTGTCTCCAATTGCGTGACTGCAAATCTGCGACCATCCTGTAGATCACTTCTATCCCCTAACCTATGGCATCTCAAGTGATCATAATCTCGTAATTATCACTTTCGATTCCCCAAGCACGCCCGAAGCAGAGGACTGTTTCACCAAAAACGCTAGATTGGACACATATAATTTCAGTGCTTCAATCCAGTTTGTACCATTTACATCGATTCCTCTCAAAAAACGCTCCACAGCCAATCCAGCCTTACCAAGACCTTTTACGAATGGCCCAATTGTAAAACGCACGACATTCTAACAGTCAAAGAGAAGAACAACGCTTATGACAAGATGAATGAAAGAGAAGAAGAAACAGCAAAAACCGCGAAAAATAAAAAAGGTCAGACAAGTGCGAATAAAATTCGCTCGTCAAGGGTTCCGTGAATGTAAAAAAACACAATATCAAAAATTATTGACAAAAAGTTGTGTTGTAATGTCTTTATATTTCCAGACCATAGACGCATAACAAAATAAATGTTAAATTGTAAATGTCAATAGTAAATTACAATCAAATCTACATTGATCAAAAATGGCAAAAAAAATGTTAATTCAGGTTAAATCTTATCCCTAGATGTTTTTGGTAACTTAAGAAAGATTCAATTACACCAGCTTGTAAATGGATTAAATTTGATTATTTTTCGGTCAATCAAGTGTTGAAATTAGAGGGGTGGAGAGGCTACATACTAAAAATATTTTTTTCCAATAACACTATGTATTGCAAAATTCTAAAAAAAATTGGAATGTTTCTTAAATTATGTACTCCTTCATATGACCACTCATCTGGGTCAAAAATGTTTTTTTACTCTCCCCACACCCATCCCCTAAACACACAGATATATAATTATTTGAGTCTTCGCTATGATTTTCATTCAAAATTTACAAATTTTCCGGTCTCTGTGAATTTCTTCAAATTTTTCTGTTAATCATCGTCGAAACGTAGGGAGCGAAACGATATGAATTTTGCACTTTCTTGTCCATAACTCAAAAACTGTGCACCCAAAATTTCCAAAAAATATTGCAAAAATTTTTAAATTAAATGTTCTTTCAAATGACACCCCCCTCACTTGGGTCAAACAAGGTTTTTTTTACCCTCTCGACCCCTAAACACATAGAAAAATAATTATTTGAAACTTCGTTATAATTTTCATACAAAATTTACCAAATATTCTAACTCTGTATATTTTTACAAATTTTTCTGTCAATGAGTGTCGAAACGTATGGGGGGAACAGTCTGAATTTTACAATTTTTTGACAATAACTATTCTAAAATAAACTGCAATGAATTCTAAATTACGTGCTCTTTCAAATGACACCCCACTCGCTTGGGACAAAAAAAGTTTTTTTTACCCTCTCTACCCCGGTCCCCTAAACTTACAGAAATATAATTATTGGAGACTTCGCTAAAGTTTTCATACAAAATTTACCAAATTTCCTAACTCTGTAAATTTTTACAAAATTTTCTGTCAATCAGTGTCAAAATGTATGACGGGGAACGATCTTAGTTTTTTTAATATAACTCAAAAACTGGGCACCGCAAAATTATAAAATAAATTGCAACGAATTTTAAATTAGGTGCTCTTTCAAATGACACCCCACTCGCTTGGGTCAAAAAAGTTTTTTTTACCCTCTACCCCGGAACACACAGCAATATAATTATTTGAGACTTAGCAATACTTTTCATACAAAATTTACCAAATTTTACCAGTGTCGAAACGTATGGAGGGGGGCGGTCTGAATTTTGCACTTTTTGACAATAACTCAAAAATGGGCACTGCAAAATTCTAAAAAAAATTGCAACGAATTCTAAATTAGGTGCTCTTTCAAATGACACCCCACTCGCTAGGGTAAAAAAAGTTTTTTTTACCCTCTTTACCCCGGTCCTCCAAACACACAGAAACTCAATTGTTTGAGACTTCGTTATAGTTTTCATACAAATTTTACCAAATTTCCTAACTCTGTGATTTTTACAAATTTTTCTGTCAATCAGTGTCGAAACGGAAGGGGGTGGGGGGGGGGCGGTCTGAAAGTCGCACTTTTTTAACAATAACTCAAAAACTGTGGATTGCAAAATTCTAAAAAAAATAGATTTGTTTTCTAAATTAGGTGCTCTTCCAAATGACACCTCACTTGACCACATTTTAAATAGTATTTTTACCCCTTCTCATTTCTACCCCCTTAATAAATCTAATTATGAGTATATGACACTTTTATATATTATTTATCAAAAACTTACTAATTATTCTATCATTCCAAATACATACGAATATTTTCGTTTAGTTAGGTTCGGAGCTAATCGAGGTAAGAAAACACGAAAAAACTTCATTATACAAAATTATACAAAAAATGGTAAGGTGTAAAATTCCAAAATAAGCTTTTAAGGAATACTGAAATGAAGTCCTTTCATATGATACCCTACTTGAATCTATAAAAAAATGTATTTTCTTAAGGGTCTCACATCGTACCCCTGTAAACACAACGAAAACCACTTTAGTTTTATTTGTATCTATCATTTCATGTGGACAGATTAATTTTAAACGCACCTCAAATTTCAAGTTCATAGCGTTTATAGTTCACGAGATAATCGATATAATGTGAAAAACTCGTTTTGCTCTCACCAATAGTGTTCCGTATAAAAAACGGAACCCTAAAAACCCAAAACAACTCCCGTTGACAGATATTCGACGTGTTTCGAATCCATTTAGTGGCAAAATTCTTGATCATGTGATGTGTTCGTCCATTATCAAAGCCTACAAATAGAGTACTGTGACGAATAGTTTCTTTGAGAAAACAATAGTATACCATCATCAAGAAATATTCCATATCATAGATTGAGGGCACTACCGTTGACTGAATACAATTTCAACCGCTAGCCTCTGTATAAAATATTGCCTCTAAAATTAGTACTTACTGCTGCGTGCCTTCAACTAGCTGCCTGGGAGGAGTAACAGAGCTTCCTATGCGTTTACATATTAAATTTGGTTACAAGAGGAACAAATACCTTAACAATCACTAACAATCAGCAATCAGTTCCAAACCTTTAAATACATTCCTCGATAAAAGTGTTAACAATGGTGGTAGCGGGCACATCGTGAATGGATATGCTGCACGACAACAAATGAAACGAACGGCTAATGTAAATAAATACTTAAAGCTATATTGGTAGTTCACCACACGCATATGAATGTGTTCAAACCGTGAATAGCGAAGGAGAATTATGCCGTATTCAGCTTCTAGAATTGTAAGAAAGATGCTACGACGCTGTTAACTTGCTTTAAAACGCTTATTATTTTCATGCGTTGAAACGTTTGTTCTTTTAGGGCGGTGTATGTAGACAGATAAAACAAGCCGCGCGTTTTCTACATGCCATAGTTCGTTTTACAAGAGGATAAAAACTTGACATGAATGATCCGATGACTTATATTTCGAAAAATGTTAAAATGATTGTTGTGCCTTTCAAATCAGGGTTTTGGGTAATCTCTGAATAATTCTTGACAAATTTGTATTATTGTCGGGTTTTTTGAAACAAAATTTAATACATGATTGCTGATTTCTGATTGTAATTGCTGTATGTGATCCCTTTGATATATACAGCAATTCAACGATTTGTAGTTTAGGAGGGGAAAAACAATAAGAAAGCTATATGTTAGATGTACTTTTGGTAGATATGTATTCTCTCGTAAATATCAATAAAGGAAAATGTCAAATAAATTGTCGTAAATTTCAAACAATTTTTTAATTTATAAAACAAAACAATTTATATGATTTTTGGTTTTATAATATTTATAATCATAAATAGACTATTGTAATTATTGATTGTGATACAGTTTGACAGTTTTTATTTTCCAAGTTGTTGGTAGTGACTAGTGTTATTGTTTCATATCGTTGTTTGTAGTTTTTTTTGTTATCAATGTTTTTTGTTTAATTAAAAAACGTTATTATATTTAGATATGATTGCACACAAAAGAAATGAAAAAAAAAAACAAAATTATATGTCGAAACGGTAAATGTTTCTAAAAGAAAAATTAGTACATTTTCTTCACCTTGTTATTGATTTGTGTTATTTTCTGATATGTCAATTTTTTCGATAAATTAAATCAAAATAAGTTGTAACTGTAAAATAAATTACATATTTGTTTGACACTTGTTTTTTATGCACGTTAATATAAATTTTTAAAAAAATAAAAGATTAAATTTTATTTTTATGATTACTCTATATATTTCGTCTTTTTAGGACATCCTCAGGAGTAATGAAGGACATCCTCAGGAGTAAATATGTTATTCAACGAATTACGCCAAGAGCCTACGGCTAAAAGTGTAAGCTATAGTAAAATAAATTAATAAAATCAATAAAAAGTTATAGAAGTAGTTGTGCTTTTGTTAATGTGAATTATGTTAATTTATGTGAAGGAAACTTGCTTTTCTTTGTTGTATTCTAATTTATATAACTATTTGTATCAAGAATCGTCCAAACTTTGTGACGCACCAGCTTATTTGATCAGATATTTATATAACCATTATTTGTCAACAATCTACTGGATCAGCTCAATATTTTATCATTGCCGCTTAACACTCGCCCGTGCAGATTTGTGGTGCAACGAAACATACTAGGCCGTCGTATTAAGTAAAATGATAGGCTAAGGCAAAACAAAGGGTTGAAAGGTGGGATCTTCTATGATCACGAGGTGAGTCATTAATTTATTTGAAAGTATTGTTTATATAACTAAAGTATAGTATTGGTGTGGATGTGGTGGTTTTGACTTCTTCAGGGCTAAGCGTATCAGAGTCTATTCTACTAATTTCTCCCTTGGGTCTATCGGTACATTTTCAAATTCGTGCATATTGATTAATTTGTAGCGAAATGGGAGACGTTCATTTTCGGATCCACAGGGCTTTCGCTAGCTGGAACGTAAAATCTCAAGGCGTGCGTTTCCCCGATTTCTTCCAATTGATATTTTTAGCAATAAAATGTTTGCAAATAGGACCCACTTTTCACCGTTTGCTGATTCTCATATCCATTTTCCGAAGGATAATTTCTTCCAGAACAAGATGTACAAAAATCAATGAACGTTGTTTGGGGATCTTGAGTTTCGCGATGTTGTTGCTTCGATAATTAATGGCGTTAAATGTGGTCAATTTCAATTGTTCTTCCACAGAGTATTACAAATAATAACACACAAAATGAAACATAGCACTTTTGGAATAAAATGAAAAAGTAACATACAAAATTAAAAAAAAGGGAGTATAAATCTGCAATACTGTAGAATTAAGAACAAGCTTGAAATCTATACTCGGCGCTATCTATGGGATACTTACCCTACTAGATAACAAAATATTTTGATGTTTTTGATCAATAAACAAACTTACTCCGCCATCTGTTTGATATTTACTAAACTTTCAAATAATTACCCTATAATAGTTTGCAATAAAAAAATATTTAGGTTTTTAATTCAGATAAAAAAACTATCCAATCTCTTAACTTGGGCCAAATTACACACAGTGTACAAAATTTGGTCAAGATCGGTTAGGTAGTTTCGAAGTATTCAGCGGACAAACATGATGAAACGGAATTTCTATACACTTTTATTTAACTTGACTTTTGACAGCTGTGTTGAGTGGAATTTTGTGATCCATTTTTCAGTAACTTTCCATTATGTGATTGATCCCAAATTTAAAAGACAAGTTTGTTGAAGCAGTCAGTACGTATTTCTAAAAGTTTTAAAGCAAAAAACTTTATAAAACTGAAGAAAAAAAATTCAAATTTTTCTTCACTCTGAAAGACCTTAAACAATTGCACTGAAATCCTCATAATCTGGTTGACCCATTTTGAGAGAAGGAATTTTAGTAATACTGTGTATATCATTATAATCATATTTAATCATAGGCATAATACATGTTTGTGTCATTTTATATGGATAAAAGGCCTTACATTATAAATAATGAACACAAAAAAAAAATCAAAGTATGATATTTCGTTTTAATTTCAAAGCTTAAAGACCTTTTTTCTTTAACTTCAAATCGTTATATTGGTGTATGTATTTGACAGATTACACACAGCAATGATAATTAGAAATCAGTAGTTATGTATTAAATTTTATTGCAATAATGATAATAAAGCAACTATAGTAAATACAACCTAAAAACAAAACAAAAAATCTTGATTTGAAAGATATAACAATTATTTAAAGTTTTTCGTTATACAAATTATGTGATCAAGACTGTCAAGTTATTACGGGGAAAAAAATCTTTCATTTAAGATTCGTTTGAGTAATAATCGTTATTTATATCTTATTTATATTAGTTAATTGAATGCCCTGCAGCAAGTTAAAAGAGAATTTGTATAGTTTTTGTCCAGATCCTCATAATGCTAAGCCTGATTGTTTTTTAGCACAGGAAAACCGTGAACCATAAACAATATACAATATTAAATAAGTTTAGAGGTTCAGTATATGGAAGGTTCATTGTATTTTGCATATGTGGTCAACAATCAGGCTTGAGAGTTTTGATATTTGTATAAAAAGAATTCAGTATCGGAAATTTTCGGAACTTCAACAAATACTAACAAACATTTCTTTTTAGAAAATGTTTGGTTAGTAAAGATTTATTGTTAGCAAACGTAAGTAAACGTTATAATTTATAGCCAACGTTTGTGATTTGTGTTTATGCAGTCAAACGGCATATTTTATAAGAATTTAATAAATTTGAAAAGAAGATTAAATTTTAGGTAAGTGATTTAATTACTGGTTTAACTGCAGATATATTTACTGTGATATTAAAGTGGCAAGCTTATTTTTAGGTAAAATAAAATTCAAAAAATTGACTCAAAAAATGTATATGGCTAAAAACTATAAAATAAAAATTAAAACAAAAAAAAATAAAAAACACACTTTTAATGAAAACGAACTAAAAACTAAAAAATAAATTTTGGATTGTCACAACACGATGTACCAAAGAAACAAACAAAAATACTATTTAGCTACAAGTTTTGTTAGATAAATAATTTTCTGTTACAGTTTTTTACAAAAAATAAAAGTGGGTGGCGTAGTCAATATAGAAAGGCAATAGATATGTAGAAAATGTGCTAACTCTAAATCTAAATTAAGTAATAAGTATAAATATTAAAAGTTAATTCAATTATTTTAAAGCATTATAAAACTCCATATAATACAAAATGTGATGTAATACATTCAATACCCACTTTTATTTTTTGTAAGAAACTGTAACAGAAAATTATTTATCTAACAAAACTTTTAGTTAGATAGTATTCTAGTCTGTACATCAAATTTTGCCATCTGAGTTAAATTGTTTAAAAAGATATTTAAATATTTATTTCCTTATTACAGTTTGAAAGCAAATATAGGTATGAATAAAATATTTAACGTTTGAATATAACCTTTGTTTCTTTGGAACATCGCACAGTGGGATTTGTTCATACAATGTTTGGCAAAAAATATAAGGAGTGCTCGTAGAATGTTGAAATTTTGCTCTGAACCTTTGGTTAGCTCAAACAAGAAAAATATGAAGTTTCATCAAAATTGGCGACGCCCACTACCCACCGCCCATAGAACCCACAATTTATTTTTGGCCCAAAGTTTTTGAAATTTGGCACAGAGCCTTTTATTACCTCAATTAAGAATAAAATAAAGTTTCATCAAAATTGGCCACGCCCCCTACCCTCCGCCCATAGAACCCAAAATTTTATGATTTTATGATTCTATAAATTTTATGATTTTATAAAAGATTATTAATTATTTAAACTTTTTTTTTTTTAATTGATAGTATGGAGTCTTACCTTTCATTTTATTATAGCGGGAGCACCTAGCGCGACCGAGCAACCTTTTTTTTCTTCCAAGGAAGCTTGCAATCACGGCACATTATAGAACAAATTTTATTCTATCATATCTTTTAAACCATATGAGCGAACTTTATAATTAAATACGCAGAAAAGGGTTTATTTGAAAATAATCACTATTTAATTTAGAGCAATAAAGTTATCTTACGTACAAACACTATAGAAGTGCGTAAACAATTTTCAATATTTTGGACCAAAATTTACATGTGACTTTACTTCATTATTTCAAAGACAAATAAACGTTTTTTTGGGATACAATTTATGGATTCTTCATACTGAATCAATTTTCTACAAAACTGCATCATTACATTTTTAAATTTTATGTGTCGAAAAAATTACTTATTGCACAAAAAATCCCACTGTGCATCGTTTTGTGTCAATCCAAAATTTATTTTTTAGTTTTTAGTTCGTTTTCATTAAAAGTGTGTTTTCTAAAAAAATTTTTATTTTTTTTTTATATATTATATAAGATATACGAAACAATACTTAAATTAAATTCTCCTATGTTTCTTTTTTTATATATTATTTTAAAACATCGGCTTAAGCCGAAGAGAAAATCAACAAAGTTGTCTTTCGTCAATCATCAACGATTTAAGATATCGTATACTTTCCAACATCGATTGTATTATACAAGATTTGACGAGGCTGGATGGCTGCAAGAAAATACAATTCCTACATATTTTAAATTGCACAAATTTATACTTTAGTTAAGTTCCACCTGAAAATTTAATGAAAGATACAATAATTCAAAAGTATTGCCTTTTCAACCGTTTATTTCAAACGTTTAAATGTAAGACTCCATAATATTGTCACATACGAATCTATTTCAATTCTGCTTAAGACACAAACAACACAACACAAAAAATTTATTCATGATGATATGATTCAATTTTCTTTTTATTCAAATTGATGGAAAAATCATGTACAAAATTTATATACAAAACTCTTTTTCATATTCGTTTTTTCTGATTTTCCTTTTTTTTGTTATCCAAATTGGAAAATTGAATTTTTTCGGATTTTTTTTTTCGTATTTTGAAAAATTGTTCTATAAAAGAAAATTATATATACTTATAGAATAAGTTTTATTATAGATCTAAAATGAAAATTTCAATTTTCCATACTCACTGATATAGCTCCTAAGAAAACTTATTTTGATTTGAAAAGTTTGTTTTTCTTATAACAAATGAAATAACTTTCATACCCTTAATACGATGATTCCTTTTTTTTTACTGTAATCGCATTATCATTCTCATATTTCATTTTATGTCTAAACATAATAATTCCCTACATATGTTTGCATATAATCGAGCATAAAATATATATTATGGATTAAAAACAGTACCAACATATATACAACAGAAGCAGAAAATCATATCATCAATTTCGATCATAAACGAAACAAAAATTTTGTCGTTTTTTTTTCTGTTTGCCATAATAAAATATATAAAAAGAAAATTAATGGAAAAATTATACGAAAAATACACAAAAAAAAGTTAAACATGAGAAGGGAAAATTTATGAAAAATAGAAAAACAACTTTACAATTTTCTTTTAAATATTATAATTTTTATCTTTATTGTTATTTATGTTATCTTATCATTATGATGGGAAAAAAGGAAAAGAAATATAAATTTTCAAGATTAATGGTGAGTTAAAGGAATATCATGAATATGCTGATGAATAAAATGAAAATCGAGAATGAATGGGTTTTTGCATTTTCCAAAATATAAAATGAAGATTTTTGTTGTTAGATTATTGGGTGAAGGTGATAAGATGTCGCTTTTTAGAGATGATCAAAATATTAAAAGTGAGCTAAACAAATTTAGTTTCATAATATTCTGGTGTAATTCTTGAAGATTTTGTGCTTTAGAATCTAAAAATATATGGATTGAAATATAAATAGAAATTGTATATAAACCGACAATACTTGATAAATCCATGTATTCAATCTCATATATTCTCAACTTATAAATTATCCCTTGTACACCAACTGCTTATTTTTTGCTCCTTGTGAATAATAGAAACGAAAAAGGATTTAATAAATTTTATATATTATATAAATATAAGGCTAACAATTTTATGGCGTATCAAGAAATTGATATTTTTATATTATATCAATTTAATTTTATAAAAAAACTTTTACATATAATAGCGGTTTTAGATTTCGCGATTTACATACGAAGTATAAGATTTTTTTTGTTTTATTTAAAATAACTTTAGAAAAACAAATAAAGGATGAAATGATGTTTCTTTGTTATATTTTATTCGATTTTCTATTACTTTGTTTTAGATTGGAAATAATTGAAAAGATTTTTTAGAGATTACATAGGATTGTGTGGATATGGATTCCGAGTTGAATAGAATAACTTAAGTGATTCTTTATGTTATGATCTGATTGTTTTGGAAATCTTCAATTAACCAAAACATATTTTCTATGAAAATAAAAATCAGATTACATAATCCCATAGCAAACAAAAAGCCACCATCTCGTGTTACACTGAATGCCAAAAAAAAAATTAAATTAAAAGACAAGTGATCATGTTCTCACTTTACACAAATTAATCCTCAATCTAACATATATTTGATCCTATTTAACGAACGCTTCTTTTATTTATTTAATTTTTTTTTCATATTTTATAAGTTTTATGATATAAAAGATGATTCATTAGAGTCACGTGTCAATGTTTAACAAAAGACAATTTTTTAATCCGGAAAACGTTTTCGGTTCTGATTCCTTTTGTACAAACATATATTATGATTTTAGGTTTTAAGGATGTAAATTTAATAAATTTATGGTGTAATATTTAGATGTAGATAGGACGATTACATAATTAGGTGATATTTTTCAGAGTGATGCCGTTGTTTAGAAACGAAATTATATAAATAATGATTTTATGCAAAGAAGTTTATGCTTGTTGAGATTTTTATTGCTGGCGATTACATCTCGTGAAGAGATGTTATTTCATTAGTTGACCTAAGTTTCAAAAACCCATATCACGAAGCTTTTACGGTATGTCATCATGCTAGCGTTGGCTGAGTCTTGCTCTTTTATGAACACCAGCTGGTTGTTGTTGGAATGCTTTTTTTTAATTATTTCTAATGGCGACCTTTCTACATGACCAAGCTATTTAATCCGTATGAACTTAATACATCCGAGTTCATCGAAGTCTCCAAGGATTGCAATTTTACATGGATCATAAATGGTTTGTGTGCCCTTCCTATCAAATGTTGACCCTGAAAATATTTTGATCTTACAACACAATTGGTAATTTTAAATTTTTTAGCTATTTGAAAATTTGTCCAATTCAAAAGTTCTCGCAAATGTGGTGTTGTAAGTCCGTTGCTTTCATTTTGATGGCTGTGGATCTTGGGTGACAATTATAACGGTCAGATGCCAAGAATTATAAAAGCACTATTTCTAATTTCCATAAGCTGCATTTTGGTTAATGTTTTCCGTGCAGTTATTCTTGTGTTTGAATTTCTTTTACCGTATGCGGCAGCCCAGTATATAGGGCACAGAGTTACAGAGCCCACCTAGAGTTAAATAAAAATTAAAAAAAAACCGGAAACCTGCATAGGGTCCAAGCGAGGTCGCCTTCATTTATACATCACTTATATAATTTTAGTAGAACATTTTGGTAAATTGTTTTTTCTTAATAATTATAATTTATAGACACAACGAAAAGCTACTAAGCTTTAATTTAAACAATAAACAATAAAAAGAAAACATTAAAAACTTACCAATATATTCGTTAATTGAGAGATGGTTGTCATCTATTGGATATCCGATCTGATCCGAAATGGCGATTACAATTTTTTGGTTTTTTTCCATAATTGTTTTCCATTTGACAACTGTTGCAATGATGGTATTTTATTTATATTGGTTCATGCTTTATTCTCCTGGCGTTGGTTAATTTTTTTGGTTATTTGGTCGTTATTTGGTCACCGTGCGTGTGTCCATGACCAAAACTTCAATTGCAAAACATTTCATTTTGTCTAATCAACTTAAAAAAATGTCCATAACTTCATTATGATATTTTAGTTCGGTCCAATCTTTATTTGATTAATTTTTTTTAGTTAACACTAATCAACAAAATTTTGTTCACAATTTGTGTTTGTTTTAAGTACAACTCGCTACCATGGCTAATTGCAACCGAACTCTCGATATAATGGACCTCGATATATATTCCTCATATACAATCTTTCCTATTTCTATAAGTCCGTTTCCACATTCGGCATTTCAGAAAGTTTCGAATAATATTCAGCGCCTTTTTTGTCAAATTTCTCAATAATTTATTGTTTTCCGATTATATGAAGTAATATATTGAGGCTCACTAAGACTTGTTTTGCCCAACATCACAACAAAATAGCTTATTTTTATATAATTAATGTTAACTATTATAATTTAGGTAAGCTTATTTTTGGCTTTTAATTTTACCAACTATATATAACAAATTTTCTGTTAATTTTGTGCATATCGGTTCATCGATTTGTATTAGATTAGTAAAACAACATGAGCTTGCTTAATGATATAATTGGTATGACTGAACGAAATCAAAAGTATGGAGACACCTGATCGTCATTTATCAATGTCAATAATTTTGTTATCAACAATTAATTCTAGTCACAAGAACAAGGCAAAGTCATAAGTCAGTAGCATTTCAATTACTATGACTATAAATATATTTACAGGTCAAAATATAAAAAATATTATCTAACCGTGGAAATATTTACTAGACCTTCCAAATAGTCGAAAATCACTGTATACAAACAAATTGTATTGTACAGTTGTTTGTCTCAACATAATCAGAATTGTAATAAATTTTAATACAATATGTATAAAGAATATAGCAAGAAGTGAAATTATCATACACGTAGCTTCACCCCATCCACTTTAATATAAAATGTTACCAATAGTATATCAATTATTTACTCAACAAACTAATAAATTAGCAGGATAACAACTAGAAAGTTTAAACCACTAAACAAATAGCAAAATCCAACGGATACAACACCAAACTTGTAGATAAATTAATTCAAAAACAAACGAAACACAATATTCTTAAAATTGGTGAAACGCGATAGTAAAAAGAACAAAAATTATATACTAGCTAGATACCCAATTTTCATTCTGAAATTAAAATCGATATTTAAAGTACTATCAAAAAATGTGATTACAAAGTTTGTTATACCACAATTCGACGTGAGATCGGACCAGTAGCATGGATAAGAGAATCTAACCCCACTCCAGAACGAGTTCACGTTCTGTACTAGTGGACTGGAAGGAAATGCATGCTTTGGTAGTTGACGGTCATAACCAACGAACAGTCAAAGATATATTTCCATCCAATTACCACACTGTTCTATTTTTCTTCCTTATAACATGACTACTTGGTATTTTTAATATCAACATCTGCAAACACGCATAACAACAAACATAATATTATCGACAATGCATTACATTGTTCAGAGTTCATATAATTGACAACAATATGAAGCGTCTATTAATCGATTCTCCAACAGTACGATTTCTCATAATCATATTGTTTCACGCTCATCATAACATTGTCGATTTCTTTTGTATTGATTTTGTTAAAACAAACATAAGTAAAATCTACATAATTGTATTTTTTACATTTTCGTTAATATTCTCTGATACGATCTGATATTAAATTATTTGAATTTGCAATTGTGTTAGTTATCAATCTTGTTTATCTCGTAAATTATTAACGGTTTATTGTCATCCTTCCTGTTTCATTTATTTCTTTATAATATTAATAACTGAAACAAAAACAAACACATTGTATGTGGTTGATTGTTTCTTTTTATAATTATGAAACAGAATGAAAGTCCTAAACAAGTATTCGTATCGCAATTTCTAAAATAACATGGTGACGAATATGGTTGATCTCCTGTTTTATAAACGGAAAATGAAAGGGAAGGATAGGGAAGGGAATGGAAGAATATACGAATGCCTTCAAATGCCTCCCTCACACCCATACGTTTAGATTATTTAAAGAATGATTTTGCATTTTTCTAGTCAGTTCGTTTTTTGAATATCAAACATAACAATCGATATCGAGTTCAATATTTGAATTTTTTTTTAGAAATCAATTCTCTATGATGGCCGCTCGTGTTTAAATAATTGCAAAGCCAGCGCTTTAAATATCAAATAAATTGAATGAATTAAATTCGACAATTTAGTGATTGTTAATTGATCGGTAATATTTTATTAAATAAAAATAAGGAGAAGGAAATCGGGCGATGTGAATTGAAAGAATAATCTTTAATTTGATAAATTTTGAGACGGGAGTTTTATTTTTTTGATAAGAAATTAGTTCTTTTTGTGATGCTAAGCATAGTTTTTGATTTGAAAAAGTATTTAGAAAAATGCAATAAACGAAGTGTGAATTATTCTTTATGTAGACAAACAAAAAAAATTTATTATTATTAAGATATTAAAAAGGAAAAATGATAAATTGTGAAATATGAAGGAAAAATATTAGTATATATGGGTGTCGTACTATTGTAAATTAAACAAAACAAAATGTTTATAGAATAATTACAATGTAATTAAATGTGCACAGACGGTGGATAAATAAAAAAAAATATATTTAAAGTATCAAGTTTGGTCTACCGTTCCAAATTTATTTTACCTTACGCAAAATCATCCAAAAATCACCACAAACCGGATTGTGTGAATCATAGTGTTGGGTGATGAACTTAGAAAGAAATTTCAGCTGAATAAAAAAGGGGATCAGTAATTCAGGGTGTACGATTGTATGGATTATGTTGATTTAAAACCAGGAAGTCTGACAATTAGGAAGAGAGATTGATCGATACCTACGTAAAGTATAAAGTAACATTGCACAGTCGAACCTCGACCAACATTGAAGTCCACCATCATCAAGCAAGATTAAGTTTTTTTGTTTATATAGTAAATTTTATTAAATTCTTTGAATTGCATTTAGAATTTTTATAAGGCCATAATGGTCGTCTAAGTTTTTTTCATATTAGATATTTTTTCTTCGGTTTAGGCCACATCGCTTTTTTTATTAGGTTACGTATCTCCTGGCATAACGGCACATAGCCCCGTTACAAGTTTCCTATAAAACTAAAAATTAAAAAAACTCTATACCGGGATATAGAAATTAAAATGTAACACATGTGAAATTTTTTTCGTAGGATAGACAGGTAGAACAATGATGTGAATATACAAGGAATATTCACTTAACAAAACAATTAATAACACTTGGATAAAGGTTAATACACAGCTAATGGGTTTGGCCATAGAACATATCGAGGTCCTTCAACCACACTTCGAAGTCACACTTATCAGCCGATAAGATAATACATGGCATAGTGAGCAAAAAATGCGGTATGGTAGATATCCACGATCAAGGAATTACCGCAATAAACCCTAAAAGTGGTAAAGTAAGCTGGACCTTCTATATGCTCATTGCTTATAGCTCAGCTTCCAAAATGCACCATGAAAACAAGGGAGAGGATTCTAAGTTGATTTGGTACCCCAATCCCGGCAACATTTTGTTGAGAGGGATCTTGTGTTGGTGTTCATTCTTGACCCAGCAGCCGAGAAACAACTCAAAAGAGGCGAAAATTTTGAAGCCGGTAGATTGGTAAAAGCTCGAGGCCATTTGTTGAGTGCTATCAATGCCACTTGCATGAGAAATTTCCAAAGCATCATGAGATTTTGTCACCGGTCGAGATTCAAGCGATTCTTTCAGAAACAATTCTACCAACTTAACTAAATAATTGAAATACTTTTTTTTTAAATAAACATTTATTAATTTTTAACTCTAAAAATTCATATTTTTGTAAAAAAAAAGTATTGCGACGCTGATGCATAGGCTGACTTCACCACCGCTCTGAAAACATAGTGTTCTGGATATATAATGAGCTAATATCCATTAAATACTTTAATTAAAAGCTAACCAATATTATGGACTTCGTAGCTCTAAAAATAAAAATATTAAAGCAGGCAGTAGTATCCCAACAAACATAAATTCTGTTGTACGAGAAAAAGTAAAAAAAAATTTTATCGGAAGTGACAAAGCGGAAGTTAGGATGCAGAACTGTTGTAAACCGTACTAACTGAGTATGTTCCAAATTTTATCCAATTCGATAATCAGGTACAGAAGTTATTGAGCTTCCAAAATAACAGGTGCTTGGAGGACCCCCTACCACTTTGTTCACTATCGCTAAAAAAACTAATCAGTTCCTTGCCATACATATTTGCATCTTTTTACAAAGTGTAATCAAAATTACTTAACGAACGAATGTTGTATGCTTCCAACAAACATTGAAACAATAAACAGATGTTAGGGACGACCCCACCACTTATCCCAATATTGTCCAAAAACTAATCAATTCTTTGTCATTAAAGTTTTCATCTTTTTTCAAAGTGCCATTAAAATTGATTAATGAATGAAATCTGTATGCTCCCAACAAACTTTGAAAACAAAGTGTGAAAAGTCAGCAGTTGTATGGTAGACCCCCAGCCACTTTGATCAATGTGTTCCAAAAGATAATAACTATCTTCTTACACTAATTGAAACCATTCCATAAGTTTTATCATAATCACTTCATTATTGTAGGCTGTAGTGTGCATAAAGATACTGAAAAAACTGCCAACAATTAAAAAAAAAATGTTTTACCGGAAGTAAAAAACCGGAAGTTGGGATGCATAATTTTTGTAAATCATACTAAATGTGTATGTACCAAGTTTCATCCAATTTTATTATCAGGTACAGATGTTATATAGCTTTAAAAAAAACTGGTGTATGGGACACCCCCCACCACTTTGTTCACTATCGCTCAAAAACTAATCAGTTCTTTGCCATACATGTTTGCATCTTTTTTCAAAGTATCATCAAAATTTGTTCACGAACGAATGCTGTGTGCTCCCAACAAACATTGAAAAAATGATGACACAGTAAACAGGTGCTCGGGAGACCCCGTACCACTTATCCCAATATTGTCCAAAAACTAATTAGTTCCTTGTCATTTAAGTCTCCATCTTTTTCCAAAATGTCATTAGAATTGATTAATGAATGAAGTCTGTATGCTCCCAACAAACTTTGAAAACAAAGTGTGAAAAGTCAGCAGTTGTATGGTAGACCCCCCGCCACTTTGATCAATGTGTCCCAAAAGATGATAATTATCTTCTCACACTAATTGAACCCTATTCCATAAGTTTCATCACAATCACTTCATTATTGTAGGCTGTATTGTGCATAAAGACACTGAAAAAACTTCAAAAATTTACACACAAAAAATTACCGGAAGTGAAAAACCGGAAGTTGGGATGTAGAACTGTTGTGAACTGTACTAAATGCTCATGTACCAAGTTTCATCCAATTCGATTATCAGGTACAGATGTTATAGTGCTTTAAAAAAACAGTTGTATGGGACACCCCCTACCACTTTGTTCACTATCGCTCAAAAACTAATCAGTTTCTTGCCATACATGTTTGCATCTTTTTCCAAAGTGTCATCAAAATTCGTTCACGAACGAATGCTGTGTGCTCCCAACAAACATTGAAAAAAGTGTGACACATTAAACAGGTGTTCGGGAGTACCCCTACCACTTATTCCAATATTATCCAAAAACAAATCAGTTCTTTGTTACTTAAGTCTCCATCTTTTTTCAAAGTGTCATTAAAATAAATTAATGAATGAAGTCTGTATGCTCCCAACAAACTTAAAAAACAAAGTGTGAAAAGTCAGCATTTGTATGGTAGACCCCCCACCACTTTGATCAATGTGTCCCAAAACATGATAATTATCTTTTCACACTAATTGAACCCTATTCCATAAGTTTCATCATAATCACTTCATTATTGTAGGCTGTAGTGTGCATAAAGACACTGAAAAAACTTCAAAAAAGTACAAAAAAATTTTTTTACCGGAAGTGAAAAACCGGAAGTTGGGATGCAGTACTATTGTAAACCGTACTACATACTCATGTACCAAGTTTCATCCAATTCGCTTATCAGGTACAGATGTTATAGACCTTTCAAGAGCTCCAGGGACCCCACACCACTTTGTTCACTGTCGCTCAAAAACTAATCAGTTCTTTGTCATACATGTTTGCTTCTTTTTCCAAAGTTTCATCAAAATTCATTCACGAATGAATGTTTTATGCTCCCAACAAACATAAAAACTTTGTGGAAAAAACCACCTGTTGTATGGTGGACCCTCCAACCTTTTGAGTTCGTCATACATATTTATTTTTTTTTAACATTTTTTAATCATGCAAGCATGTATTCAAAATTCGCATATAACTTTCGGGAATAAAATCAAACATATATGATGTATGACTTTTATGACTAGGTAGGATCTTCTGATACGTTTTCAATCTTCCTAGACTAATATTTGTGGTAACGTCATTACGACAAATGAAGTATTTTGTCATATTTTTATGTTGTAAATTGAAAATGTATGTGTGTGATTGCAATTTTTTTTAACCCTACAATTTAAATGAAAAAAAAAATCAGATATCAAAAAGTTTAAATATTGGCTTACAGAAAACTCTAAAAATAATATTAATTTTTCATAATTTTTTTAATCTTTTAAAAAAATAAATTGTAGTACCAGGAAACCGATATGAAACAAGTCACACAAAAAGTATTTAAAAAAATATAATAGTTTTTTAAATCACCAAAATTTATTATTCAAAGTGCCCGTTTGTTTTTTGTGATTTGTTTTCATAACCTTTACTTAAACATTTGTTACGCACACATTTTAAATTCATCAATTTTATATTACGGATGCAATTTTTTCAATTTTGCTATTCCTTCATACTATATAATGATTATCATTAAATAAATCTTGTTTCGCTTGGTTTTCGTTTTTATATATCTAAAACATGCAGCTGACATGTGTGTGCATACATGGGCTAATGCGTTTTACGACTGGTGTACGGTATGGTGATTTCATGTGCATGACATGTGTTATGCGCAATCTTGTGCACGGGGATTTTGTGTCATGTACAATCAATGAAAATTTCATGAATTTTTTTCAATATTGTGTTTAGGGGCTCAGATTCGACCACAAAGCTCATCCTACAGTGACATCGGCCCCATATGTCGAATAACAACATCAGGTTTAAGCTTAATAGACCTTTAGGATCCGTACTACTTAAATTAGCTAATGGAATAGCTCAATGAGCGCAAATTTTAAAGAAGAACTCACTACTTTGTTTAACATGCCATAGGAACCAAACAAATAGAGCAGTTCCGACAAGTGTATTCTCTCTCCACTCTCCGCACTTTGTATAATCAAAAACTATGTGGTTAATTTCCATAAAGTACGACTACAAGTAAATCTCGGTGGAACTCATAGTAACTAAAACTAAAGCTACAACTTCACAATCTGTGAGCATTTGAAAACAAAACGCCAACTGACTCTCTTGAGCCATATCCTTCAATTGCCCTTAAAAGTATTACAAGCGTTGTTAAGGAAGGCTTGTCCCTGTCTAAACTTTAATCAAATTAGAATTCTGACATTTGTCGATTATAAAACACATTTGCGAATATCCAACATATCCTTGTAAAACAGAAAAACAAAATATAACTCAACACAAATTCTCACACTTTCTGAAAGTGCCGACATTTTCTTTTCTATTTTTTTCTTTGAAGCATTTGAAAAGCTAAACCTTAAAAATTTATTTGAATATCAAAATTTACGATGGGCAATATCAGTGATACGTTTTTTGAATTTGAAATTTTCACTTTTTATTCATTTCCTTATTTCTTATCTTATAATATTTTAAGCAAAAAAATTTCGAATATACGAAGGTGGTGGCGGTTGTAACACAAAATCTAAACGTTTCTTTACTGTTATTATTTTTGTTGGGTGGTTTATTGGTTATAATAAAATTTTACGAAAATATAGGAAAATTTGATATGAAAATTATAGGAGGGGCTTCTTCGTTTTTTTTATCTTTGTGATATGAATATTTCTATTTTTATCCATTCATATTCTGTTTGTTTTCAATTTTATCGTTGAATATAAAAATTGATGATAATACCGAAAAGGAAAGGGGAGATTTCTTTTCATTTTTCTTAGATATTTTCCATTTTTTATTTATCCTATTTGGGATTATTGAAAGTGTGTGCATATATGATTATATTATTTTTAAAAGGAAATATTTTATTTTTATTAGTTGAATGTGTTGCTGGAAATGAAGATTGGTATGTTTTTGGATTATTTATATTGGGAATGTGTTTTTGTACAAAAGAAACATAAATAAAATTCTGACATCTGTTGTTTTTTTTAAGAACTGAATTCTTGTATTATAATTCCTGACCAAATTATTAGTAAACAGGTTTAACAACCAATACTAATAATTGATAATCTTAAAAGAAAATAATGTTCATCACAATTGTATTCAACCAATGATTTAAATGCAATTGTACCCGTAACCACCTCCAATAGTTTTTTCAAAATATAATTGAAACATTTTTATTATTTCATCTCCAATCATTTCAATTAGTTTTATTTTAATGTAAAGAACTATATAATAATAATAATAATATAATAACAACAGCAACAAACTTATATTTTGATAGAGTTTTTGATGAGGTATCATTATACAATTATGAACATGCAACAATTTTATTTATTAATTTGAATTTTTTTGTTATTCGTTTTCATTTTCTTGAACACTAAAATAATAAAATTTAAATTAGTACTATGGAACTATAATAGTTGTCAGTTTGATCGTTTTGATTTGAGATTATGGGGTTATTAAAATTTAATCTGATGAATTTGCCAGACAACTGGCAATCATATAAAATTAGATTTAGTGATGGAATTATGTTTTAGTTATCTATATATATACCTACTTTCAAATGTTTAAGAAAATTGCAATAAGGATGAAAGGTTGCTAAGATGTTCGGTTGTACTGTGCATAAGCTGCAGTGTTGCTTCCAAATTCTTTCAACTACAAAATTATGTTAGTTTTTTTATGAAAATCTTTGACAAGTATGTTCTTTCTATTACAGAGTTCCATTACAAAATCAAAAAGATCACTAAACTCTAACTAAACTCTAAATAATGGCGTTTTCTGTATGTTTTCTTTCCTTGATTAGCCACGAACCTAATCAATCGAAAATCTTAAAAAGTATTTTGAATGATAGAAAAAGGAGTAAGTTTTTAGTGGAAAATATAGTGAAGTGTCAAATACTAATAATTATATTTATTAAGGGGTTGGAAATGAGAAGAGGTAAAAACAACCTTTAAAAGCCGCTCAAATGGGGTGTCATTTGAAAGAACACCAAAATTAAGAAACATTGCTATTTTTTTTAGAATTTTGCGATGCACAGTTTTTGAATTATTGTCAAAAAGTTCTATTTTTAGTATTAACACCTCCCACCCCTAAATTTTGTCGTTGATTAACAGACATTTTTTTCCAATATAAACCATTTGGTGTAATTGAGTCGTTCCTTAGCTACCATAAACAGCTATGGATAACATTTGACCTAAAGTAATATTTTTATATCATTTCGATCAAATTAGATGAGATTGACATTAACTATTGATATTTACGATGAACCATTTATTTTTTATATGTCTATGGTCTGGCAATATAAACACTTCGCAACACAACTTAATGTCAATTATTTTGATATGGTGTTCTCTACATTCGCGGAACCATTGGGCGAGCGAATTTTATTCGCACTTGTCTGACTTTTTTTTTATTCAAAGTTAGGCTTATTTAGTGTTAATTATAATAAATTATAAATTACCGTCTCTGCATATCCAAAGATACTATACCAAACTAGTCACTAACTTTGAAATTTTGAGGATTAAAGCTATAGGAGAAAACCCACGAAGGAAAGGCATTCCAAGAGGCATTCCATGAGAGACTCTGTACTGTTCTGCACCTTTTTATATGAACCTGAATAAGAATATAGGAGTAAGAATATGGGAAACAAATTCCAACTTGTCTCCCGTATTTGTAGATCCATAATGTTCTTCATTCAATGTCAACTTGGTTGAAGTATGGAGAACGGTAAAACGTGTTCGTAGAATAAATAAAAAGTCCAAGTGGCACGTATATCCGCTAGAAATAGGTAGATTTCGGGACCAGACAGCTTTGTGTACAAATAGAATTGGATATGTCAGATTAGTTTAAATAAAAAATTTAACTAGAAACAGAAAATCCAAAAAATTTATCAAACAACCAGCCTAAATACATAAACAGAAACTAGTTGGTCAATGCAATTTCGAATAGTTTTGTTTAATTTGGTTAACTCCTTAATATCAAATTAAATCCTTTGGTGGATTAACGTTCTAACTAAATCACAACTGCCATACTATAATTTATAATCAACAACAACATCAAACAACTTTTACACCTCAAATATAATACAAATATCTATCAATTGTAAATATGTAATCAATATACATATATTTATTTCAACTAAACCACTTCCAAATATTCCAAAGAAAATGTTCCCTAATTCAAAACAATAATAAATCTTCAAAACAACAACAACAATTTTTTAACTTTTCGCGAAAAAAAAATACAAACAAAAAAAATTATATGAAATCTACCTAAAACAAAAGAAATTTTATTTAATTGGGATATTTTTGGGATTTGTTTGTAATTATATAGCGTTTTAGGGGCTTGCATTGAGTTAGTATAATGTTAATTGCATTGGAACTCCTAGGGTTAGAAAGCTAAAAATTTCTGATGTTATAGTTGAATCAAAAGTTTGGTTTAATCCAAATAGACTCGAAAATGATGAAAGCAAGGCCGTTTGCGTTTGTTTTCGTTTTAATAGCCACAGGCTCTCAACCTCTGAACTTAAACAATTTATTTTTTATGTTTTGGATAGATATAAGTTGGTATCTACGTTTCTGTACGTTTTCATTTTTGAGCTTGGTCATTTTCATCTAGATCAAGGACAACAAAGTTTAGTAAATTTTTAAAACAACTGATTTTTCAGGAGCCTGGAATGCCAAGGTTGTCATCTCCCAAAAAATGATAAAAAAAGATTCAAATATTCAATATTTATCAATTTTATTTAAACTTTATGTTTCAAACGGAAGTTATAACGCCTTAGATTATTCGACTTTTAAGACTCTAGCCGCTTAAACTGTCCTCCGATATGGCCAGCTCGCGAACTTGTCCAAGAAATTGTTTGCCGCAACATACACAGAATGGTATGTATTTTTGGTGTAGGTCGAAAATTGGGACTGTGAGAGTGCCGGATAATTCCATAACCTCATATCGTTATATATATATATATATATATATATATATATATATATATATATATATATATATATATATATATATACATATATATATATATATATATATATATATATATATATATATATATATATATATATATATATATATATATATATATATATATATATATATATATATATATATATATATATATATTTATACAGTGTAATTCGCTTATAACGACATTGAAAATGACATCAAAATCCATCGTTACATCCGAATGTCGTAATATGCGAAGTATTCAATTTTTTATCAGAATCAATTTAATGACGGTAGATAAGACGTCGTATGTATCTGTAATTGTTGGGGAAGGTATCCTCAGATTCATTTCACCTGGTATCCTCTGGTTCATTTTGAATATCTTCTATACGTTAATAAATTTGTAATATCGTCGACAATATCTGTTAATGTAGGCTCTTCACCTGTTAATAAATCATCAGCCATGATAAAAAGTTCCCAATTTTCATCACCCATGACAGAAGTTGTTATCGAGGAACAAAACTTGGCCTATCCGATTAGTGGAATATCATTATCAGCATCGTAACTCACAGCGTCTGTATCATCATCATCAACTTGAAAGAATTCGGCATGTCTAAATCGAATTGAAATACGACGTTTACTTACTAACACGTTTTCTAGTTGTATAGCATCTACCAATTAGAAAGAGTTGTGGTTTGGCCGTTGTCGCTTCTAACAATCTTTATTAAAAAATTCTGTCGATGGTTATTTTTAAAATTTTTTAGTACACCCTTATCCTTGGACTGAAGAGCAGACGACGTGTTGAGGGGCATAAGCACTAATTTAATAAATTTTAGATTTTTCAAGTGAAGATGTGCTGGGCAATTATTTAACAGTTATTTTTTCTTTAACTCTGTGTCCCATTTTCTTAAAAACATTCAATAATATTAGAAGACATCTAAGCCTTTGTATTTTCTTTATTTTCCAACGATAGAACCTTAATGTTTTTAAATAACCTGGGTAATTTACTTTTTCCTATCACAAGCCATCCATATTCACCTCAACTTACACATTTTTTTATTCAAATTTTTTTCTGGAGTCATTTTATAAAACAGACCCGTTTTGTCGACGTTGTAAATTTCATTTGCTTTGTAGCCATGAAGTATTTTCGACTACGCTGATTGTTAACTATTCGTCACATGCACTTCCCACCCCATGTTCCCAAGCACAATAAATGTCTCTTACGGAAGCGAAAAGTTCGGCTTTTCGTACATTTGAGTTCAGATTAAGCAGCGATCCAATTTATTCTGTTTTCCGTCAACAACACTTCGCAAATCCTCCCGATTTCTCTGTTTTATTACTTGTAATTGATACGCCTTTTAGTTCAGTGTTTGTTTTTCCATATGGTGCTTAAAGTTTTGTATGAATCAAATCAACATACATATTAATCATTGTATCCCACCATTTATAAATCAATAGCTTTGAATATCGCAGATAACATGTCGGACGTTATCTTTTACTATACATTCAGATGAGATTAATTCGATATATTCACGATTAATTAACGATCAGACCTGAAAACACAAATTCTGAATAATGTAAAGGAAAGGAATTCTGAATAATGTAAAGAGTCCTCTCCGTCGGGAATCGAACCCGGCATCCTTGAGTTACAAGGCTAGCGCCTTATCAACTGAGCTAAAACTGCGACAATGTAAACCAAATCACCAAAATGAAAAAAATTTCTAAAATGGAAAGATAATAGAGGATTATTGGTGGTCAATTGATATTTAAACAAATCAGAACTATTTCTTCTCATATCTAAAAAAACGTTTTTACTTTCTAGCTTATCGGTCGCAATAAGCGAACAATCTATGCATCTATCTGTACAAATTTTACTGCAAAACTGGTCGCTACATTAAAAATGTGGTAATAACCGAAGTCGTTTTAAGCGCATATTTTTAAATAGGGACAAAAGCAGGTTCAACCATTACTTTGATTTTATGACGCTATAGGCAAAATGTCGCTATATCCGAGGACGTTATAGGTGAATTTCATTGTATATATATATATATATATATATATATATATATATATATATATATATATATATATATATATATATATACATATATATACATATATATATGTATATATATATATATATATATATATATATATATATATACATATATATATATATATATATATATATATATATATATATATATATATATATATATATATATATATATATATATATATATATACATATATATATATATATATATATATATATATATATATATATATATATATATATATATATATATATATATATATATATATATATAATATATATATATATATATATATATATATATATATATATATATATATATATATATATATATATATATATATATATATATATATATATATATATATATAAATATATATATATATATATATATATATATATATTATATATATATATATATATATATATATATATATATATATATATATATATATTATATATATATATATATATATATATATATATATATATATATATATATATATATATATATATATATATATATATATAAATATATATATATATATATATATATATACATATATATATATATATATATATATATATATATATATATATATATATATATATATATATATATATATATACATATATATACATATATATGTATATATATATATATATATATATATATATATATATATATATATATATATACATATATATATATATATATATATATATATATATATATATATATATATATATATATATATATATATATATATATTTATATTTATATATATATATATATAAATATAAATATATATATATATATATATATAAATATAAATATATATATATATATATATATTATATATATATATATAT
>OY856186.1:265755768-265853102 GCA_963693315.1 Diogma glabrata
TATTAACAAATAACTATAAGGTTTATTCAGATAAACCCAAAAACTGATTTCGAATTGAAAAGTTCATACGATTCACTAATTTACTTGACATTTATGTCGTAAAATTGATTTCATATTGATTGGCAACATTCAATAATAACTGCACACGTGACTTGGGATAGTATGGAATATACCTACTATTTCTCGAAAATCACAAATAGTGAGGTTAAGGAAATTAATTATCTCTTTCAATAAAAATTCCTACCTTGTCGGGTTTAAGACGTATAAAATCTATATAATAAAAAAATACTAACTCTGTAGCCAGTGAAGTATGACAAAAAAGTTTTTCACTAAGAAAAAAAAAAAAAAAAAAAAAAAGAAATTACAACATCGTAATTAAAAATGTTTCTAATGTCGACGCGAGGGGCAGTTGACAGCGTGTCTACCAAAAGATTCAAACTTAGTTGGTACTGATGAGGTTCTAAGTTCGAATCCCAACCGAAACACGTTCAGAGATAAAAGTTGTTTTTATTAACAAATAACTATAAGGTTTATTCAGATAAACCCAAAAAACTGATTTCGAATTGAAAAGTTCATACGATTCACTAATTTACTTGACATTTATGTCGTAAAATTGATTTCATATTGATTGGCAACATTCAATAATAACTGCACACGTGACTTGGGATAGTATGGAATATACCTACTATTTTTCGAAAATCACAAATAGTGAGGTTAAGGAAATTAATTATCTCTTTCAATAAAAATTCCTACCTTGTCGGGTTTAAGACGTATAAAATCTATATAATAAAAAATACTAACTCTGTAGCCAGTGAAGTATGACAAAAAAGTTTTTCACTAAGAAAAAAAAAAAAAAAAAAAAAAAAAAAGAAATTACAACATCGTAATTAAAAATGTTTCTAATGTCGACGCCGAGGGGCAGTTGACAGCGTGTCTACCAAAAGATTCAAACTTAGTTGGTACTGATGAGGTTCTAAGTTCGAATCCCAACCGAAACACGTTCAGAGATAAAAGTTGTTTTTTATTAACAAATAACTATAAGGTTTATTCAGATAAACCCAAAAACTGATTTCGAATTGAAAGTTCATACGATTCACTAATTTACTTGACATTTATGTCGTAAAATTGATTTCATATTGATTGGCAACATTCAATAATAACTGCACACGTGACTTGGGATAGTATGGAATATACCTACTATTTTTCGAAAATCACAATAGTGAGGTTAAGGAAATTAATTATCTCTTTCAATAAAAATTCCTACCTTGTCGGGTTTAAGACGTATAAAATCTATATAATAAAAAATACTAACTCTGTAGCCAGTGAAGTATGACAAAAAGTTTTTCACTAAGAAAAAAAAAAAAAAAAAAAAAAAAAAAAAGAAATTACAACATCGTAATTAAAAATGTTTCTAATGTCGACGCCGAGGGGCAGTTGACAGCGTGTCTACCAAAAGATTCAAACTTAGTTGGTACTGATGAGGTTCTAAGTTCGAATCCCAACCGAAACACGTTCAGAGATAAAAGTTGTTTTTATTAACAAATAACTATAAGGTTTATTCAGATAAACCCAAAAACTGATTTCGAATTGAAAAGTTCATACGATTCACTAATTTACTTGACATTTATGTCGTAAAATTGATTTCATATTGATTGGCAACATTCAATAATAACTGCACACGTGACTTGGATAGTATGGAATATACCTACTATTTTTCGAAAATCACAAATAGTGAGGTTAAGGAAATTAATTATCTCTTTCAATAAAAATTCCTACCTTGTCGGGTTTAAGACGTATAAAATCTATATAATAAAAAATACTAACTCTGTAGCCAGTGAAGTATGACAAAAAAGTTTTTCACTAAGAAGAAAAAAAAAAAAAAAAAAAAAAAAAAAAAAAAAGAAATTACAACATCGTAATTAAAAATGTTTCTAATGTCGACGCCGAGGGGCAGTTGACAGCGTGTCTACCAAAGATTCAAACTTAGTTGGTACTGATGAGGTTCTAAGTTCGAATCCCAACCGAAACACGTTCAGAGATAAAAGTTGTTTTTATTAACAAATAACTATAAGGTTTATTCAGATAACCCAAAACTGATTTCGAATTGAAAAGTTCATACGATTCACTAATTTACTTGACATTTATGTCGTAAAATTGATTTCATATTGATTGGCAACATTCAATAATAACTGCACACGTGACTTGGGATAGTATGGAATATACCTACTATTTTTCGAAAATCACAAATAGTGAGGTTAAGGAAATTAATTATCTCTTTCTATATATATAATATATATATATATATATATATATATATATATATATATATATATAATATATATATATATATATATATATATATATATATATATATATATATATATATATATATATATATATATTATATATATATATATATATATTTATATTTATATATATATATATATATATATATATATATATATATATTTATATATATATTATATATATATATATATATATATATATATATATATATATATATATATATACATATATAATTTTTTTTTTCATTTTGATTTTCCGTCTCCGCTTATCATATATAGTCGTTTGGCACCAAATTTTTTTAAGAAATTCCGAGTTGAAGCACGCTGCAATAGGTAGATTTTTATATGAAATCAACCTAAAATAAGACAAAAATTGACGCTAAAATTGAATTAAAATAATTGTAATGTTAAGTCGATCGTCCAAAAACAAATTTTTATCTCGTCGCTGGTCGAGTTGGTTTAATCAGAAGGACTCCAGTTCGGTCCCCGAACCGGAATTGAGATAAAACATTTGTTACGGATCTTTCGATTTTCAAAGCAATTTTTCATTCTGATTCTTTCTTTCTTTCAGTGACTTATAATTCTAAAATATCCACGAGGATTGGGTTTTTTCCTTTGGGTCAATGTCAGGTATATCACTATCAATAAAAGGAAGTAGAGAAGACTTACAAAAATTAGCTTGGACAGCCTTAACAGCTTTAAAGAAATTGCGTGAACCAGTTGGGTGTTCAGCAAATGTAGGTGCTTTTTTCATTTCAAAGAGATAGTTTTCTGTATCTATTAGTCGCCTACATATATTTCTCTCAATTCGTTACTGTCTTCTTTTCTGTATCTATTAGTCGCCTACATATATTTCTCTCAATTCGTTACTGTCTAAGAAGGTTCTTATCAGTTTTGTTTTGATTAAACTTACGAAAAGCTCTTTTCTTAACTTTAATGTTTTTGTTTTGCATGTATTTGAAAAACAAAGATCAGTCCTTGGGACGATCAATTTATTCGAAATATATCTGCGCGTTCCCTCAGTTTTAGAAAATTTAAGAACAGTTTTAGAAAAATTAAAAGCTGCTATGTTTGGATCTTGACTAGTAAGACAATAATTTTTCCATGGAAACTATTTGAAAAAAGCCCGTAAACCCTGCCAATCCGCAGCTTTATAGTCCCCAACCAGACGGGGGTTAGCTTTGAAAATTTTGTGAGTTTTGATATTTAATTGAGTGGAGATCAAATTATGATCTGAACCATCTAAAGGATATGATACTTTAAATTGTACTAAGTAAGGATCATTTGTCAAAAACAAATCAAGTAAGTTACCACTTTACCCAGGAATGGCAGGCGCTCTCGTAAGCCGGTCTATAACCTGTATTTAATTATGATAAACTGCAAAAAGTTCAGCCTGTTTGACTATATCGTTAGTAGTAGAGTTGTGTATGAGCCAGTCTATATTGTGAACGTTAAAGTCTCGAAGAACTATAAACTAGGATACTCAGTCAATCTATCTATTTTTTCAAAAAGGTCATGAAACAAAATGATATTCTCAGGCAAGTTTAGCGACTGACAGGCAAAGACAAACAACGTTTGATTAGACCAACGAATCTTAAGGGATACCATATCGTGGTATGTATTTCCAATTTAATTGAAATGCTTGAAATAAAATGAAAATTCTAGATCATAAATAGGACAAAGGCATTTGCTACGATCTAGATTTACAGCTCGGTCACTGATAATCGTTTCAGATAAGAAAAGAGTAGAATCAGTATTGAGCTACTAACTACTAATTAACTTCCGAGCCAGGTAGCAAAAGAAAGAAAAATAATAATTTGAGACATTACTTGTAACTATTACTAAGCAAACTGTCTAAATAATTATCCAAGCAATATAGTATCACACACAAGCACACAGCTCAAATTGTAACAGCTCTAGTCTTAAAAGTAGCTGCTATTTGGGATGGCTTGTTGATTGAGTAGTTGTTGTTTTTGGTTGCGTTTTATTTGAGGTGCTAGTTTTGCGAGTAGCCAGTTTTTTGTGGTTGTTGATTTTTTGCGTAGCTGTTATTTTGGATAGCTTTCATTTTAGGTGCTAACTTTTTGGGTGGTTTGTTCATTAAGTAGCTGTTGTTTTTGTTGCCTTTTATTTAAGATGCTTGTTTTCGAGTATCCGTTATTTTGGTAGGTGGTTTTCTGCGTATCTGTTGTTTCGGGTGCCGGGTTTAGGGGTGTTTTTTATTGTGTTGCTGTTGTTTTTGATAGCTTCTTATTTGAGGTGCTGATTTTAGAGTAGTAAGTTTTTTTTAGGTTGCTAGTTAGATAGAGATGCTAGTATTTTTCGTTGCTTGTTTTTTTGGTAGTTGGTTTGACTAGCTTTTTGTTAGAAGTGTTTTTTGGGTAGATGTTATTTTGCGCAGAATTTATTTTGAGATCCTTATTTTTTGGGTAGATTGTTCTTTGATTATGCATTTACATCAAACGAATCTGTCATCGTTGATAATGAAACATATGTCGAACCTACAACGTATTTTTAAGACAGAATAAAATAACTTGTCAAACAATACTCAAAGTGAACTATGCGGATGCATTTGTAGTATACATTTGTTAGGAAATTAAAAGACAATTTTTTCCAAAACATACTTTGTGTATACTAGAGGAAATTTGATGGACCTCCTCGTATAATTTTAATGATTTGTTTTACCGGAAAACATAACTTTAAGTTGTACGTATGATTGACGAACAAGACATTCTCTCCTATCATACTCGTTTCCGCATGGCGATTTTTTACATAGTCCAAAAAATTGTTTTAAGTTATGTATCTGAAGAAAAGGATAAAACCGACACCATACAGTTACACTGTTGCAATCATTCCAAACTTCTTTTACCGGCTCTCCCATCCGGTCTGTTTTTAAAAAAACTTCGCTTTTGTCTGTTCCTGTTAAATTGCAACAACAAACTTTACAAACTGTAATTTAAATAAAACAAAAAATTATTGAAAAATACAAAAAAACGAAATAATATTGTGAATTTTAATTCATCAAAATTATATAAATAATAAAAACAAAGGAAATAAAAAATTAAATTTATATCAAACTTTTTATTTCCACGATCAAATAATAATACTTCAAATAACAAAAAATTAACAGATATAACTGACACTTTGATTATTTAAAAAGCATAAAAGTTAAACACAAAAGAAAAAAATTATCTTTCATAATAATTAAATGGTGCAAAAGAGCATGATTTTCTATGGTTTTCTTATAGTTTTTCATTGACAAGACAAGATAATTTGTTAAAATTTGTGTAGTTTTATTGTTGTAATTGTTTTTGTGTTTATTTAATTGGAAGACGTTAGTTATCGTTTCGATTACGTTTATATTTGAATGTTTTTGTGTAATGGTTTGAATTTAAAATGTAGGCTTATATAAGTTATCAGCATTACATCCATACTCCCTCTTTCCAGTTTCAAAATAGCATTCCAAAAATAAGTTTCTCATTATATCTCACCCATGTTTATCCAAACCAACCGCATTTTTTTATAATTCTTAATTAATAATCTAATTTAGCAATTCTTTCCAAATGACCAAAACCATTAACTCATTCCAAATCTTTCTAATAAACAAAATAAAAATAAAATCCAAGAATTAGTATAAATTTTCAAATTAAAGAAATAAAAATGTCTCCTGTTTTTATGACAAACACTTTTATACAATATTGAGAGAAGAAAATATAAAATTCGCAAGTGATACAAATATTATCATTTGAGGGATAGTGTTGCTAGGTGACGAATATAAAAATATATATCTATTATAGCTCTCCATAATATTTACTAAAACTAATACATGGACAAAGCGAATGGTCACCATTCACCAATCGTCTAACCCATTCCGACTGTAACAACAAAATATTAATATAAATTTTCCTCCTTTTTTCCTTTTTCACTTCGATAGTCATTTTTATGTTTTCTTTTTTTTTTGTGGAGGTATACGTTTTATTACATCAATCTGGTAACAAGGACAATTGTGTATTTTGAAAACTGGACACATGGATAATAATTATATCACTGAATGTGTAGTATTATTTTTTTCTCATTTTGATTTGGATCATTAAAAAAGGATAACAGTTGCTTATTCTTCAAGATTTCCACCTTCAAATTTGAACCATATTTCAGCAACATTGTTTAAATTTAATAAAAAAAAGTTGGATATAAATCGACCCAGGGAACCTCTGATTGACTTAGCCTATATTGAATCTTGAAAATTAATTTTTATTTTCTTCTCCTCATTTTTTTTATATTTTGTTTTTGCCAATGATAGAAATTTCATGCTGGGAAATATATTAGATAATTGATGGATGAAAATTTTCTATTTTTATTTACAATATAAAAAAAATTAATTTTTTGTGTCTCTGGAAAATCTCGGAAAATATAATTGTTCTTTTTTTTCGTAAACAAAACAAGTATCATGGAGTGAAATTCGGATGGAAAATGTACGTAGGAATAGAGAAAATTTGTAAATTATCTTTCTAATTTACAAATTTGATTTTTATTTTTTAATAAAAATTCAATTAAGTTGGATTAAAGAATTGAATAATTTTTTTTTGTTTTTATTCAAATAGGATTTAGAGATTTTGTATAATTTATTTTGATGATGGAGAACAACTGGGTTGCATTTAGGTTGGGGTTCTGCAATTTGGTAATGAAAAAGATTGAAAATTTTTATCTGTTATTTTTAATCAGCAAAAATGTAGCTATGATGCTTTACTGCTGTTTTACCATAAGATGAATTTTTCATTTCCCTTTTATGTCACTAACTGTGTACAGAGGTTTCACTGTTGAACATACCTATATAAGGTTGTACAACTAGTCCAATTTTACTTGATGATAACTTCGGACAATAAACGGCTACTATTCATGAACCAGAGAAAAATAAACTATTAATAGCCCATACAAAGTTGTACAACTGGCCCAGTAATGGACCACTAATCATGATCAGTATTTCAGCAATGGCCGAGTACAATATTATCATAGATTTCAACCGAAAAACGATAACTAACCTAAATAACGTAGATCTTTTCCGATTCATGGTTGTATTAATGATCCAATAAAAATAGCCACGTACTGTTTACCATAGATATGTCAGTTTTGGTCATTCAAATGGAACTATATACTAGTTTTTTCTGTAAACCATAGATCAGCACAGTTAGCGATTAGCTAAAACCAAGGTTTTTTGAATGACGCACTTATAAATAGACAAGTTTTAGATGGCTTATATAAAAAGTATTTATTTTCAGCAGTTTTCACGCTCAATTATTAACTGATTTATTTATATAAAAAGTTTTTTATTTATGTTTTTAGATAACTACAAATTCATACTCTTCGAGTTTGATTTTCTATTGCATTAATCTTGTTGTTGAATTTTTGACACTGGCGATCCAAACCAAAGGCTTATGATCAGTGAAAACTTTAAATGGACGTCCATATAAATACGGATGGAAATACTTCATTCCCAGACGATTGCAAGCAACTTTTTCTCTATAATAGAGTGTTTTTTTTCAGTTGTTAAAAATTATTTGTATTCTAAGTAGTTTTGTAAAAAAACACTGAATGTTTTCAGTGTTTTTTTACAAAACTACTTAGAATATAATAAGAATAATTATCAGCATTTCACAACTTTATAAATTGAATTAAACCAGCGTCAACACTATAAAACGCAAACAATACCATAGTCAAATAAAACATGTATTTCATACGCAATAAATACAACAGCTTTTCTCTAAAGGACGAGTACTCAAATACCATCAATAATAACATCATGAAATTCATACATACGCAAGAAAAATTCAACAGCATAATTCCAAGACGATTTTTCCTATTAAAATGTAAACACTGTGACAAAACACCAAATTTTTTAATGAATATAATCAAAAATGTATACCAAGTAGATGAACAACTCCCGTGCTTAAAATTTGAAGCCAACAACAAGGTTAACAGGTTAGTAAGAGATTTGTTAAATTTTGAAATCAAAATGTGTTGCTGCAAATTAGAACATTTAAAAAAAGTCATAACTAGCCTCGTTGAATTTTTGAGAACCAATTTATCAAGGTCAGACTTTGAATACTTACTAACAACTCAAAGAAAATTTAATGAACACTCTTATACTTTTCACAAAAATAAACTTACCAACAAATATAATAACCTAACAAGTAACAATACAAAAAACCAACTACAGTACAATTCAAATTACATTGAAAATTTAACCAATAAAACAATCCCGCATGACGTTAAAACTCTTCTCAGTTTCGGCCCAAAATTTGCAATCCCACTTGATAACAAAAACATACCGATACCAAAAATGATAGCTGATGTAGAAAATTTATTACTACAAATAGACGATGAAGCCAGTAGGACCAACAACAGAGCAATTATAACTAACAGTATTGGCAGTTATATCCAAAACGCTAAGTATTCAAATACAAAAACTAAACTGATCAAAATGCAATACCAAACAAAAAGATTTCTTAAAAATAATCCAGAGTTAATAATAACCAATAGCGACAAGAGTAATAAGACAGTTGTTATGGAAAAACAAGCATATGACAGTAAAATGATAGACCTATTGAATGACCAGGACACATACACCGAAATAACAAACGACAAAATCGCATCCAAACTCTCTAGTAAATGTACAAGAATGCTAAATGTCCTACTAAAGAAAAATTCTATTGACAAAAAAACTTATACATCACTTAAAATTAATAACCCTGTCCTACCAAGAATATATGGCCTTCCTAAACTTCATAAACCCAATATCCCTCTCAGACCAATCGTATCTACCATTAGTTCACCAGTGTACAACATAGCCCAATATTTGAACAAAACCCTCAAACAACTCACAACCAACAGCCGTTTCAATGTTAAAAACTCAACTGATTTCAAACATTTTGTAGACAATATAACGCTAGCAGACAACGACGTCCTATGCTCCTTTGATGTAATTTCCTTATTCACAAATATTCCAATTGAAGTAGCAATAGAAGAGGTCGATAACAGATTTGAAGAAATAAAATATGAAACTACTAAAAAACAGAATTCATGGACCTTTTAAAACTCTGTGTAATTGACAATAATTTTTTCACCTTCAATGATAGAGTATTTAAACAGAAAAAAGGTTTAGCAATGGGTAATCCATTATCACCTATACTGGCAGACATTGTAATGGAAAAACTATTCGAAGACAGTCTGAATCAATTAAACAGAAAACCAACCTTTATCAAAAAATACGTAGATGATGTAATTTTAGCAATACCCAGAGAATTAATACGTTCTACTAAAGAAGTTTTCGAACTCTTCAACGATAGTATAAAATTTACAGTTGAAGAAGAAAAATGTAATTCTATAACCTTCTTAGACATAGAATTAAAAAGAGCAAACAATAAAATAACGACATGTTGGTACCAAAAAACAACCAATTCTGGCAGACTTCTAAATTACTTATCAAACCATCCACAAACAATGAAAATCAATGTCGCAATATCATTTATAAAACGAGTAATACAACTGAGTGATAACAAATTCCTACAGAACAATATATACAAAATTAAAAATATTTTAACTAGAAATAATTACCCACACAAACTGATCAACAGACTTATCCACAAAACAATTTTTACGTTGAATAATAATCCGTCGGACGATAATGCTGAGAGTGCCAACAATATAACAACTACAAACAGACAACCCAATGTACTATTTGGAAGTATTCCCTACATTCCACACCTTACAGAAAAATGCATGAAAACAATTAATCATACACAAAATACAAAGATTGCAAAAAAGACAGTTAATACTTCCCAAAAGACATTGTTCTCAAAATTAAAGGACAAAATACCACCTACAAAAACTTCAAATGTAGTTTACAAAATAAACTGTTTAGATTGTCCAAACAAATCGTACATTGGTCACACGTCAAAAACCCTAAATGAACGTGTAAAGCAGCACCAACGTGATATATTAAACAAAGCAGAGAACACAGCACTGGCAAAACATGCCAAGGATAATCAACACACTTTTGACTTCACAAACACAAGTATCTTAGAGATAGAAACTAAAAAACGGAAACGAGAAACGCTAGAAATGATACATATTTATATTAATCAAAATAAAACAGTAAATAACAAAACAGATACACAGTTCTTAAGTCATAATCAAAAAACACTACTCAACATTTACAAAAACTTAAACAATTAAAATTCATTTGATCTTCAGAACAATAAACAAATATAGTAAATACACCTAAACCGTCAATATGTACAAGTATACAATATCAAAGACTCACTCAAACCATAAACACAATTTTAACTCAATAACGATATGTTTTTAGTTTTCGACATTTAATATTTATCTCGAATTTAAGTCATAGAATCTAGTTGACATTTAAATAATCAGATGACACTACCATTACTCTCGAGATGGATAAGTCTCGTAATTTATTACATGAAAATTAACACATTTTCCTTTCAAACATTAATATTGTACTCTTACAAACCTTATAAATATTGTACTCTTACAAACCAAATAAAAATTAAAAATTAATAAAAATTAGAATTAACCATTTTTGTATTTTTAAAGTAAACGATTTAGTTACCAAAGACTATGTAAGTAATTTTTTAACGTGTTTTATGTTAAGTTAATTAGTTTAGTAGTTATTTTTAATGTGTTGTTTAGTAGTCATTCTAATGTGTTTTCATTTTAATTTAATTTATTAAATAGTTTAAGTATTCAAAAAAAATTTCTAATAAGGTCTTCTATCTGTAATTACAGAATTAATATTTTTTCGACATTCATGCATTAGTCATAAGATTAAATGTTTTAAACAAATTTTGTCAATTAAAATCTCAGATGATGCCAATGAGGCGAAATATAAGAAAAATAAAATAAAAATCTAAATATCAAAAAAATTTTTTAAAAACAGAAGCTCATTCAGTGTTTTTTTTTCAAAACTACTTAGAATATAATAAGAATAATTATCAGCATTTCACAACTTTATAAATTAAAAATTATTTGAGATAAGACATTTTCGACTGCACCGTCGATAGCATTTATTGTAAGAATAAACACCTTACTTAATAAAATTCCCTAAATATTTAGTTTCGTGAGCAAATTTTTCTAAATTACTAAGAGGTTTTGCTATACTGGAATAATTAGAACAAAACCTTCTGTAACAACTGAATGAGACCAAGAAATAATTATACATCTTTACCATTTCAAGGCGTTGGATAATGCTCTCTATAGCTTCAAGTTATAATGGATCAGGTTTTATTCCTGTGTATTGATATGTCCAAAATAATTTATTTAAAGCCTTCGAAAATGGCATTTGTCAATTTTTAATTTTAAATTAAATTTTTGGAATCAATTAAAAACATCAATAAGTCTTGAGTTATGGTCATTAAGATTTACATCATATACGGCTTCGTCATCCAAATAGACGAAAAATTTAAAAAATCCCTTTAATTTACACTAAATGTTGTTTATAATACGTAGAAAAGAACTAGAAGCGTTTTTCAACCCCATGCTCGTTCGTGCAAATTGATAGTCTACAGATTCTGTGGAAAATGCAGTTTTTTGTTGTCGATCATTTATGTATATGAATAATATTAATTTCAACATTCCTGAAGCTTCTCTACACTTATGTTTTTCTTCTAAGATACTAAGATACTGAGATACTAAGCATTTTTTATTGTCAATTCTATTTTGAAAGTGAAAAATAATTCAGTCTCAGATTCTGTGGGAAATACAGTTTTTTGTCAATCATTTAGATCAAGTGGAATCGGATAGTATCCATTGTCTAACCGCATTGTGCTAAACAATCACTCTAGATTATAGCGGTCATATTAGCCAACGGATAGCTATCTCCAATAGTTATATCAATGAGATGGTCAATGAATGACACGGCGCCATTTCTTTTCGTTGTTAGTTGATTTTTTGGGTACGCGCAGTAATGGAAAGTTCCAAGGTGACTCAGAATCTTCAATAATGTCATCCGTTTTCATTTGACTTACTTGACGATTTATTTCCTTTTTTCATCTCATTCAGCTTGACGATAAAATGTTATGTAAATAGGACTTGTATTTGCAAACGTATTAATTTTATGAGGTGTTGTATCGGCGAATGCAAGCTTGTCGCCATCTAGAAAAAATAAATCATACGCTTACGAGTAGAACATTGAAAATTTGAATTTTTTGACCTATCGGAAGCGGTGAAACTGTTTGTAAATCTTGGATTATTTGAGGTATTTCAATATTGTAACGTACAGTCAGTGCAACCTGTGCCCCCAAAAAGGAGTAAAGATTGCCCTGGCCAACGTTAAAGAATTGTCACTCTGACTGAACTCCGAAATCGCTCAATCGACTTCGCTCAGTCATTTGGGGCCGGGGGGTTGTTCGGCAGTCAGAGTGTCCTAGATGGTGAGCGATATAGACAAAAACGTAATGAGGAGATAGACCACCAGCCCTACTTACCCGCCTGATAAATCATGTTTTAAGCCGGACATTCCATTGTGGAATGCATTGCGCTCACGACGAATTTACATTTAAAATAACTTCAAACTAATAAAAGTCACTCAAACACGGGTGTCACTACCAAGAAAAGAAAGAAGGACTTGCAATGGGTTCACCATTAAGTGGATTGTTAGCCAATATATACCTTAACCATTTTGAAAATAAATTTGTTTTTTTCCAATTTAAATAAATATCAAAATTTGATTATTTTATATTCAAGATACGTTGATAACATATTTTTATTATTTAATGGAACTTCACAGCAAATTGAAATTTTCAAAAATTATTTGAATAATATTAACAAAAAGATACAATTTACTCTTGAAATTGAAAAAAAGACAACATGTTAAACTTTTTGGATTTAACCATATCACAGAATAATAACAATTTTGAGTTTAAAATTTATAGAAAACCTACTACAACTGATATCACAATCAACTCTAGCTCACACCATCCATATTCTCAAAAAAAAATGTCAGCTCATAATCCATTTATAAATAGATTACTTACTATTCCAATGAATCATTTAAATTTCCAGAATTAATTAAACACAATTAAATTTATTGCTATTAATAACGGATACAACCCAAATAGTATTGATAAAATACTAAGTCGAAATTCAAAAAAAAAATAAATAACCATAGTTCTATAAACAGATTGAATACTAATACAGATGTAAAATATATTTCTATAAATTACACTAATTTACTACCTAACATAATAGTTAATCAATTAAAAAAAAAATACAAATTTAAAATTTCTTTCAAAACAATAAACAGTCTATATAAAAACTTCAAATTCAAAGAAAAACCTAAACTAGAAGAATGCACTGGCATTTATCAAATAAATTGTGATTTCTGTGATAAATTTTATATTGCCAAACAGGTAGAAAATTCATCACCAGATTTTCAGAACATTTACCTAAGCGAAAAAACATTCAAAATATAAAATCTATTTTTGCTCAACATCTAGTCGATGAAAATCATTCATATACAAGTTTTGAAAATAATTTTGAAGTTTTACATTTTTGTAACAAAGGTCCTCTCATGGATTCAATGGGAGAGTTTGAAAAATATAAAGCTACTAAGAAGTCACCATTTTTAATTTTGAACGAACAACTATCATTTTGTTTTAATATTTTGTACAATTTAATTATAAATTAATATTTTCCTTTATTGTTTTTGTTCTTATCATATTTTACAATTTTAATCTTTTCAATTTCTGTTTTACAATTTTTTATGTTTAATTTAGTATGCATATTTTTAGAAACAACCAAATTTTCAAATAATATTGTCATAAATATAAAAAATTTTCCCTGATGATAGATATATCTGAAACCGGTCTGATTTTTATATTTTTATAAAAAGTTGTTAGAAAACTAAAACATTTTTATTAAATCTACAAATTTAATAATTATTTAACAGCACTGCCATTAGAAAAAAAAAAAACAAGAACAACAAAAATAATAAAAAAAATTGGCTTGTGCCTCAACCACAAAAACAATTATTAGTACAGTAAACTGTAACAAAATGTAAATAAATTTAACAATGAAAATATATACTCATCTATTCTTCCCAGTGTTTGGCTGACAAATGGTGTTGGTCCAATTTTAAAAATTTTATTTACCTCCTCATGTGAGTGTAATATCTTTTATCCAACATCAGTGAAATTAAACAACTCATCACCGAAGTGCCGAATGCCAGCTGACTTCACTTTGACCATTCTTTCTTTCTCCATACAAAACACCAGCACTTCTGTATGGATTTTGTCACATAATGTAAAACACATAAAAAAATAGTGCGGTTTTTTTTTCTAAATTTTGTATTAAAACCATTATAAAGAAAATAATATTATAATTTTTATCGGATAGCTTAAAAAAACCTTAACTTTCGCAAATACTATTTTTCTTTCCACAATTGAGTTTTTCTCTTTTAATTTTTTTATTGTTAATTCACACGTTAAATATTTAATGAAAAAAAAATAAAAACAACATATGTATTTTCTTCCAATAACATTTTTTTACATTTATATATATCTCATAATTAAAAATCAATTCACATTTGTTTTTTTTTTCGAATTAAAATTTCATTAAAATCTTTCGAATTACATACAACTTTTCCGAATTAAAAATCAATTCACTTCGAATTCACTTACAACTTTTCCGAATCAAAAATTCACATTTGTTGTTTTTTTATTAAAACTTCAAAAAAAAAAAAAAACACAATAAATTCCAATAAATTCAAATTCACAATAAATTCCATCTTTTTTTGCAGTAATTAAAAAAAAACCACACGAGACGCGAGTCTTTAAAAAAAAAAAACTTCCTGACCATAGGAGTTCTAATCCGAGTGTCCAGATCTTCGTTTGTTTTTTTCAAACGTTGATCTCAAAAAAGCAAGAAAAACAAAATCCCACGGTTTAAAAGCTATTCGTGGACAAAAACGTTGAATTCCAGAAAATAAAATATCTGATTTCAGAAAACTGAATCTCAGACTCAAACGAAATTTAATAAAAATTTTAATTTAATGATGTTTTTGCATAGTTTGTAAAGACGAAACATGGGAAATTGTGTTAGAAAATTAATATGATGTGATAATAAGATAAAATTGGAAAAGTAACATATTTTCTGGAATTAGAAAGCTTGCGACGAAGGGAAGATAAAAAGTTTTTTTTTTTTTTTTTTTTTTTTTTTTTTTATTAATTAGTTAGACATGTTTAGCACACTAAATATGAAATATTCATTATTTAGACTCTTTGAATATCCGAAGATACCATGTCAACTATAAAGGAATGGGGATATAGGGATAACTATACTAATTTTTTAAATGATAATGGACATTTTCTTTAAATGCCTGAGGAGAAAATTCATCGGGAAATACAGAGGAGGGCAATGAGTTCCATAATTTGGCCACTCTATTGAAATAGTCGTTTTGGAAGGACACAGTTCTACAACGAGGTATTCGTACAACAAATGGATGGGATAACTCGGCAGCTCTTGTTTGTCGATTATACTGCGCACACGATGGAAGAATATTTTGAATTTCCTTAGAGGAGAATTCGCTAAAGTTATATTTATAGTATATTGACAATTCAGCCACATTTCTTCTGTGCTGGAGTGAATCAAGCTGGTCCGTTAGTTCGGTATTACCAATCAACCGTATTGCTTTTCTCTGTACAGAGTCTAAACAATTTATTGTTGACTGACAAGCACCTCCCCAAACATGACAGCAGTACTCCATACATGGACGAATAAAGGACTTGAAGATTAGCAAAATTTGCTCGGGATTGAAATACTTTTTACATCGACTCAAGAATCCTAATTTTTGCATTGCAGATTTAGCGAGGTTGAACACATGTTTATTCCATTTCAGGTTATTTTGAATATCCACTCCAAGAAGTCTAACTGATTCAACCTCACGCAATTCCTCTTGGTTTATTTTAATAGGAAAATTTTTATGTCGCTCCATTCGTGAAAGACGGCATAATTTGGTTTTGGTTGGATTAAATGAAACGAGATTACGATCACCCCATTCCATTATACGCTCCAGATCTTTGTTTATGGAATCAATTAGCAACTCTCTATCAGTGGTAACTGCAGTATGAGATCGAAATTTAGGAGATGCATGTGATGCATGTAATGTGCTGTCATCAGCAAAACTATGGATTGGGTGCACTGTGGAAATAAGTAAGTCATTAATGTATAGAAGAAACAAGGTTGGTGAGAGTGCCGAACCTTGGGGAACCCCAGCATTGGTTGTGAAAATATTGGATGTGATACCATCTAAATTAACCTGAAATTGGCGACCTGTAAGAAAACTATGAATCCATGGGACAGTAAGATGGTCTATGCCATAAGATTTTAATTTAGCTATAAGATTTTTATGCCACACTTTATCAAATGCTTTAGAAATGTCAAGTGAAATACTGAATGTTTCACCGTGGTTTTCCAGCGATTTGTTCCAGAGATGGGATACGTAGGCTAACAGATCACCTGTTGCATGACTTCTACGAAAACCATACTGCTTATCATCAATAATTTGCGACATTTCCAAATAATCTATCAAATTGTAGTTAACATATTTTTCAAATATTTTAGCTAAAACCGACAGAATTGCAATTGGTCTATAATTGTTAGGGTCTATCTTACTGCCTTTCTTTGATATGGGTTGAACGCTGGCCAGCTTCCAAGAATCGGGAAATATTCCGGTTTTATAAGATAAATAGAAAATTTTTGTTAAAATTGGAGCTAGTTGCCTAGCAAAGTTTTTAAGAATGAGGGGTGGAATACCGTCTGGGCCAGCAGATTTGTTGATATTGATAGAAAGAAGCATTTTCCGTACAATATTGCAACGAAAAATAATTGGTTTCATTTTCGTTACAACTGGGGGAATGAGTGTAGGAGAATGGGGGGGTTCAACTATGTTTGAGTTTTCTGCGAAAATACGACCCAATAGATCCGCTTTCTCTTTCGAGTCGCTCACGGGAATGTCATTCAGAACTAAGGTTGGAATAGAGGATCGAGTAAAATTGCTCTGGACTGATTTAACTGCCTGAAAGAAACTACGTGAGCCAGATGTGTGCTCGGCAAATTTCTTTGCTTTCTTCTGGATAAACGCGTCTTTGTCCAAGTCTATTTTGAATTTACTAATATTTCTGGCTTTCTTATAGGCGCTATGGGTTTCAGGTGTTTTATTAGCGTTATACGTCTTGAATGCTTTGCGTTTATTCCTCACTGCCTCATCAACATCCCGTGTGAACCAAGGCTCAGTTTTAGGAGTGATTAATCGATTTGGAATAAACCGCCGCATTCCTTCTTTTATGATTTCAGAAATTCTTATTACCGATGTGCTAGGATCTTGATCAACACAACAAATAGTTTTCCAAGGTGTTTCGTCATAAAAGTTTCTCAGTCCCTCCCAGTCAGCGCGTTTATAGTTCCAAACCCGGCGAGGATTTGCTTTAATTTGTGTCGGTGATGTAAATTGCACTATTGCTGATATTAGTAAATGGTCTGATGTTCCGAGGGGTTGTTCAACTTTTGTCTTCGTAGTATCTGGTTCGTTTGTCAAAAACAGATCCAGCAAATTATTGTTATGATGTGAATTGTCTGCCATTCTAGTGGGACACTCTATCATTTGCGTCAAACCGTGATAATCTGCGAGTATCAGTTCGGCTTGTCTTCCTACGTCGTCAGTGCGCGATGAATACTTAAGCCATTCTTTATTATGAATATTAAAGCTTAAAAGTAGCTTAAAAGTAATGAGTCCAAAATTCCCTTCGTCACAATATGTTTAATTGTTATTTGAAGAATCTGATTTCTATGATTTTGATTTAAATTGTTGTTGTTAATGTTCTTAATCTGAATGTTCCTAATCAGAAATCAATTTCTTTTGAGTTTTATCTAGTTTGCTAAAGTACCAAAGAAGCAAGGATTTGCAACAAAACAATTGTTAAATTTATCCAAAGTTTTTACTAAATAAGAATTCAATTACGCCAGCTTGCAAATGATTTAAATTAGAAAAGACGTTATAATTGAAGATTTCAATGTAGGATAATTAGTTATATCTACTTCATCCATGTTGCTTAATTTGGGCATCTGCTCTGTACAAACTGTGAAATGATTAAAAATGTAGGCGTTAGTAACTCAGGGATAAGTAAACCACAAATTAAATAGAACAAGGATTACATGATATCGACTAACCATTATATAAATGTAGAAAAATGCTTTCCTCGAATATGATCGTGCATGGACCATTAATGCACCAAAAAAGAATCTTCTGTAGTTATAATTGCTCGTATTAATGTATTTTTTTTGTAAACAAAAAGTGTTGTGTTGTAGGGTTTACAATATGTGTCACAACAACACATAAATACCGTTTAAGAACCAGGTCTCACAACAACCTGCGCTCTGAGGTGTTGATGAACGCTTTTTTTAAACTTCTGCGGATAGAAACCACCTGAGACTATGGATTTCGGCAAACTATTCCATTTCTATGCAGTTCGGACAAAGAAGTCTTTCTGCTGTCTGCCAGTATGACAGCGCGGGATCTCGACCGTTTGACTGTTTGCGCCGATTGGGGGTAAGAATAAGTTTGAGGCATGATGCCGCTGATTTCATCTGAGCACTGTTGATGACGATATTTGTAAAAAACAACGAGGTCAGCAACAGTGCGACGATGTTGTCGGGAATCAAGTTTTGATGTCATAGTTCGATCACCCACAATTCGTATAGCCCGCGTTTGAACAGAGTCCAAGAGGGCCAAGATGGAAACAGAAGCAGCACCCCAAACTTGACAACAGTACTCCATACAGGGACGAATATAGGACTTATAAACATTGAGCAATTGGTATGGAGTGAAACATTTTTTGCATCTATTTAGGAGGCCGAGCTTTTTAGACGCGCTTTTTACCATCGCCATTACATGATCGATCCATAGTAGGTCATTTGAAACTGTGACACCCAATAAACGAATGCTTTTACATTCACCTATTGGTTCATCACACATACTGAATAAAATATCTTTGGGGAACTCGGTCTTTGATCTGGAAACAATCAACAGCTGTGTTTTGGTAGAGTTGAAATTGACCAGGTTTTGGTCACCCCAACCTGCGACATTTTTTATGTCTTTATTCACGTTTATGGCACGTCTCTCCGGGCGGGATTTGTTCGTGCATTTTACCTTTTGAAGGAAGGGGCTCGAACGACTTGTAGTATTATCACCTGCGTATTATCACCTGCAAAACTATTTATTGGGTTGCTGGTGTTTTTCAACAATTCGTTGATATAAATCAAAAATAGGCTTGGGGACAATACTGAGCCTTGAGGTACACCAGTGCTAATTAGTTTAGACTCAGAAGAAAATCCGTCTAAGGTTACCGAAATGTATCGGTTGGATAGAAAATTTTGAATCAGCTTCACAACATTGGGATGAAAACTATGCGCAACGAGCTTGTGGATGAAGTTGGCATGCCAGACTCGTTCGAATGCCTTGGAGATGTCTAAAGCGATAACGTATGTTTCACCACCTTTATCAAGTATGCTGTTCCAACAATGCGCTACATAGTTTAATAGATCGGTGGTTGATCTTTTGTTTCGAAAACCGTATTGGCTGTCGGCTATTAAATGATTTACTTCCAGAAATTTTGAAATGTTTGTATTAATATAATGCTCGTAGATTTTGGATATGATCGATAGTAAAGCTATTGGCCTATAATTTGAGATATCGGATCCCTTTTTGGGGACGGGCTGGACATTGGCCTACTTCCAGCACGAGGGAAATATACCAGATTTGTAGGATTGGTAGAATATTTTAGTCAAAGTTGGTGCAAGTTCTTTGGAAAAGGTTTTTAAAATAATGGTTGGAATATTGTCCATTCCTAAGGCTTTGTTGATGTTTAACCCCTTTAAAAGTTTGGCGACTATTTTGGGTTTGAAGTGGAGTTCATTCATATTAACTTCTGAAGACTGGATTTGGGGTATATCTTTAGGAGTTTTCAAAACGGTGGAGTTCTAGTGGAGTTCTATAGGCTATTTTCCAAAATAAGGGTCGGGAAGGGTCCAGGAAGGGTCCAGGGTTCAGGTCCCTGTTTCGACGCCAATTTGTAATAGCTGGGCTAGCGGAAGCTATTACTTTGAAACATATACGAAAAAGTGCCGGTAGAGGATTGAAGACCCTAGTCATCTTTGGGATTTCCTTGACTTTTGAGGAGGTCCTTGGTTACCCCTAGGTGCATTCATAGACAATGGAGAGGTATTTTGCGGGTGACTAGCTGTTTTCACCCCCTCCGAAAAGAGTAACTGATTCGCAAATTTTTCGTCAAAGGCTCTGTGCATCTGTTCTATACTTTTTCGAATGCTTACCTCCATGGCTTGTTGGATCACGGAAAATCGATCATCGTTGCTGCTTTATCTGCTGGCTGGTCTTGTCTTCGATGATTATCTTTTGGCGAGCTGGCTACGATTTCTGATTCTTTTACTCCTGCACGTTCAGCTTGACGCAATGTGGCTCCTCTTCTAGCCACTTTGTACAGGTACAGGGTTCTTCTAACAACAACTGGTCTGAATTCAGTTTTTCAGTGCAGAGGAAACATTTATTGTTGTAAATATTTTCATAAATATTAATTTCTGAATCTCTCGGCATTTTTCAATGACTCTTTTGAAGTATTGAATTACAAGCAAAAATTTTTCTGGGGCCTTTAATTATTTATTAAAATTATTTGCCAAAATTATTTCTAGGCAATTTATTTATTTTTTAAAATTATACGCAAAAGTTTATTTATTAAAATTATAAACAAAAATTATCTCTATTCAATTTATTTATTTCCTAAAAATATAGGTCAAAAATTATTTCTAGGTCATTTAATTATTTATTAAAATTATAATAAAACTGTTGATCTAAAATTCCTGAATGTGTTATTTATTTATCAACTGAAAGTAAACTGTGTTATTACTATTACTATTTATTTATTTTATTTATTTATAAAATATACGTGTGAGTGTTGTGTGTGTCTGAGTCATGTGCTAGGCAGCACCCTTCCAAAATTGATGCTAAAATAAATTTTAAAAAACTGTGAACAAAAATTTTAACTATCAAAAGTATACTACTCTACGGTTGGGAAGTTAGTAGGTGTTCAGGTTTTATGACGAATCCGGAAAAATCACAACAACTAGCCAGAGCAAATCGGTAGATGACCAACTTGCACTCTGTATCTTCTAAGCTGATGTAACTTCAGCTTCTCCATCACAACCTGGAACCTGTATTGAGAGCTAAGAGAGGAAATGATCGTTTGTTCGAGTTCCACCAGTTGAACCACAAGAACTCACTAGACCATCAAAGATGCAAATTTATACTTTGCCCTCTTATGATCAGTCAGTACCATATCTCGATTCGTTTACTCTTACCAAACACATTAAACGGATACGTTCTAAAAAATAATAATTGGAAAACGGGGCTCAAATTATGAACGTATATGATAGTAATTGATCTAAGTGTTGAATCGTACACTATTCAGCTTTAACTAACAGGCTAACACTATGATCTGCTCTACCATTGTATCATATTTTCACAGTCAGTCATTGCTGGTGGTGTCAAACCATCCCTCAGACAATTCCATCATCCAACTGGAGTGCGCGAGCTTGTAAGAATTGTTCAATGGTCAGTCGAAGGCCAACTCATCCACTCCTGCGCGTATATTTAACAGTTAATTTAATCGAAAAAATTCACTACATAATTAATAAACTATAAGAGAAGATCCTCCAAGGGTCCATTCTGTTTTATTCTTATAAATCAAAATCAGGTCCCTGTTTCGGCGCCAATTTGTAATTGCTGGGATAGCGGAAGCTATTACTTTAAAACATATACGAAAAAGTGCCGGTAGAGGGTTGAAGACCCTTGTCAACTTTTTTGATTTCCTGGACTTTCCCATGTCCGATTCACACCCACTCATACGTATGTTTTGAGTTTAATCAAACATGTTCGAGATACTACATATCTTCATTTCTTAATCTCATTTCCGTATCATTAAAGGAACAAAAATAACAACAAACACAAAAAAGATCTAAATATTATTACTTACACCTAGTAATGTAGAGGTTCCTCAGTCGCTTAGCTCCGGGCTGGCTAGCAATTGGTTCGTATAACCTTTATAACATCTGTACTAATTTTGTCTCAATATTTTGTTTAAGTCTCGTAGAAATAAAATATTTAACACCAAAATCTGTCTTGTTCACATTTTATTGACTTTATATTTAAAAAAAAAAATTATCATAATAATTTAAGCGGTGCCATTTATATGTATCAATTTTAGTTTAGTTCTTTATTTTTATAGGCTTATCCATTAAACATTAATTCTAGTCCTTTTAAGATAACGGAAAATAATTTCTTCGTTTGGTATTTTATAAAATGGGGATATTTTTATCCCAAACCTTAAAATCTTTTAGCCACTATTATCAATCTTAAGAAACGTTATATCACGATTTATTATTTAACTCAGACTTTACATATTATATTCACAATTCCAAATGGTAACTCCTTTTCTTTTATTCAAAAATTATCCACTTAAAATTTATTAATCACTACTTCTTTAACATTAAAAAAAATTGTTTTTTCTTCTCAATAATAAATTTTTACAAACAATTTAAATTTTAAACATTCTTATCAGAATTGAAAGTTTTCATTACAAAATTAAAAACGTTTTATTTTTTTTTTGTTTCAAAAATTATCCACTTTAAGTTTCCTAATTAATACTTATTCAAACTTAGAATTTTGTTTTTTTGGATCATTCTTTACAAGTAACTTAACTATTCTTAACAGAATTTAACTTCTTATCCACAAAGTTAATTTAAGAGTACACAACTCATTATTTTTAATTAACAATAAGATAAGACTTTCTGACCATCAGTCTAGTTCACTACCGACTGAATTTTTCTATTTTTCTAAGTTTATGATTTTGAGAAAAAAACGAAAAAAATTGCAAGTGTTGCAATTTTTGATCAAAAAATTTTTTATAGAGTATACAAATTTAGTATTTTTTTCAAAGAAATAGAAAACCATTTCCGTCACTTGCCGACTAATTGAATAGGAACAACGAAGGTTATTTTATTCAAATATCACCGTTGAGGCGATTATCCATGAAAACTTCATATATCGTGAGAAAAATTTTGAAGAAATAAAAGAAATAACACCACGAATGTTTTGGACGGGGTTTAAGAAATGCAAGTGGCAATGGTGTGAGAAAGGTTGTTACCATAAGGTAACACGTAATAGGGATAAGGGGGATTTTCATTTCCTAACAACTTATATTAACTCCCAACGATAACAAACCATATAGACATCATTCTTAGCTTGAAACTTTTTTTAGAAGACATCAGATGCAAATTTTTAACCATATAATTTTGGTTAAAAAAAATTCAGAATTTAAAAATTTAAATATTTGACCTACATATAAAATATAATATTAATTTTCCACATTTTTCTTAATATTATAAAAAATAATTAAATATCAGTTAACCACATTAAACAAGGCAAACAATGAATTTTCAAACAAATAAAAATTTTTTTAAATCCTTAAAATTAATTATTCAAAGTGCTCGTTTGTTTTTTGTGTTTGTTTTAATTAACTTCAAAAAAAAATTTCTTTCGCACATAGTTTTAGATAAAAATAAGTTAAATCTACAATTTATTATTAGGAAAGTCAAATGACCTCATAAAAAGTTAAATGAAACTAGTCGTTTTCATTCTCCATTTTTATATTATGCTGACATTTGTTTACACAGATTTGGACAAAATCTGACCGACACATTTTTGATTAGGCTGAATTTTTTTGAAGTGTTATATATCGAGGATTTTTTTTTTTTTTGAAAAGGGAGCGGTTCTAAATTTCGAGAATTTTCAGATTTTTAACTTGACGACTTCTTTTCTAAAATTTTTAACTTCGGTTTTATTGTAGATAGAAACTTCTAATTTGTTTAATTTTAAAGTTAAAAGATGCTGTTTTATAAAATAAATAATAAAGTCAATAAAAGTTATTAACAAATTTCTTTTGTTATAAACAAATAACATGTTTTTGAAAAGAAGTCGTCAAGCCAAAAATCACGTAATTCTCGAAATTTAGAACCGCTAGATTTTCCAAAAAAGAAAAAAAAGAATCCTCGAACAAGTATATCTTTTTTTCGATATAAGACTCTTCAAAAATTTTTTAGCTAAATCAAAAATATGTCGGTCAGAAAGGTGTTCGGTTTGTAAAAGAATGACCCATTTATGTGCTAAGGGTTTTACGACAAATATGGTGCACTGCATGTGTATGACGTACATTATGCTCAATTTTTTGCACGGGGATTTTTTACCATGCACAATTAATGCACATCTAATAGTGTACGCTTGAATATACTTTCACCAGTACCCTTAAGATATCACTTTAGCTAGTGATATCTCACTGCTATTGCAAGTGGTATGTGATATCACGTACATCATTTTCAGAGACTGGAGTACTCAAAGTAGTCACATCCATAGATCAAAAATAACATTGGGTGAAATGCATAAAACCTTAAAGTGTTTGCTAGGTTTTTTATGTATAATAAAACTAGTAAACACTCAAAAATCTAGTTACTAGGTTTTATGCATTCCACCCAATATTTACAAATAAACAAAAACCCTATTAGTCCAGTAAATAAAGGTCGAAATAGATCAAAAGCTCGCAAAAATCCGGTCACGGACGGGACCTGGCGGAAATTGTTGGTCTTACCGAGTACTTTGACGTGAGAAAAATTACCTTGGGGTTCCGACCCTGTGAGCCTGGAAAATGGCTCTCAAAGTGTCAGAAGTAGTTTCCGGGCCATATCTCCGAAAATATGACAGTTAGGGCATTCCTGTTTAGCCAGAAATGAAGGTGAGCTAATTATCTACAGAAATGGTCCTGGTCATTTTTTTCGCAACATTGATACTTTTTGCAAAAACGGGTGGTGAAAAATTGTCAAATTTGAGACCATGAAAAAACGCCAGATTCTCATCAAATTTGAGAACTGAGGGGTTGGAAATACCCACAGCTCCATGTTTTGGCCTGAAAAATTTGACCTGCAAATGACAATGGCTTCCTCGTTGTATTTGCGAAATTATCGCGGCCATATAGGAGCATAGGAAGGACCAGTCGCCGTGCAAATATTGAGAAGGAAAATTTAATTTTCTTTCTGGAAATAAGGATCCAACTTCTTTTTATTTCATCATAAAGCTTACGAGTGCCGGAAGGCCACTCGCAAATTCAAAGAAATTGTGCAAAAACAATTTTTCCACCTTACGGCTTCTTGAACTCGGACTCGAACGAACTCGAACGAACTCGAACTACGGCTTCTTGAACTGGCTACGTCCAAAAAAGTAAAAAGCATTTGCATTTGTTTAAATTCTATGAAAAATAAAAATTTTTATCAAAGCAACCCTTAAATTCAAAATTTCATTATCCAATTAAAATAGTTGTTATCATTTGTTGTCATAGCTACACAATAATTTGAAAAAAATAATAAATATTTTGTCAAAGGTTACTTGTTCCACATATTTTTATTTTAAAATTTATGAAAATTTATAATTTTAATTTAGAATAAACAAATTTTCTTAAAATATTTTGCTTGCGGCGAATAAAAAATAGTATATGATGCACGGACGTAAGCTATTTTGGACTTAATGTGGGTGCAAATCTCGGCTAGCGCTTCGATTTGCAAACTCCACATCCGTCCAAAATCTTTAGTTTTACGTCCTAGCATCAAAATGTACTATTGTTGACGATAAACAATAACAATATAAGTCCACGAGGGACCGATATTATACACGTAATATACGCGCCGCCACGTGAAGCAGAAAAAAAGAGGAAATTATCATAAATAATTTCAGAGAAACTTTTTCTATTTTTTTTTTTTGTGGATTAAAAACAATGACATTATTTATATCAATGGAAAGCTGAGAACCTCAGATTTACTTTTATATAAGTAACAATACGCAAAACATTCCTCGGAGAGAAAAAAAAGTGTCTGAAAAATTTGGCCAGTTTTTTCCCGTGTGGGCGTAAAATCCACTTTTAAAGAGCCCTGGAAATTTCTAAACAATTTGAAAAATACGATCGGAAACTAGACATTCTAAGCTACAAATTGGTGTAACTTATGAGGCACTTTATTAGACAATAAATCTTTTATTAATGATTTTCCGCGGACTTTCCGAAACTCCATGAAAGTCCTCAAAATGGAAATTAATAAATTCCCTTTTGTTTAAAAGTGCGAGAAAGCCACTGTGGCAAACTTTCTGAGATGTTTTAAGACCCCCTAGGTACAATAATCAAGAAAGAAACATATAAAAACACAATTTTTAAAGAAAATATGAATAAATTTAAAACAGCGTCAGACAACCGGATAAAAAGAAACTTTGACCGCCGTTTGCACTCGCTTACAAACGTGATAACAGGAATTTTATCACAGGATGTGACAGGTACGGGTTTTCTCTTTCACATGAATTTTGAATCATCGAAAAATATTGAATTTTGACCGAGTTATCCGCTAATTTGTCCGCCGCTCCTTAGTAAATACGTGTAAGGCGGCGTTCTGGCTCCATGATGAAGAGAAAAATGCAGGACAAGGTTCGAGTCCGTTATATCGGAAACTATCGGGTTTACGATAAAAATGACCAGGACCATTTCTGTAGATAATTAGCTCACCTTCATTTCTGGAATACCCTAACTGCCATATTTCCGGAGATATGGCCCGGAAACTACTTCTGACACTTTGAGGGCCATTTTCCAGGCTCACAGGGTCGGAACCCCAAGGTAATTTTGCTCACGTCAAAGTACTCGGTAAGATCAACAATTTCCGCCAGGTCCCGTCCGCGACAGGATTTTTGCGACCTTTTAACCTTTATTTACTGGACTATATTCCTCGATGTGCGAAAATTATTCCATTAAATCAAAGTTTTGTCGTGCTTCACTAAATGACTTACAATCGATTATAGTTTTATATGGGTGATCATCCCTTATAGCGTTTCTAGAATTTGTTGGTCATATTGGTTGACTATTGGTTAATTGAAAAACGGTGTTGATAGTTGTTAATGTTTCGCTTAAAACACTTTGATTGGACCGAATTTTGAGCTCCAAACCTATTTACTTAACTACTTCGTCAACACAAAAATGAGATTTACATTAGTAAAATACCTCACATTAATCTATTTGCACGATTTTCCATCAAAACTACTGAATACCGATTTCGTTTTACGTTTTGTCAAGTATATTGTAACTTAATTACAATTTCTGTTACGCTTTTGCATTACGAACTGTGTATTATCCAAACTGTTTATTTTATTAAGCTTGTTAAACTGACAGAACAGTTCGCAGTTCAAAATGTTTGTCTATTTGTCCAACCGTTTCACACCCAACATGTTTCCAACTCCCATGAAGAGTATTTACAAGTTAATCCTCAATTCGCACCTACTTTATCTTAAAAATCTGTCAAAACACAAACTTCCACAATTTCATAAATTATAGTTTAAGATTATGTCTAACATTACAAAAAAATTATTACATTATATCATAACTCCGAAAAGATTTTCCGTGTCACGTGTTTCATATTTGAAAATTATAATAACAAACAATAATTTTATGACAAAATTATGAAAATGATGATAATGCCACGTGGCAATATTTTCAGTAGATTAATAACTAATCCCTCCCATTAGTTTCGTTGATAGTTGTTTGTTTTTTTTTGTCCTGATTTTATATGTAACAATAATCGAATATGTTTATGTTATATATTTTATGGTTCTAATAAGCATTGAATGACGGTTATGATTTGTTGTTTCGGTTCAGTTATTTATTAAATATAGTTATGTTTTGTTTATGTTTACCGGAACTTGATCGTATTGATTTTTATGATATTAAACATAAATAAAGTTCTACAGATACGATATGGTTATTGATATGTTGGGAATGATATGACAATTTTATGTTTTCGGGAAATACATTTTCAGGATATTATGAGGCTGAATGAGTTTTTAGGATATCCGGCATTTTGACACAATTTGTTGCGAAATTTTGATAATGTTTCAATATGAGAGATGGTTTGAGTAACGCAATTTAAAGTATTTTGTGTATGAATAATTGTTCATGGCTACTAATGCATATAAGCTGTATAAACTGCAGAGTAAACATAAATTATTTATCCTCGTTATTAGTTTCCTAAGCTTAAAACCTAAATAACTGTGATTTCAGGTCTCTATGTTAATGTAAATGAAAAGTCACATCCTCTGATGTAAGAGTCAAGTGGCAAGCTCATTATAAATTTCACATAATTTTCCATGAATCAAAGTTAACAAACAACTTTAACAGGATAAAGATGATATAATCTCACACCTATCATATATGTGGGATTGAGATAAATATTACGCCTGATTTGGGGATTTTTGTGAGCGATTAAGCTTAAGTACCTTTTGGAAATTACTTGAATTTTGCAATTCAAAATCGTTACGCAATTACACGTGATATTATTACTTGTCTGATACTACCAGAAACTCAATAGAAGATACTTTGATAGAAGTTACGTGATTGATGTTCCTTATTGAAGCTTTAAATTTCCTAATATCTGTACTACTTTATCATTTACTATTTATTTTGGAACATTTGCAGTTTGTTGACATTGCAAACACCGATTAAAAAATTCTTCAATATCTTTGTCAATTTTTGAGCACCAAACATGAGACCTTGCTAACATTTTAATTTTAACCAATCCAACATGATTCTCATGTAACATATTTATGATGATTCGATCACCATTAAACAAACACCCATTTTCCACACTCAAATTATTTCTTACTCGATAAAATCCTTTTAAACGATCGTGGATTTTTATCGGCAAACCTTCTGAGATAAATTTAAATTTTTTTTTTTCAAATCGAAAACATTTTGGGTTTGTTTGCAATTACTTTTAAATCAATCAAACTTGCGTCTGAATCAATTAGATAAAGGAATCTGTAGGATTCTATCCCGGTTTTATCTTCGACTGGAAGTCTAGATAAGGCATCTGCATTTTGCATTTTACTGCCTTTTCTATACTGAATAGTGAATGGAATAGTCATACATGGACAAAATGACTGACCAACGATGCAGATACGTTGCTGCCACGGCAGGTGTTCCTATCTTAGGATTAAAGATTTCTTTCAGAGGTTCGTGATTTGTGTAAGTAATCACTTTTTTATCATAAATGTATTTGTGATTGTGTAATTCCCTCACTACAAAACGATAGCTAGAGCCTCTTTACGATGTAACTGAGAATAGTTACGCTCGGCTGGAGATAGAGTACTAGAAGTAAATATGATGCTTCTCAACTCCATTGACAATATGGGACATGGCGGAACCGACTCCATACGGAGCTGCATCAGTTGCAAGGACAATCGGTTTTGCAGGATCCTAGAGTTCAAGAACAGAACTTTGGGCTAACAATTCTTTACATTTCTCAAAACTTTTCTGACATTTTTCATCCCAGAAGTATTCGACATCGTTTCCTAAAAGATCGTATAGCGGACGTGATTCGCTAGACATATTAGGAACAAACTGACTGTAATAGTTAATAAGATCTAAATATGACTGTAATTGTTGTAAGTTTGTAGGAGGTGGAGCATTGACAATAGCCTTAACTTCCTCCTCATTCGGACTAATTTTATTTTCGGATACGGAATGACTCAAATAATGGACCAAATTTTTTCGAAAAACTGGCAAAAATATCTTCGATATTTGGCAATGGGTAATGTTCCGTGATATTATATTTGTTAAGAGTTACGCAACAATCTATAAAAATACGGATATCACCGTTTTGGTTCACGACAATAGCAATTGGTGTGGCCCAATTGCTGCTTTTGACTGGGACTTAGACTTCTTCTTCAACTAATGTATCAATTTTTTGACTAAATTTATCACGTAATTTAAAAGGGACGGTATAAGGCTTGCAGAAGATGGAACTAGCACTAAAATTCATTAAGCATTATTATATTTGCCTGAAAATTTTTGGACTTACCAATTTTGGTTCCACTACATTTGGAAAATTTTGACTGATTTTGTCAATTAAATATGTTTTTGTAACGTACATAATGGATTTCGGATCTCCAATTATTTTTCTATCCACGATGGTTCAAGAATCTCCAACCAATTCCTTCCAAGCAACGGTTTAACATTCCGCACACACTGATCTACCAATAATTCTAAACTGTAACACACATTTTTGTACTCCATACTCCATGTACTCCATGTACTCCATGTACTCCATGTACTCCATGTTGCTTTTCAAGTGTCTGTATTGTTGAACCATGTAACTGTTAAAAAAATATTGTTAGTAATAATTAAATTTAGTTTACATAAATTGAACTTGCACAGGCTCCTGTATCGATTTCAAATTGTATCAGTTTGTCTTTAACTTTGACAAAAATGTGCGCTGGTTTTGGGTGAAAGTTGTTGATAGATTGTATGACTTTACAATATTGCTGTCTTCTTTTGTTGCTGGATTTACAAACTTTTGATGCATGCCGACTGTATTGCATTTATAACACATCCAATTAACTGCTGGGCATGTGTTGACATCATGCATCCGACCACATCGAAAACATTTATCCACATAATTTTGATTCCTGGAGTTGTTGTTGTTGAAATTTCTGCTATTTCGATTTTTGCTTCGATGATTGTTGAATCTTTGTCTCGAACTCGACCTTCATCTTAATGAATGACTATTAACCTCGCTTACTATTTGGTAACTAACTCCTGAACTCTCTCCTTTACTGCATCCAGAAGTTTGAATATTTTTAGATTTTTATTTTGCCATCTCCCTATTTAGGGCTTTCGTGCAGCATTCCTCAAATAGTAACTGATCCTAATTCAGCAATTCTCTCCAGATCTCTTCCGACTTCAAACCTATTATGAATCTATATCCGTTAAAACATCATCAATCAACTAAGATTTGATTTTTCCATAATTTGATGTACCGATGAAACTTGTACCTCTCTGCTCGTTTATTTATCTTCGGAGAAAAGTTATCACGAAGTACCTTGACCAAATCTTCAAATTTCTTATCACTTGAATTCTCCGGTAAGATTAGTGACTTAATAATTTTAAAAGTTGGCTAAACAATTAAACTTAACAGAAGATATGTTTTATCCTTTGCGTTTATTCGGTTTATTTTGAAATAAATTTAAAGTCTATCTTCATATAATCACCGAACTCATCTTCCGGTTCGAATTCTTTTAGAAGCCCGATTAATTGAGGGATTTGACTATTGTTCCTATCCTCTTCATCCGACATTTCGACTAAATATTTTTAAACTTTCTTGTAATATTTGCAACAATCACGAGCCTGTAAATCTCAAATATTTTTGTAAAAATCTCTGAAGAATTTTCTGCTGACGTGGTGGCGTCCTTATAATGAAGTTTGTCGAACACAATTTTATTTTATTTTTGTTCGTCGCCAATGTTTTTTGTTTAAACTCCAGTATTAAATCACTTACGTATAATATATTAATAAAACTAAATAGAATTTATTCGTAACAATTTATTATCCACTTTTTATTAATATAATGCTTATACACGCTATCTTTACATTAATTGTGTTCGACAAAAATCCAAGAGAGCGAGAAACACTATTCATCTCACTTTATTGACTTTAACAATTACGCGTACCAACTTCTCGATGATAATAATAATAATGTAACTTAACGAAATTATAGCAATCGATAATCAAATCAATGAGTTGGTATAAGGTTATTCGACCAAAGTTACGGACATAAATGTGATTTGACAAATGTGCTTTGTCACAAACAACTATATAGCAGTAATAGTTCTAAGGTGTTGATAAAAGCTTTCTTTAACCCTCTGCGGATTGAAGCCACCTGAGACTATGGACTCCGGCAAACTATTCCATTTCTATGCAGTTCGGACAAAGAAGTCTTTCTGCGAACTGCCAGTATGACAGCGCGGGATCTCGACCTTTTGACTGGTTGCGGTAGCCGATTGCCGAGTGGAACAAGGGTAAGAATAAGTTTGAGGCATGATGCCGCTGATTTCATCGGAGCACTGTTGATGACGATATTTGTAAAAAACAACGAGGTCAGCAACAGTGCGACGATGTTGTCGGGAATCAAGCTTTGATGTCAAAGCTTGATCAACCACAATTCGTATAGCCCGCTTTTGAACAGAGTCCAAGAGGGCCAAGATGGAAACAGGATTAGCACTCCAAACTTGCAAACAGTACTCCATACAGTGATGAATATAGGACTTATAAACATGGAGCAATTGGTATGGAGTGAAAATTTTTTTGCATCTATTTAGGAGGCCGAGTTTTTTAGACACGCTTTTTGCCATCGCCATTACATGATCGTTCCAGAGTAGGTCATTTGAAACTGTGACACCCAATAAACGAATGTTTTTACATTCACCCATTGGTTCATCACACATACTGACACTTGGTTCATCACACATACATTACTGGCACTAGAGTATCAGTATGGATTGGGATAGTTTTTTCTACAGGGTGATTAGCTGTTCATAAAATACAGTTAATGCGCGAAATGTTTTTTTGCAAAGATTCAACATTTTGATCACAAGTTTTAAAAATATGCAAACGTTGTTTGACTGTTTAATCCAAGAGATATACCGTATAACTGGAAAGAAAATTATTGCAAACCCGTTATCGAGGCGATTCAAAATTGTGTGCTATTCCTGCCACTATTCCTCATAGTATTAGTCTGTATTGAGGCTTGATGATACAAATCCTAATGACCAAGCAGAGTGTCTATAATACTGCTAGAGAGGATCTGTCGCAAGGATCAGCTCATTCACCATTTAGTTATCTCAAATCAATTAGTTGGAGTCACTAGATGCTTGTTTGGTTATCTCAATTAGGTAGGTATCCAAATCCCACTCGTTAACTCTACTCCTCACCCGATGGAATTTTAACAAAGCTGATTGGAAATATAGGTCGGAGTTGGATGCAGTGATTCGCTGGATCCAACCCATTCCTAAAAATTACGATAGGTTCGTTGGGGCCATCATCTCAACTGCAAAGAAATGCATCCCAAGAGGCTTCCGTGGAGAATACATTTCTAGCTGGAATAGAGACCGATATATTATATGAGGAGTACCTTAGTAGTGGTGAGGCAGACGTGGCTGATGACCTAATATAATCAATGGACGCCGCGAGGAAACAAAAGTAGATTAACGCTTTTGAAAACATAGATTCCTTCCATTCAAGCAGTGAAGCTTGGAGTCTCCTTCGGAAGCTGGGGGGCTCAAACTCAGTTACTCGTGCTTACAATAAGGTAAATTCAAAGGACGCTGCAAATCAAATCCTAAACATGTTTCGTTCTTCTATTAATCGCCTTCATAAGAGAACCATTAAACGCAAATTAAGAGAAATAAAGCGCAATTGCTCGTCTCCATCGAAGTATGCGAACTCTTTTAGTAACGAAGAACTAGAATCAGCTCTGTCCCAAACATAAAACGGAAAAGCAGCTGGCTATGATGGTATTTTTCCAGAATTTCTTAAAAAAGCTGGAAAAATGTAGTACAATGGTTAACTAAATTTTTCTCGAATATCCTAGAAACCGGCAATCTTCCCAAACATTTTAAGACTACAAAGTGATATCGATACCAAAGCCAGGTAAACCATCCAATGAAACAGGAAGCTATAGCCCAATCGCACTTTTGAGCACCTGCTATAAATTGCTAGAACGTATTAAGACCCTGTATTATGCGTGAACATAAAAAGGTAACCAACAACATAACGTTACCCTTGTACGAATATTACGGTGAGCATTGAAGTTGTCGTTGTCGATTGAAGTCAGAAAGCCTCCACATAAAACTGACAGCAACCTGCTGGCAACTAACTTTAATATCTTGGATGCCTGGGAAGCCTCCTGAAATCATTACAACACACCTAGCCTTTCTATTACTAACAAGACTTCTACCCAACCTGGTTTCGATCTGCCAAGTAATACCTGATCTACACTAAACCGAATAATAATGAATCATGGACGTTGTGCTGATTCTTTCTACAAGTGGGGAAATTCTGAGTCCCCTCAATGTGACTGCGGAGCTCCACAATAAACCATAAAACACATTGAAACTATGTGTCCAATTCGACGATACAATGGCCACATCTCAGACATCCATTTGGCAACTCCCGCTGTAGTAACATGGATAGACTCACTCGATGTAAACACCTAATGTTCACACTAAAAGACGCACAATCAAATCGATTGTAAGCTTATTCAATGTGAATTCATGTTTTGTTTTAGGTAGATTTCATAGAAAAATCTACCTATTTAAAGTTTTATTTTTATTTTTAATGTGTCACAAAAAAGCCATACGCTAAATAAAACCGACTCCTCCACTTCAAAACGGAACGTGAAACACTTTAAGTTCTTCAACTTGTTGATGTTCCCTACAATTTCTCTTACATTAATTTTTTTTATAAAAGATTACATTGAGTCTGGACAGCAGTCGAAACATAATAATTAAAACTATCAAAAATTTATTCAGATTTTTCCTAACCATTTAAAAATGTTGATTACAAAAACTATAACCTCAAAAACTATACAACGTAAGGTTGTTTAAACAAATTAGCCAACTACCTACTTTTCATCAAAATAAAATTTCTCTTGTTTGTAACAAATTATAATTACACGCATATTTTGATATTTTAATAAAATATAAGCAAAATTAATTATTTTTATGTTAATTCAAACAATAAACAAAACATTTTCTTATCAGATCGTAAGAATATGTAGCGTGATCCAATAATACTTTGCATGCACCTCAGTTCTCCACTTATTAAATGATGAAATTTGTTATTATATTAAATATTTGAACAAAACATTTCTTCCTGTAATTAATCAAACGAAATAAAAGAAAAAGATAAAATTTGAAATTTAAAATAAAAAAAATCTTGTTGAAATAATAAACGAAGAGTGACGAAAATTATTTTCTGAAAAATGAAAAGTTGATACTATGTACATATTAATCCATCAAACCAAAATTGGAAAATTCTAAAGTTACGTTCTGATTTCAGCTCAATTATAAATATATTTTCATCACAATTTTAATCACAAACAATTTTTGGTTAATATTCTAAAAAAAATTATATCACAAAACCCACACAATTAGTCGCATACCTTCTCGTCTATTATTCCTCCAATTATTTTAATATAAAATAATTTCATAATATAACATCGAATAGCAAACAAAAAAATTAAAATGTTAATTATCTTTTAGTTTTATTTTAACTTTCTTATTAACTTTTATTTATTTGTCATCTTAATATCATCTTTTGTTGTTTTCTTAATTTTAATTTTTTTTTCTGTTCACTTAATTTTTTAATTATTAAAATCCCGCATAAGTGGTTTTATCAATTTAAAATATTTAAAATAAAAAAAAATTAATTAAATTTAGATTTTCTAATTTTGGATATTTAAAAAAAAAATTAAAATGACAGACAATTTATTTTGACATTCATTTGAAATAAATTTGTATCATTAGATTAAATTTATTAATTTTGAAAATTTGTTTGTTATTAAGAGGATCATCCATCGTTTGAGTGGAATTTCCACCCCTAAACCATTTGCATTCCAAAAATCTTAATATTCAAAAGAAACTTCTTATATTTATAAATTTCAACACGAACAAATAATTAAAATTCTTAAATCAAAACAATAACAATATCATAGGAAAAAAAATAGAAATTAAATAAAACATGAAAAGAAAATTAAAATCATAAAAAGAAAAAAAAATTTTTTTTTTTGAAGAAAATCAATCTATTAATTTGTGGCTAATCCTAAGGTCGTTAAGTTTAACAAAAATAAAATTTGAGGTTTCTTTAAATTGTGTATTATAAAGAAAACAAAAAAAACACACATTAAGATCCCCTTGAATGTTAAAAAGAAAATTATAATAGCTTAAGAGAAGAAAATATCAAATGTGAAAAATGTTAATCTTTTTATAAAAATAAATAGATGAAAATTAATTTCTATGTAATACATTATGATGCTATGTCTTAAGGTTTTTCTTATTTTTGAGTTAATGTTCTTTTATATTTTTGTTTTGTTATTTTTGACATAAAAATTTTCGTGAAGACAAATTTTTTTTTATTCTATCTATTTTACCGATCCTAAACTATTACTATTTTTATTGCTGTTAATGTTTATGCTTTAAAGGTTTTTGTAATATATATTTTTTTTATTGAACTGCTAAAGATCGTTTTCTCGATGTTTTCTTATTATATTTATGATTTTATAACAAGGAAGAGAAGAATGATTTTCTTTTTGGATAAAAGAAAATAATCAAATATTTTCACTAAATATATATTTAATTGATGTTAAAGAAAAGTCATAAAATCTATGTTTTATGATTGTTTAAAAATGAAAAAACGAAAATCAATTATGTGGTTATACTGGGTATATTGTTATGTGTCTGTATATGGTGTCGAAAATGTTTATTATGGTTGTATTAACAAGATTAAGAAAAAAAATTGTTTTGGGTATTAAAAATAAAATATTTGACACGCGTGATATAAAGAGCTCACCTTGAATGTATCAAACAAAATCCAATATCATGAATCAAAAATCTATACCTCCAAGAATTGAAACCTTGATAGTACGTGCACAATCAAAATCCTAATAATAACCAATATTTCTATCCACTTTTTTCAATCCAACAAACTAATTCAATTAATTTCATCTCGTTTCCCATTACTTCAACATTGTTACACTTCCTGAATCTCCCCTATAAAACATAATCAAAATTTTTAATTCGCTTTATAACCATTTGTCATCTTTTTAAAAAAAATATACATCTGTAGTCCAAGATTACATTAAAAAGAACCAAAAATAAAAATGAATTAAAACGATTTTCCGCTTCTTTTCTAAATCATTGAATCACATTAAAATATTATAAGTCTTTTGTTGAAGAACATCAGTAGACCATTTACCATTAACACCATTCAAAATGATTATTTATCTATCCATCTTTCATCGTTCATCATCATAAATATAAATAGGGTGTTGATTTTCTTTTGAATTTTCAATTGAAAATGGATAGAAAATTTTTTTAACTGAATGGAATTTAATAACAAAAAATATATAAAAAAATTGTTTTCCAGAAAATCAATTATTGTGGAAAACCGGCATCACTTACAGTTTTAAGTTATTTATTTCGAGTTTAGTTTTTGCTTCTATTTCAAAGGTCCCATCTAGAAACGTTTTCATTCATAATCGGTCTGAGTTTTAGTATAGAAAACAAGTGACATAAGGGTAATGGTCAGTGGTTGAGTTACTCAATACAATAAACAAAAAGCATCTTTAAAAAATCCAGTTTTGAATTTCCGATTTCTTATTTCTAGTTTTTAATTCTTTACTGCAATTTTCAATTTTCCATTTTTCACGTGCTTTTGTCTATTTCCATTTCCATTTACTGTTTGCGTTAAAATTTCCTAATTTAGAATTTCTTATGCTATTTCACGATTCTTTTCTCTAGTTTTCTTTTAGAACTATTTCTTGTTTCCAGTTTGTCAGTTTTCCAGAAGTCAGTATCCATCTGTCCATTTCCAATGCTCAGTTTTCAGCTTCCAATTTCAAATTTCCTTTCAGTTTTCTAATTCTCATTTTCTATTTGCCAGTTTCCACTTTCCACTTTCCACAAGTGCAAGTTTTTAATTTCAAATTTCTAATACCCAGCTTCCCATTGAACAAACGTTAACATTTCAAACTTTGAATATCTTCCTGATCCATCGGCTGAATCATCGAAGTGTAATATGGTGAAAGATAGTTAAAGGATATATAACACATGGATAATTCGTATGCCGGTGGATGTGGCACTTATCCAACATTAAAATAATCTATTAAAAGGCATCTCAATTTTAGTAAGATCTTCTTTCAGTTCGTTAATAAAGTGCTATTTTACCCAGTAGGTCATTAATTCTTGATTCATCTATACACGCCTGTTTGCTATTTATATAAGCGGAAGATGTGATATTTCTTTTAAGGTCTTTGGCTTCACTGTTACAAAATATTGCACATGTGAGTATCTGCGCAAACAAGTACTACTAATCGTTCCTTAGACGTTAATACCAGACAACTGAGATGCATTGTGACATACCAACATTTTTCGTCGTATACTTGAATTTTACTAATTTTACAATTACTTTTGCGTTGTATATTTGTTCTGGACTAAGATTTACACTCATATCCAGAGACTTTATTATTTCTAATTTCTCTTGTTTAGATGACTATTTTAGCTCTTTTGTTTTTTCCTCAAAATTGGTGCTATTGCCTGTCAGGACGACAGATTAAGACCAAAATTGGTCCGTTGTGATACAACATGATATATTGTCCTTACTAGAACCATTTGGAGTTTTTAATGAAGCCAAGTGTTTGCCTAATTTTACAATTACTCAGGTTGGTGAGAGTTCTGAAAGTGAACATGTACAAAGTAGATGGAACACTGTTTTCTTTTTCCTCCTCATTCTTACAGCTTCTGCAGAAGTTATTGGTGGAAAGACCAAGTCTTTTTGAGTGCTCTCCACACAAAAAAAATAAAAGTCACTTTAACAAAATTTTTATAAATATACAACACACAAAATTTTTTGATAAAACTATTATTTTTTTCCTTCAAATCCAAAAATAAATCAAATAAATTTTTGGTTTTTTTAAATAATTTTTTTTGTAATCTACAATATTTTGGGTAAACTTACTAAAAATTTGTGATTTGTATATATATAAAAAATTTGTAAAATTTACTTTTTTTTTTAGTACAAGCTCCCAGTTACCACTCATAACAATGACCAATATTTTGCCTACTTATGGATATCAGTTCTTTATCATCGGTAAGAGTACCAAACTTTCGAAGTAAACCCTTTCTGAGTACCGGGTATCTGATACTCATAAGCCAGATCTAGATAATATTTATTCGCAGCTCCTCGAAGGTATCGCGGACAATGAACCTCAAATCGTTCCAGTCCACCCGATCCCTTTGCGCAGCCACTTTAAGTCTATGTATAAACTCATGCAAATCAGGTAATTACCCATCCCCTGGAAATATAGGAAGACAATTTGAATAAAATTGAGTCACGTTCCTGTAATGTTGGTACCCTTCAAGCTGTACTACCCATGCAGGCGATGCTTGTACCTTAGCCACTCGTTGATAAGGAGGTAGAGCTAGTGTTGGATCATTAAATGGGTCGTTGAATTGTAATGCTGAACCCAGTTGTCTCCTCGCGAATTCTGCACAGTAGGATCATGTCTAGTCTGGTTCACATTGCTTGGTTGCCATTCGGTCATGTTATCGATCAACTCTCCTAATGGTTCCAAATGAAATAGAGTTAATCTCTGCAATGGTTCTTGATAGAATCCAGATTCTTTGCCTATGGTTTATCCTTTCTTTTAGCAACTCCTGCTTGAAGGAGCAAAGAGATAACGCCAGCCGTGGTTCGATATTGGATGGAAAACTGACGGTTGTGAACTATCCTCTCTCATAAGGTTATGTGTAACATAATGTTTTATTCGGTTTATTACCCCCTGCACAAAGTGTTGTTGTACAGGTGGTACAAGACTCTTCGTTTCACGTAACAAGAAAATGCTAGCTGCAACAATCACCCTTCTTTCATCTATGAGGTCCTGTTTTGGAATAGCTGAGCTAAGCACAGCTTCCCTTAATTCTCCCACCCAAGTATCACAGTCGAGTTGGAAACCACGCAGCAGACATTCAACAGCCAACTCTCTGTCTTCCACTCCGTATTGAAGGGGTGATCCACAGGGAGAAAAAAAATTTCTTTTGCGGTCTATGGTTAAAAAAACAATTCAGATAACAAATCGCGACCAAAAACGACTGAGATAAATTAATTAAATAAATTCAATTTATTTAATTCAAAAACATGTTATTTGTAGTAGTTATGTAACTATCGATTTATTTATTAATTTTGTAGAAAAGAGTTTCTTTATTTATTTCTGTATTTATTTATTTAATTTATTGAATTTATTAAATTTATTTGTTTTTGTATCTATTTATTTAATTTATTAAATTTAAATTTATTAAAATGTTTATGGATTGATTTATTTATGTTTTCATTAATAATAGAGATTTTCCCGGGACAGAACCCACATGTACATAAAAACTGTATATAAAAAGGTATTTTTTTTTTTTTTTTTTTTTTATTCAATGTTAGGCATGTTTAGTGTTAACCAATGTAGATCAACGTCTCTGAATATCCGAAGATACCATGCTAACTAGGGAACTAGGGGCTCGAAAGTATTATTCAAATTTCTTTGAGGAATTTATTAACGTTAATCTTAAAGTTTTGAGGATTAAAATTATCAGGAAAGACCCACGCCGGTAAGGCATTCCAGAGATGAGAAACTCTGTTAAAAAAATCGCGTTGAAAAGCGACAGTTCTACACCTTGTCACTTGAACCGTAAAAGGATGGGCTGCTATTGATGCTCTGGTGTAACGTGCGAAGTTTGCTGGTTCAGGCAAAATCGATTTGATCTCCGCAGACGTCCGTTCGTCCATAATATACTTGTAAAAGACCGTCAAATCAGCGACGTCTCTTCTATGTTGCAAGGAATCAAGATCGTTAGTAAGAGTTGAGTTGCCGATCAATTTAACAGCTCTCCGCTGTATAGAATCAAGACATTTCAAGCTACTTATGTAGGCTCCACCCCATATGTGAGAACAATACTCCATGCAGGGACGAATAAATGATTTATATATTAAAAGAAGCTGCTCGCTATTAAAAACCTTACGACAACGACCCAAGAATCCTAATTTTTGAACAGCGTTCTTAGCTAGGTTAAAAATATGAGAATTCCATTTCATATTATTTTCAATCTCAACTCCAAGAAGTCTAACAGATTCTTTCTCTTCAAGATCATTTGAATCAAACTTTAATAAAAACGGATTAGGTGTTGATAATCTAGAAAAATGACAAACTTGAGTTTTACTTGTGTTGAATTCAACACTGTTAGCAACTCCCCAATCTAAGATGGTTTTTAAATCAATATTTAATGACTCTATCAAGTTTGATCTAGCGACATTAAGATTTGATGGTGCATACAAATTTGGCATTTCATGTGAAGCATGAAGTGTGCTATCATCAGCAAAACTATGGATGGGATTAATTGTTGAATCTAGCAAGTCATTAATATAGAGAAGAAAAAGAGTAGGTGACAAAGCGGAACCTTGAGGAACACCAGCATTAGTTGAAAAGATATTCGATGAAACACCATCAACATTGACCCGAAATTTGCGCTCGGAAATAAAGCTTTGTAACCAAGAAATAAGTTGTTCATCTAAGCCGTAGCATCTTAATTTGCAAATAAGATTATTGTGCCATACTTTATCAAATGCTTTGGAAATATCAAGCGCAACGCCAAAAGTCTCACCATGGTTTTCAAGCGATTTGTTCCAGATATGCGTGACAAAAGAAAGTAAATCTCCCGTCGCTCTTCCTTTACGGAATCCGTATTGTCTTTCATTAAGTAATATTGAAGACTCTAAGAAGCTCATAATATTAAAATTAACATATTTTTCAAATACTTTAGAAACAACCGACAAAATTGATATAGGTCTGTAGTTTCTTGGATCCGTTTTAGTACCTTTCTTTGGAACTGGTTGTACACTAGCCATTTTCCATATATCAGGAAAAATCCCTTTCTTATATGACAAATAGAAAATTTTAGTTAGGATTGGTGCTAACTCCTTAGCAAAAGTTTTAAGGATAATTGGAGGAATGCTATCAGGTCCAGATGCCTTATTAGTATTGATTTGCAAGAGCATTTTCCGAATGACATTTTTACGAAAAATTATCCGCCCCATTTTGTTAGAAACTCTAGGAATTGGTATAGGCAGGAAATTGGGTTCTACTAATGTAGAATTTAACGAGAAACAGTTACCCAATAAATTAGCCTTTTCCTTTGGGTCAATAACAGGTATATCCCTATCAATAAGAGGAGGTATAGAAGACTTACAAAAATTTCCTTGAACAGCCTTGGCGGCCTTATAAAAATTTCGTGAACCAGTAGGGTGCTCAGCAAATTTATTAGCTTTTTTCCTAATAAATAGATGTTTCTCTGCATCTATTAATTTTCTACATGAATTTCTTTCTATTCGGTATAATCTAAGGTTTTCATCCGATTTGTTTTGAATAAACTTTTGAAAAGCCTTTTTTTTAATTTTTATTGCTTTTTTACATTTACTTGAAAACCATCGATCAACCTTCGGAACAATCAAACTATTTGGAACAAACCTACGCATACCCATTATTAAAATGTTTGAAAAATTAGAAGCAACAATGTTTGGATCTTGGCTGGAAAGACAATTGCGTTTCCAGGGAAACCATTTAAAAAAATCTCTAAGTCCCTGCCAATTTGCAGCTTTATAATCCCAAACAAGACGAGGACTAGTTTTAAACTGTTCAGGTACTTGTATATTTAAATGTGTGGAGATCAAATTATGATCAGATCCACCCAAAGGCTCTGATACTTTAAATTGAACCAACGAAGGATCATTTATCAAAAACAAATCGAGCAAGTTACTGCTTTGGCCAAGAATGTCAGGAACTCTGGTAGGCTGATCTATTATCTGAGTGAAATTATGATAAAGAGCAAAAAGTTCAGCTTCTTTACCTAATTCATCAGTTTTAGAGCTATGTGTAAGCCATTCTTTATTATGAACATTGAAATCACCAAGAACTATAATTTTAGCGTTAGGATATATAGTCAACCTATCTATCTTTTCAGAAAGGTCATGAAATAAATTTATGTTCTCCGGTGAGTTTGGCGAGCGATACAATCCAAAGACAAACAGAGTTTGATTAGAGCAGGTAATCTTAAGGGAAACCATATTATGAAATTTTGAATTCAATTCAAAATTATTTATTCTCACATATGGTACAGAATTTTTAATGAACGCACAAACACCATGCTTCAGGTAGAATGAAGATTCAAGCTCATAGTTAGGACAAACATATTTAGTTTTGTCTAACGATACAGCTCTCGCGCTGATAATCGTTTCCGTTAAAAAAAGAATATCAGGCTTAAGATTCTCAAGATAGAGGTGCACTGCATTTAGATTGACGTTCAATCCTCTTATATTAGCAAAATCGATAGACAAGTTCGCCATTTTAAATTATAGTTAAATCTCAAAATAAATCTAAAAAACAATCCTCAAAATAAATTCCAACAAACAACCAAATAAAAGATCAAAATTGATATCTAAATTGACAACTTTAACAGCTGGATAACTTGATCCTAAGTCTAAGTTTAACTGTCAAAATTGTCAATCCAGACAAAGGATAATTAGTTAATGGTTCAAAGACATCAACAATGGTGCAACAAATCAACAACAAACAACAATAAACAATTGTTGTATCTTACCGTCTACGAATATTTCGAATTGTTTATTATATTATGTTTACAATAAACAAACAATTCAAATTCAACAGATTATGTACAACAATTATATACTAAATTGTTAATATATGAATACGATTAAATAAGATATTAAAAAGCTTATCTGATTTTTATTTAGATTCCAGTTTTACTTCTCATTGATATTTTCCAAGTTTTCTTAAATTTTTCCTTTAAATTACTTATCCAAATGTATGTAATGTTTTTTTTTCAACAAAAATTAATATTCCGTAGAAATATAGTTAGATTTAATGGATTTTTAATAAATAAATGACACCAAACGTTTTTTCTTTCCAAAATCCAAAAAACTTGAAGAAAGACCGAAAAAGGAAGATCGACTTCGTGATCTCTCTCCAGAAACGATATTTAAGGCCTAGAGTGGATGTAGGTCTAAAATCCTAAAATCTACACTCTAGAACCTCCAAAATTATGAAAGAGACTCAGGAGCTTTTTTAGGTATTAGCCCAAATTATTCATCTACAAATCAGATATTAAGTCTCCTCATTCCTAGCCTAAGAGAAAAGAAAATCAACAATGGAAAAGAGAGAAAAAAACTATATTTAACATCGTCGCTGGAGGCATACTACTAGTTCCAGCCCCCATTTTTGTCCTCTTCACAAACCAACGATAATGGATGATCATATGACCATTAAAATTGTGAAAGAAGGTTGTGGTTGAACGTTTGTTCTTCCCAACAGGAAGTTGAGATTTGACCAGCACTTCACTCTGATAGAAGAAGCCTCCCAGTGCCATCTTCCTTCACCAAACAACCCCCCGAGTGAAATCGTAGCCAATATCGGAAGGGAAACTAAAAATGAAATATAAATTTGAAAAATGCCATTTGGTCGATCGCATGTCAAAGTGACAGAGGCGACCCATGAGCAAAGAAAAATATTAAGAGGGTGAAGCCAAATGAAGCCAACCACCACTCTTCCATTCCGCCAAATGAGAGTGTGAAGCCACTGCCTCCATTCGTTCATTATCTTTGTAGGCTATGGCCATGGCTACGCTGTCAGCCCTTTTTCTTTCATCATTCCTTTTCTTTTTTATTAGCATCCTTCTGCGTTTGCTGGTCATGTAAGGTTCTGGTTCAGGATTGGTGCCATTCCTAAACTCGTTGCTCGATTAAGCTCAAACTTTAGAACGATGCATGTTTTGGCCCCTCATGTTTCTCGAGTAAAAAAAATTCATACTTTCCTCTTGCATATTTTGTAAAATTTTTGTCCAAAAAAAACATGAAAATAGATGCTGGCAGGAATCTGTAGATATCCATTTAATCGAAATTAGTCAAAATACTATTTTTGCTACCTCTGTGCAGCTGGCCTCACCAAAACGCGAAAATAAAAAACTTATAGCTCAGCATTAGGAGCTATCTATGAGCTTTCAAAAAAACGCAAGAACAAAATTTTGAGCTTGAACCCCTAAGCAGAAATTTTTTTGTAAATACGGGGGGCTGAGTGAGCGGACACTAAGCTCCCTCACACCTTAAAAATAACTCTAGAGGATATGCATAGGCTCATAGTTGGAAGCTATTTAGGCGCTCTTAAAGCTGCATACTTTTGATTTTGGAGCTCCACCCCTCTTCTTAAAACAACCTTAAAATTGGTTTGGCCCTCACACCATGCAAAAACCAAAAAAATTATATCTCAGAACCAGAAACTATTTAGGAGCTTACAATCCACACAAGAATAAAATTCTGAGCTCGATCCCCGAAGCAAAAACTTTCAATTGAAAATGGGGGGGCTGAGTGAATGTTCACAGAGCGCACCCAGATCTTAAAAATAACCCCAGATGATCGTGAGTAGACTCATAATTAGGAGCCATTTAGGAACTCTTAAGGCTGTATACTTTTTATTTTGGAGCTCCACCCTTTTCTTAAAACAACCCCAAAACTAGTGTGAAAGCGTAGATAACACATTTAAATACCATAAATTAAAAATTTATTTAGTCCCTAATTAAAAACCATAAAAACAGGTAACTGTTTACTTCTGAACATCCAATTTAAGAGCTTACTAGATGTGTCACTCTATATTTCTGATGCAACCCATTACTAATTGCCACCCCTTGTATCAAACACGCATGAGAGAACTATGTTAAAGAATCGAGACAAGAATCATTTTATGTCGCTGAATGATCTGCCGATTCAGGAGCTTACTGTCACTCTATATTTCTGAGTTGCAACCCCTTAGTAAGTACCATCCAGTGCTTCATACACTCTTAAGGGATAACTATTTTAAAGAAAAGAGATACGGATTTGTTGATTTAGGAGCTTCCTAAATATGTCAATCTATATTTCTGAGTTGCAACCCCTTATATGTGCAATATAAATTATTTGTTCGTACTTAAGTATTTTTTGTTAATATTAATACAAATTAGTAGAAAATTAAAATAAACCTATATGATGAATAGGTTTATGTATAACTAAAAAGGTTAGTAAGTGATCGATCTGACATGTGTGGAGTTTTCCAAGCTAAGTTTTTTGAAATGTTATCTTAAAATCTCACACAATGTTTTTGCAACCAAGCTAAACAAATTAATGATAATAAACCTTGGCATGCTGAAACATTGTTTACATTGTTGAAATTCTTTACATTGTTTACAATTTTTACTTTCTTTACATTGTTTACTTCTTTACATTATTTACGTTGTTTACATTGTTTACATTGTTTACCTTCTTTACATTGTTTACATTCTTTATGTTCTTTACATTGTTTATGCTGCTTACTTTGTTTACATTGTTTACATTCTTTACGTTGTTAACATTCTTTATGTTCTTAACATTGTTTACGCTGCTTACTTTGTTTACATTATTTACATTCTTTACGTTGTTTACATTCTTTACGTTGTTTACATTTTTTACATTGTTCACACTGTTTACATTGTTTACATTCTTTACACTGTTTACAATGTTTACATTGTTTAGTGTTTACATTGTTTATATTGTTTACATTGTTTACATTGTTTACATCTTTTATGATGTATTCTTTACGTTGTTTACATTTTTTACGTTGTTTACATTGTGCACATTGTTTAAATTATTTACTTTGTTTACATTTTTTACGTCGTTTACATTGTTTACATTGTTTACATTCTTTACGTTGTTTACTTTCTTTACGTTGTTTACATTTTTTACGTTGTTTACATTGTTTATATTGTTTAAATTGTTTACATTGTTTACATTCTTTACGTTGTTTATATTTTTTACATTCTTTACGTTGTTTACATTGTTTAGATTGTTTACATTGTTTACATTCTTTGCATTGATTACACTGTTTACATTGTTTACATTGTTTACATTTTTTACATTGTTTACGTTCTTAAAATTGTTGAAGCGAACAAAATAATTAAACCGAAGTAAAATCATTCTTTTGACACACTTGATAATATTTTTTCGACAAACTTATAATGCAATAATCTAGGTTTTGGTCTCACATACCAATCCCGACCATCACGATTTCTTTAAATTCAATGTTTCTATTCGTAATCACTTAAAATGAACGTTTTTAAGCAAAATATATGCAAATTTCCTTGTTTTGACACACTTCCGGTACAGTTATCGAACACATCGTCCTTTCGGCTCTTTCCATTAAATAAACCTATTTAAAGAAAATTTTTGAAATCCGTCCAGCAATTTTCTAGATTTCGTCGGTTGTGACGGCCGGCAGACAGACATACATTTTTTTTGCTGTTTAGAATCAGTAGGTCGAGAAATGCCAAAAAAGTGGGGGTAAGAATTTCACTTTCGGTTCATAAATGCAATACTTAGGTTTTTTCAAAACCGAAGTAATAAATCTTTTTTAAATTCAAAATAATGCAACACTTAGCATAGACATCTTATTTCACGCTTAATTTAACGCTTATTTCACTTAAAAAAATCAAATAATTTCTGACCATTTTACTCAGACAGTACTATTAGTATAAATGACTGTTCGTTATTAATATTTTTACATTTTAAGTTCACATAGGTTGACTATAAAGCTAAAACAAGAGCATGAATTGTCTTTTAATTGTGGCGAAGGCTGAATTAAAGTTTATAATGAGCACAAAATGTTTTGTATATTATGTTTAGAAAAAATTCCTCATGTATAATTTCCACCATCGCAAGTTCTGTTTTTTTATATGGGTTTAAATTATGGCCTTACGAAAGAGTTCTAGTATTACTTTTTACCAAATATTTTACTTTGTACTGAGTTATCGATTATTTTTATTGAATCCGATCATTCATGCTGCCTTAGCTGCTTTACCTTGTTTCAATATCATTTTCATATCTTCGAACTGAAGTTATTTAAACATATCTCTCTTCCTTTTTATATTTCGTTTTGTTTTAACTCTTTGTTTCCTCTTTTTATTACTTCCATTTCCTGTTTTCTTCACAATTTTTTAATATTTCATCCATTTACCATTATTAACGATTTCTCCAATTCCTAAGTAGTCCCCAATTTATGAACATTTACAAACCACTCATCCATCGAACTTCATCCCTCACAAAAAAATGTTCTGTTTAGTATTTTTCTGACGTCGCATCTCCTTCAATATTTACATTATAATTTTCACAAACAGAAAATTTATTTATTTTCATTTTGTTGTTGTTCGAAGTACATCATATAGATAGACAATTTGGGGTGCCAATTGTTAAATATTTTTTCGCGACAATTTTCCTATTATTTGTGTGTATATTTATTCAATTTGATTCACCCAACAACACAATAAAAAAATATATATACATACATAGCACAGTGGAAAAACTTAAGGAAGTATCGTTTGAAAAGTAGAGTCATGACATATGTGTAAATATAATAAAAAAATAAAATAAATGAAATTGATATTGTTAGTTGGGGTTAATTTAATAATATTTATATGATAATTTTTTTTTTTGCTATAGTTTTGAGTTAATTTTCGGTTGTATATATATAGTTGGATGATTGATTTTGGTACAAATATTGTCTGGTGGTTAATTAAATAAAATAAAAAAATCACGTTCATGGGTATCATATTTTATTTGTTTGAATTGATGAAATGGATTTAAGGATATTATAACAAAATTTCATGACAGATTGATACATAAATAAAAGTTGTTTTCCTGGTTTAAAAATATGAAGAATTAATTTAGGTTCTTTGTAAGAAAGTTAGAGAATTGAAAAAACAATAAATTTATTATCATAAATTTGAACACTAATCCAGTTTCAAGAGAAAAAAATTTTAATTTAGGGTTCAAAGCGTTAATTGATGAACAGTTCATATAATACGGCATTAGGCGTACACTTCTGTGTTTTAAAAGCGACGAAAGCTGGTGAAATTCTTAAAGTATATAAATTTAATTTATGTATTTTTAACAACTTGAAAATTTATATAAAAACTTTTTAAATTGAAACCCAAAAAACAATTTGTGTTATTATTTATATCAAAGCGTTTATCAAAAATATATTAACACGATAGGTGGGTGTAACAATTTTCAAAAGTTTTATTTCTGCTAATAAATTCATCGTTTATGTATAATTAAATATCAACCAACTTCAACGCCAAAAAAATTGTTTTGTTTTTTTTTTTAAATAAAACTAATAATTTATTTTACATTAAAGTGTTTTACAGGTATCATGGAACGGCAAGGTACTTAACAGAAATAATAAATAGAAACATTTATTTGAAAACTAAAAACACTTTAAAAAATTACTTGAAATAGAAAAAGGAGTGAATTTAAATTTGAGTTATGAAGAAACAATTGAAAAGCAGATAGAAATCTAAGTTCTAATTAAAATGACTCAAGTAGTAAAATTAAGTATATAAATTAACCGGGTTTGACACTGTATGAACTCAGCATTTACACAACAGGGCTTCTACAACGCCAATCTCACGTTAATGGATAGAATTTTTATAGATTAAGGATACAAGTAGTCATTTGGTGAATTGATTTATCCAGCTAAATTTCTGCAATGGTATAAGGAGTAAATAATTTTCGAATTACAAAGCTGTAAGTTGCAAAGCGACAAATTCAAACTATATTGTATCGAATCATTTCAAATTTGTCTTTAATATCCATATTTACAAGAAAGTTCAAATTTAATTTTGAATTCAACTTTAATTTCCATTTCGATTTTTATTTTTTCGATTCAACAATAAATTCGATCTTGAAATTAATTCAACTTAAAATTTTAGACGGCTAAATTCAGACTTCTTACTTCCGATTTCAGACAACAGACTGCAGACTGCAGATTTCAGATTTTTGTTATCGGACTTCAGACTTCTGGCATGGGACTTCAGACTTAAGACTTAATACTTCAGACTTTGGACTTCTAACTTTAGACTTGAAACATCAAACTTCAGACTTCAGGTTTCATATTTCAGACTTCAGTCTGCAGATTTCTGATTTGGGACATAAGACTTAAGACTTGTAACGACCAATAAAAGTCTGTCCAATTACTTTTAAAATCTAAAACACAAACAGTCAACACATTAATCATACCTTCATTCCGTTATATAAAACAATTTAAAATCGTTTGATAAAGTAACATCTGTCTATTTATGACGGCTCACTGTAATGCTCATTTTAAAGCATTTAACGGATCCAATGTTTTTTTTATTATTGTTTTTCGTTTCTCTAACAAATGATTTTTGTTTTGTGTTTGTTAAACAGACGTAGAAATAAAGTATATTGATTCTTCGCAGATTTTACATATCTGATAGGGTATTTCGATTTATAAAGTTTAAATAGGAAAATATTCAATTCATCAAACGTTTTTTTATTTTATTTTGTATATATTCTGAAGTCTATTTTGTCTTAAAATTATAAACTAAATCAGATTTAATTTGAGATTTTCGTGGGCCAGAGCCGACTTTAATTTTTTCATATAATTGTAAATATCCTGGTATAAACAGAATACTTGTTTAAATTAGACTTCAGACCTTAGACTTCAGATTTCAGAATTTATAGACTTCATACTTCAGAGTCCTGACTTCAGATATCAGACTTCAGGTTTCTTACTTCTTACTTCCGACTTCAGACTTCAAACTTCAGACTTCAGACTACAGACTACAGACTTCAGACTTCAGACTTCAGACTTCAGACTTCAGACTTCCGACTTCAGATTTCAGACTTCAGACTTCAGACTTCAGACTTCAGACTTCAGACTTCAGACTTCAGACTTCAGACTTCAGACTTCACACTTCGGACTTCAAACTTTAGACTTCAAACTTCAGACTTAAGACTTCAGACTTCATTCTTCAGACTACAGATTTCAGACTTCGGACTTCAGACTTCAGACTTCAGACTTCAGACTTCAGACTTCAGACTTCAGTCTTAAGACTTCAGACTTCATTCTTCAGACTACAGATTTCCGACTTCAAACTTCAGACTTCAGACTTCAGACTTCAGACTTCAGACTTCAGACTTCAGACTTTAGACTTCAGACTTCAGACTTCAGACTTCAGACTTCAGACTTCAGACTTCAGACTTCAGACTTCAGACTTCAGACTTCAGACTTCACTCTTCAGACTTCAGACTTCAGACTTCAGACTTCAGACTTCAGACTTCAGACTTCAGACTTCAGACTTCAGACTTCAGACTTCAGACTTCAGACTTCAGACTTCAGACTTCAGACGTCAGACTTCAGATTTCAGACTTCAGACTTCAGACTTCAGACTTTAGTCTTCAGACTTCAGACTTCAGACTTCACACTTCAGACTTCAGACTTCAGACTTCAGACTTCAGACTTCAGACTTCCGACTTCAGACTTCAGACTTCAGACTTCATACTTCAGACTTCAGACTTCAGACTTCAGACTTCAGACTTCAGACTTCAGACTTCAGACTTCAGACTTCAGACTTCAGACTTCAGACTTCAGACTTCAGACTTCAGACTTCAGACTTCAGACTTCGGACTTCAGACTACAGACTTCCGACTTCCGACTTCAGACTTCAGACTTCAGACTTCAGACTTCAGACTTCAGACTTCAGACTTCAGACTTCAGACTTCAGACTTCAGACTTCAGACTTCAGACTTCAGACTTCGGACGTCAGACTTCAGACTTCAGACTTCAGACTTCAGACTTCAGACTTCAGACTTTAGACTTCAGACTTCAGACTTCATACTTCAGACTTTAGACTTCAGACTTTAGACTTTTTATTTCAGATTTCAGACTTCATACTTGAGACTTCATACTTCATACTTCATACTTCATACTCCATACTTTATACTTTATACTTCATACTTCATACTTCATACTTCATACTTCATACTTCATACTTCATACTTCATACTTCATACTTCATACTTCATACTTCATACTTCATACTTCATACTTCATACTTCATACTTCATACTTCATACTTCATACTTCATACTTCATACTTCATACTTCATACTTCATACTTCATACTTCATACTTCATACTTCATACTTCATACTTCATACTTCATACTTCATACTTCATACTTCATACTTCATACTTCATACTTCATACTTCATACTTCATACTTCATACTTCATACTTCATACTTCATACTTCATACTTCATACTTCATACTTCATACTTCATACTTCATACTTCATACTTCATACTCCATACTTCATACTTCATACTTCATACTTCATACTTCATACTTCATACTTAATACTTCATACTTCATACTTCATACTTCATACTTCATACTTCATACTTCATACTTCATACTTCATACTTCATACTTCATACTTCATACTTCATACTTCATACTTCATACTTCATACTTCATACTTCATACTTCATACTTCATACTTCATACTTCATACTTCATACTTCATACTTCATACTTCATACTTCATACTTCATACTTCATACTTCATACTTCATACTTCATACTCCATACTTCATACTTCATACTTCATACTTCATACTTCATACTTCATACGTCATACTTCATACTTCATACTTCATACTTCATACTTCATACTTCATACTTCATACTTCATACTTCATACTTCATACTTCATACTTCATACTTCATACTTCATACTTCATACTTCATACTTCATACTTCATACTTCATACTTCATACTTCATACTTCATACTTCATACTTCATACTTCATACTTCATACTTCATACTTCATACTTCATACTTCATACTTCATACTTCATACTTCATACTTCATACTTCATACTTCATACTTCATACTTCGTACTTCATGCTTCATAATTCATACTTCATACTTCATACTTCATACTTCATACTTCATACTTCATACTTCATACTTTATACTTCATTCTTCATTCTTCATACTTCATACTTCATACTTCATACTTCATACTTCATACTTCATACTTCATACTTCATACTTCATACTTCATACTTCATACTTCATACTTCATACTTCATACTTCATACTTCATACTTCATACTTCATACTTCATACTTCATACTTCATACTTCATACTTCATACTTCATACTTCATACTTCATACTTCATACTTCATACTTCATACTTCATACTTCATACTTCATACTTCATACTTCATACTTCATACTTCATACTTCATACTTCATACTTCATACTTCATACTTCATACTTCATACTTCATACTTCATACTTCATACTTCATACTTCATACTTCATACTTCATACTTCATACTTCATACTTCATACTTCATACTTCATACTTCATACTTCATACTTCATACTTCATACTTCATACTTTATACTTCATACTTCATACTTCATACTTCATACTTCATACTTCATACTTCATACTTCATACTTCATACTTCATACTTCATACTTCATACTTCATACTTCATACTTCATACTTCATACTTCATACTTCATACTTCATACTTCATAGTTCATACTTCATACTTCATACTTCATACTTCATACTTCATACTTCATACTTCATACTTCATACTTCATACTTCATACTTCATACTTCATACTTCATACTTCATACTTCATACTTCATACTTCATACTTCATACTTCATACTTCATACTTCATACTTCATACTTCATACTTCATACTTCATACTTCATACTTCATACTTCATAGTTCATACTTCATACTTCATACTTCATACTTCATACTTCATACTTCATACTTCATACTTCATACTTCATACTTCATACTTCATACTTCATACTTCATACTTCATACTTCATACTTCATACTTCATACTTCATACTTCATACTTCAAACTCCATACTTCATACTTCATACTTCATACTTCATACTTCATACTTCATACTTCATACTTCATACTTCATACTTCATACTTCATACTTCATACTTCATACTTCATACTCCATACTTCATACTTCATACTTCATACTTCATACTTCATACCTCATACTTCATACTTCATACTTCATACTTCATACTTCATACTTCATACTTCATACTTCATACTTCATACTTCATACTTCATACTTCATACTTCATACTTCATACTTCATACTCCATACTTCATACTTCATACTTCATACTTCATACTTCATACGTCATACTTCATACTTCATACTTCATACTTCATACTTCATACTTCATACTTCATACTTCATACTTCATACTTCATACTTCATACTTCATACTTCATACTTCATACTTCATACTTCATACTTCATACTTCATACTTCATACTTCATACTTCATACTTCATACTTCATACTTCATACTTCATACTTCATACTTCATACTTCATACTTCATACTTCATACTTCATACTTCATACTTCATACTTCATACTTCATACTTCATACTTCATACTTCATACTTCATACTTCATACTTCATACTTCATACTTCATACTTCATACTTCATACTTCATACTTTATACTTCATACTTCATACTTCATACTTCATACTTCATACTTCATACTTCATACTTCATACTTCATACTTCATACTTCATACTTCATACTTCATACTTCATACTTCATACTTCATACTTCATACTTCATACTTCATACTTCATACTTCATACTTCATACTTCATACTTCATACTTCATACTTCATACTTCATACTTCATACTTCATACTTCATACTTCATACTTCATACTTCGTACTTCATACTTCATACTTCATACTTCATACTTCATACTTCATACTTCATACTTCATACTTCATACTTCATACTTCATACTTCATACTTCATACTTCATACTTCATACTTCATACTTCATAGTTCATACTTCATACTTCATACTTCATACTTCATACTCCATACTTCATACTTCATACTTCATACTTCATACTTCATACTTCATACTTCATACTTCATACTTCATACTTCATACTTCATACTTCATACTTCATACTTCATACTTCATACTTCATACTTCAAACTTCATACTTCATACTTCATACTTCATACTTCATACTTCATACTTCATACTTCATACTTCATACTTCATACTTCATACTTCATACTTCATACTTCATACTTCATACTTCATACTCCATACTTCATACTTCATACTTCATACTTCATACTTCATACCTCATACTTCATACTTCATACTTCATACTTCATACTTCATACTTCATACTTCATACTTCATACTTCATACTTCATACTTCATACTTCATACTCCATACTTCATACTTCATACTTCATACTTCATACTTCATACTTCATACGTCATACTTCATACTTCATACTTCATACTTCATACTTCATACTTCATACTTCATACTTCATACTTCATACTTCATACTTCATACTTCATACTTCATACTTCATACTTCATACTTCATACTTCATACTTCATACTTCATACTTCATACTTCATACTTCATACTTCATACTTCATACTTCATACTTCATACTTCATACTTCATACTTCATACTTCATACTTCATACTTCATACTTCATACTTCATACTTCATACTTCATACTTCGTACTTCATACTTCATACTTCATACTTCATACTTCATACTTCATACTGCATACTTCATACTTCATACTTCATACTTCATACTTCATACTTCATACTTCATACTTCATACTTCATACTTCATTCTTCATACTTCATACTTCATACTTCATACTTCATACTTCATACTTCATACTTCATACTTAAGACTTCAGACTTTTTATTTCAGATTTCAGACTTCAGACTTCAGACTTCAGACTTTAGAATTCAGACTTCAAAATTGAACATAGCTTTCTCAATAATAATACAGCTTAAATATTTTGTACATATATTTAAACAAGAAAAAGAAAATCCAAAATATTCCATGAAAATTTTATCAATTTATTTTGTTGAATAAGAAAATATAATATAATTTAAATTCATTTTCCTTCATATTTTTCTCTATTCAGGAAAGAAATTTTAATAGCATTTTCTTCCTCTTCCGTTTTTATTTAACTTTTCCTCATCTTATATATGTTTTTAATATAATTTTCATGAATATGAAATGCTTACGTTTTTCTTTATTATTATTTAAAGGCAAAACAAAGGATGGAATAAATGAAAAAAAAATAAAAAACATTGGAAAATTTATTAGGAAATATATTTATTTTTTGTTTTTGTTGTGAAAATTACAATTTAAATAATAAAAATGAAATAAAATTGAATTGAATTGCAAACGACGGGATGTGTAAGATTGGGATTGGTGGAGTCAGAAGATTTTTGAAAATAGTAATTTCAAATTTTCTTTATTTAAAACGAGCACAAATTGAATTCAAAGTAAAAATAAAGGTTAAAATTGAAGTTTAAACCAAGTCTTAATGTCAAGTCATATTGCTTTCGCCTTTGAGTTGTTTATATATGCAACATTTTTTTTTAACGACTGTAATAGAAAATAATGTTTTCTATCTATCAGTTTAAAACAGAAAGTTGGCTTTTGCTGTTTAGCGTGCATTTTTTAATTTTTTCTGCTCATGGACGGAAAGTAAAAACACAAGTAAAACCAAAGACATAATGGACAAAGACATAATATTAAAATGTATTAATTTCTTCTCCCCAAAACACTTTAGATTTTTTGGCTCTATAACCCTATTTTTTAAAAAAGGCGAAAATCTTTTATATTTACTAATATCCAAATTTTCTTTAACGATGAATGTTGATTTTAACATTGAATAATTTGACCACATTGTTGAAGAATTTTTTGTCTGCGATAGTTCACCAAAATATACCAAAAACACATCTTCAGAATAAAAATTTCCTGTTTTTTTGTTCTTACACCAATTGATAAATAATAGGTAAGCTTTTTCATACCGGACTTTAGATTTTTCAGGCAACAGATCTAAAGTTAAATTGTTGGCTGCTTCTTTTATATGAGGTGAAGTGTTAATTATATCACTTTCATCACTCCTGCTCTTTTTAAATTATTTTTATTTAAAAATAGATATAAACAAACTCTGTATAAATTTTAAATTTATTAATTTAAAATTTTAACTTGACGTCTGATACGTTTTTTAAACAACAAATAAATGCCTCCTTGGCAACTTAGATCGCATTTGTCGGCAGTCGTTAAAAAAATAGTATGTATACTTTGAGCAGAAAGTAACATTGCTGCTCTGACATGATTGCTGGTTTCGGCTACGCCTCAACCAGCAATTTTCATGCACGAGCAGCAATGCCGTACTTTCTGCTCTTAATATACAATGTACTATTTATTGTTTTCTGCTGAAAGATTTCTTTGACACTAAAATTAAATCCAAATACATATCTCATAAAATTATATCTTTTGTTTCGTTGGCCCCTTCATTATTGTGTCCAAAAAAATTTTTCTAATTAATTCTTGTTATGATTTCCCTTTCGTTGGAGGAAGATAAAAAAATAGAAGCACTGGAATACTTAATGTTTTGTTTTATTTTTCCTTTTTTTTCTAATTAATTGTTCTAATTTTTTTTTATATTTTTACTTTTGTTATTTAAATTTTCATTTCTCATCAATTCTTATTATTTTCCTTGAAATATAAAAAGGAAAAGGGACATTATTTCAATATATATATATATATATAAAAAGAAAAAAATTGTAATATAAAAGTTTGCTGGATACTATTTTATTGTGCTTTCGACCACTCCTAGTATTTTTTCATAATACTGAGTTAGGGTAGACTGATTAAGACAGAACATATATTTCATAGCTCGAATCCAAAATCTACTTACAGTTTTAGATTTTTGTTCTTGACTTTTAATACTTGTCAACTCTCCCTCATATTGTAGATCTCATTTTCTAAACATAATTATAGAACATTAATTTATTCATTTTATAAAAAAACAAACAAAAAACTGAAAATAATTATTGAAACAAGGGAAGCGCTCTGAAGCTGAAATGGGGTTGCAATTAAAAGCAAAAATCTCTCCTGTTTTTTTTTCTTGCGTTTTTTTTTTTGTTAATTTATCAGAAAAGTTATTGTGATTTTTTTCTTCTATTATCATTATTATTTCTAGTTTTTTGTGTAAATTTTAATTAAGGTTTTCATAAGCGGACCCAGAATAAATCAAGGAGGATAAATAGAAAATGAAAATGAAAAATTATTGTTGTTGTTGGTTTGGAATAATATGGAATAATTTTATATTTTTGTTGTTGTTTGAACAAAATGTATTGTTTCGGCGATGATATAGATAGAAGAAGCCCAACAAAATTCGTTATATTAATTGAACTATTATAAATTTATGTAAACATACAATACAATTATTTAATCCAACATATATGTTTTTTCGATAAAATATAATCTTAACAAAAGATTTCGATAAAATTAAATTTAATGTTTAATTGATTATGGAAAATTAATTTTTTAACGATCAGACCAATAAATACATTTTTTTGTTTGAAATATCAAATTTTATTAACTATAATTTAAATGAAAAAAAAACATCTGCTTGCTTGTAAATTAATTAACGAAATGTATATGAAGTTGAGTTGAGATGTAGAATGTATTATTATGGTTTATGTTATAGGAGTTTGATTTACATTTCAACTCACTATTTTATCCAAATAATAGTTATTATGGTAAACCAAATGTGTTTTTTTATTAATAATATTTTTTCCTTCAAATAATTATTTTAATAAGAAAAAAAATTGTAAGATAATAAAATCATAAAAAGAAAGAATTTGTTGAATTTGAAACAAAATCGTTTTGTTTATTTTCTTTTTGGTGTATGTTGTGGATATGTTCAATTTTCCATCTAAAAAAATATTTTTGGTTTGTTTATTTTTTTGTTAAACGAATTTTATTTTGTTATTTTATTATCTAACCATCTTGTTATATTTATGTTTTTATGTAAAATATGTTGTATTTAGTTAATTTTTGGTTTGAAGTTATTAATTGATATATGCTATAAGGAATTAAAGATGAGCGAAATAGATTGAAAGTATGATTAATTTTTCAAAACGAGAAATAACTACTCAGATTGTTGGATTGAAAAGCACAAGTTATAAAGCTTACAAATTTATGATATACGAACTGCGAACTTACTATGAGATACGAACTGCGAACTTAAATTCCCATTAAGAGTGCAAACAGTAATTTAGAAAAAAGTTTGCTTTATTTTTATTTACAAGTTTGTAAAATGTCATGACATCAATAAATTTTGCCAATCACATTTCAATTAGACTGATGATTTCCCACTGGTAATTATAACAAATATTCAATTTTGTTTACAGAAATGAGTAAATGAATAAAAAGAATTATAAATTAAAAGTCTTTTAAAGTTTTAGTCAACTGAAAATTTTTACACTTATTTAGTTAAGTTGGTTAAAAATATTCTAAACGAATTTGCCTTGACCGGTTGACTTTTTTGGAAAGTTTCTCAAGCAAATGACATTGATAATAAATCTATTTATCGAATAATCACTACCCTTGGGGAACTTCTAAGTTGCGTTCTAAGTTTTTTTTAAATATTTTAGTGCATATTTTAAATTTAGTTGAAGTTTAAAAGTATTTGAGTGCCAACGTCATACGTATTTTTTTTAACTTGGGCTCTTCTGATTCGTTATAAATCTTTCCTAAAATAAAATTTTTGGCAACATCATGGCGACAATGATAATAGCGGTCGTAAATGGCATTTGTAAATGAAGCGTCTATTTTTTGTCATTTTTGTAATGATACAATTTATATAAAAACAACTCAGATATATGTATTATTATGGTTTTCCATATTATTCACTGTTTGTCTGCTTCTGTCACTTTTGAATTAAAATGCAATATTTAAAAATATACTTTTTACTGTTTGTTTTAATTTTTTATTTTATTAATAATAATATAAACTTCCTTATAGTAACAATTTGATTCAAATTGTTACTATAAGGAAGTTTATATTATTATTAATAAAATAAAAAATTAAAAATAAACAGTAAAAAGTATATTTTTAAATATTGCATTTTAACAACTCAGATATCAAAAACTTTAAATATTTGGCTTAACATACAAAAGATAATATTAACTTTCCATAATTTTCTTAATAATAAAAAAAATGAATTTAAATATCAGTAAGCCGGCCTGAAACAAGGCAAAATATTAAAATAAAATAACAATTTTTGAAATCACTAGAATTAATTATTTAAAGTAACCGTTTGAAAACAAACACAAAATGTTTTCATTAACTTCCCCAAAAAAAAAATAATCGCAGATAATTTAAATGAAAATAATATAAAATTCATCAACTTAATATAACGCCAGTATTATTTCATAAAAGGTTTAAATAAATTGGTTATATTAGAAAATATTAAAAAACTTTTTCAATTTTAACATTCTTTCATTCTAAATTCTTTAGTTTATTATTATTAATTACTAGGGGTTATTCCAACCCCCTACTCCCTGTAAACTCAAAATTTCATAATCCAATCAAAATATTAGTTATTTTTTGTTGTCATTAGTTATACAATAATTCAAAATTTCATAATCCAATCAAAATATTTGTTATTTTTTGTTGTCATAGTTATACAATTTGTTTCACAAAATAACATTTATCGTAAAAATATGGCAAGTGTCGTTTTTTTGCGCCGACCAAAAAATATGAAAGTTGCATCACTACCGCCGTAAAAAAATGGCGTTACTTTACAGTCACTTTTTTTTTTTTTTTTTAATAAAATGTGTTGTGTAATAGGGTTTAGAATATGTGTCACAACAACACATAAATACCTTTTAAGACCTAGGTCTAGACCTGGGTCCCACAACAACTGGCGTTCTAAGGTGTAGATTAACGCTTTTTTTAAACATCTGTGGGTTGAAGCCACCTGAGACTAAGTGTTCCGGCAAACTATTCCATTTGTACGCAAATCGGACAAAGAAGTTTCTCCGCGATCTGGCAGTATGACAGCGCGGGATCTTTACCGTTTCACTGGTTGCGGCAGCCGATTGCCGAGTGGAACGGGTGTAAGAATAAGTTTGAGGCATGATGCCGCTGATTTCATCTGAGCACTGCTGATGACGATATTTGTAAAAAACAACGAGGTCAGCAACAGTGCGACGATGTTGTAGGGAATCGTTTGATGTCAAAGTTCGATCACCCACAATTCGTATAGCTCGCTTTTGAACAGAGTCCAAGAGGGCCAAGATAGAAACAGAGGCAGCACCCCAAACTTGACAGCAGTACTCCATACAGGGACGAATATAGGACTTATAAACATGGAGCAATTGGTGTGGAGTGAAAAAATTTTTGCATCTATTTAGGAGGCCGAGTTTTTTAGACGCGCTTTTTGCCATCGCCATTACATGATCGTTCCAGAGTAGGTCATTTGAAACTGTGACACCCAATAAACGAATGCTTTTACATTCACCTATTGGTTCATCACACATACTAAATAAAATATCTTTGGGGAACTCGGTCTTTAATCTGGAAACAATCAACAGCTGTGTTTTGGTGGAGTTGAAATTGACAAGGTTTTGGTCACCCCAGTCGGCGACTTTATTCAGGTCTTTGTTCACGTTTATGGCAGCGTCTCTCCGGGCAGGATTAATTCGTTCGTGTATTTTACCTTTTGAAGGGGCTCGAACGACTTGTGCAGAGTACTATCATCTGCAAAACTATTTATTGGATTACTGGTGATTTTCAACAATTCGTTGATATAAATCAAAAATAGGCTTGGGGACAATACTGAGCCTTGGGGTACACCAGCGTTAATTAGTTTAGACTCAGAAGAAAATCCGTCTAAGGTTACCGAAATGTATCGGTTGGACAGAAAATTTTGAATCAGCTTCACAACATTTTTTTTTTTTTTTCTTTATAATTACTTTTATTAAATTTTAATTATTTATGGTTTACATTTCTTATTTTTTTTAGGCAGGTATTAAAATATAACAAAAGTGAAATCATATATTTGCAAAAGCACATAGTGCTAAACGCAAATAAATTTATAAATTATTTGATTTTTGAATCATTGACTTAAGTACATATCAGTAACAAAAATATACATACATACATACACATATCCACACTTTTATATAAATAAAAAAGTTAAATATAAGTTATCTTGATTAGTTTAAAGATTTAAATAATGAGTTGCATCCAAATTATAACTAAAAATATATATGTTTGATTTTTTTTTTAAATATGTTTTTGAATATTGATTCTTATTACTTCTAACATTAAAAATAAAATTGATTGATTAATTGATTCTAAAAACTTATCCAATTGTTAATCAAAATTTAAAGTTATTCTGTACATAAATTGTTATCAGAAATATATTTCTTTAATTTTGGTTTAAATATTGAAATTCTAGGTTCATTTTTTAGACCATCAGGAAGAGAGTTATATAGTGTAAGACCTCTGTATAAAAGAGAGTTTTGACCGCTTGCCGTGCGAACGAAATCAATGTAGTAGTCATTTGCTTGGCGAGTAGGATAATCGTGAATAGAGTTAATTTGACGTAGCAAGAAGTTGTTTTTCAAAAGATTATTTTTTATTTTGAATATTAAAATCAAAATGTCGAGGTCTACTAGCTTTTTTACAGGTAAAATATTACTGTTGTAAAGAAGTTTCGTTGAGCAATCAAATTTCAGTTTCTTTATGTTACGTATGCATTTATTCACTAGAATATGAAGTTCTTTTATTCTGCTAGCTGCTGCGACTCCCCAAATTAGTAGCAAGTACCTTATATGGCTTAATACATGAGAGTGAAAAATTATGTATTTTATTTTTTGGGGTAGAATATCTCTCATTTTGCGTAGAATAAAATTACTAGTTCGGATTTTGCTTTTTATCTTATTGATATGATGGGACCAATCCAGTTTACTGTCGATGACGAGGCCTAAATACTCTGTTACATAAACTCTTTTTATTGCTTGACTATTTATAAATAGATTAAATGATAGAAACTCATCCATGTTTTTATTTTTCACTTCAAATATCAAGTAGTTTGTTTTTTGCTCATTCAGTTTAAGATGACTATTCTTTGCCCAGTCGTTTATTATATTTAAGTCTGATTGCATTTTTAATCTTAAATCACTGCATGTTTTCTCTTGATACACTAACGCCATATCGTCCGCAAACATAATAAGCTTACCATTGAGATGTAATGAGAATAGACTATTAACATATATGTTAAACAGCAGAGGACCGAGAAGTGATCCCTGTGGAACTCCATATTTAATTGTATTAGAGCTGCCTATAATGGAATTTATTTTTACCGATTGCTGTCTGAGTGCAAGATAGCTTGCAAAAAATTTCAAACTTTTCCCTTGTACACCTATTTCATGCAATCGTTTAATTAAATATTTATGACACACAGAGTCAAAGGCTTTCTGTAGGTCGATGAACAAACAGGCAGAGAAAATTTTTTTATCTAAACCAGATCTAACATCGGAGATCACTTCTGACACTGCAGATAGAGTACTAGATTTTTCACAAAAACCAAACTGATTTTTGTGAATAATATTTTGTAATATACAATAGGGTTGCAATCGGCGAAATATTACACTTTCGAAACATTTGGAAAACGTGCTCAGCAAGGAAATTGGACGATAGTTTTCCGAAGACTGTTTACTTCCAGCTTTATGCAGAGGAATTAAAATAGCCGTTTTCAAGCAATTAGGAAATTCGCATTTTTCAAGTGCATTGTTAATTAGTTCACTTAATTTTTGGGCCAGAATGTCCTTAAAATGCAGACAGAAATTTAACGATATGCCATCGTAACCAACGGCAGATCTTTTATTCAAGCTGTGAAAAATTTCAATGATTTCATCTTTGTTCGTCGTACATAACGAAAGAGAATTATTAGTTTCATCATCCTGCTGGTCTAGAAGACTTTCAATATTTATAGTACTATCTGGAATAATAGATTGGATGCAATCAACAAAGTACTGATTCAATATGTCACAATTAGTTTTTACATCTGTAATTAATTCATTGTTGTGTTTCAGTGCTATATTTTTTAAATTTTTGTTTTTTTTAAATACGTGCGTATTTAAAATTTTCCACACATTTCTAAAGTCGTTACCTTTTAATTCATTACTAAAGAAATTTATTTCTGATTGTTTTTCTTGCGTTTTTAATTTATTTTTGTAAAATTTAAATTTAGTTTTTAGAACATTATTATTAGGATATCTACATTTTAATTTGTAATATTTATCTCGTTTTAATTGTAATGTTTTAATTTCGTTTGTTGTCCAAGGATCATTAGTACTAACAGGAATGTTTTTTGTAACTATTTTTGTATGTTGTTTAATAACTGATGAGCAAGCATTAATTAATTCTTCAAAGGTTTTAGTTTGAAACATATTGGTCTTAAAACTATCAATGTTTATTTTATTATAGTCTAAATAAGTTTTTGTTTGCATAATATTTGGAAGATCAATTTTGTTTTCTTTAAGAACGCTAAATATAATCATTTGATGATCACCGATAACACAATCATTAACAGATAGAAAATATTTTGGAGCCACTATATCTGTGATAACATGATCAAGTATAGATTGCGATTTATTTGTTATACGTGTTGCGAAATTCAAATCATTTTTATTCAAAATAATATAACCGTTAGAATTAATAGTATCATAATACTCTTGTACTCCAATTTCATTACTTTTTAATGTATTGAAATTGAAATCACCAATTACATAAAGATTTTTATTGCTTTGAAGAATCTGATCAAATCTCTCCAAGAAGTCATCAACCATCCTTTTGTAGGTCTATAAATTGCCAATATACTACATTCCAAACCTAATAACTTGACAATTAAAAAGTTGTTAACTCCGTAAGAGAGATCCATGATCAGATCAGATAAGATAGTATCTACAACATATATCGCAGTACCTCCACCACCTTTATTTTCTCTTGTAGAAAAATATGAGGTATAGTTATTAATTTTATAAAATTCTGTTTCGTTTCTAAATACAAAAACTTCCGTTAATACTATGACATGGACAACGAAATCAAATGACGAAATTAAGTATTTTAGATCAGATAATTTGTCTCTTAGGCTTTGCATATTGACATATATTATATTTAAGTTTGAATTTAAATTACCTTTTGTTTTGTTTTTATAATGTTTTATATCTATACAATCAAGAATATTATAATCAGAGTTCATTCAAAAGGAAAGAACTGGTTTAGTATTTTATGATATTAATTAAATGTTATTGAATGAAGATTTAATGATACTGTCCACCTTTGTTTTTGCATTGACGATTATGATGTTGGATTTATCATCTTTTTTTATAAGGACTTTATTAGTAAAATTACAAAACCATACATACTTGTAACCATGTTGTTTAATTTTTTTTGTATAGTTTAACAAATCCAGATTTGCTGGTGTAAGAAATGATGAAAGAAAAATCTTTTTCTCTTGATCCGTGTGATTAACAATTTGATAAGTAAAAAGCGGTCCATGTTGCTTTTTGGCACGCATTACATGTTGTTTGATGTTTGGTGAGGTAAACTTTACCAAAACTGCTGTTTCTGATGTGTTATGCTGATCTTTTTTCACTATCCGACGGGCATCAATTATGTCTTCTTTAGATATAGTTACGTTTATTGCACTTAGCACATCGAGAGAAACTTTGATTAAATCAAGATTTGCAATAACTGGTACACCGCCTATCAATATGTGATTATCAAGTTTTTCTTGTTTTAACATTTCGATTTCATACTCCAACGTCTGTAATCTATTTTCAAACTGTGCGTAATTAAACATCCATTTCTTTATCATCTGATTATCTTTTAGAATCTGATCAAGTTTTGCCGAAATATCTGGGTGATTTGTTCCATCAGCCATCGAATTGTTTTCCTCACTAGATATTGATGTAGAACGAGATTGATGTTGTCTACAATTATTAGAGCAAACATAGGTTTCTTTATTGGCGTTAATGTTTGAATATTTGATGCGGTTAATGCCGGCACATTCAATGTGATACAATTGTTCGCACGTTATACACTTGACCTTTTTGTCTTTTTTCGTAATAGTTTCTGCACAAGTTTTGCATAACGTTTCGTTAGGCGTTGTTTCGATTGTGGTTTTCAAGAAACTTTTTGGTGAGTTTCTTAATTGATTACGATTAGGCTTACGATTACCACCCATGATTTAGTTACGCGATAAGAATAAAGTTAAATATTTTTTATATCGTTACGTGGATTTTATATTGTAATACACTTAACACAAACTTATTTTTTTCCACTATATAAATATAATTCGTAACAGTATTTAAGCACTCAATTTTTATTAAAACTAATAACAAAATATAGCATTTAATAACTGTTGTTATCACAAATAAATATTCAAATTTTTTTTAATTTTAATTTTTTTTGTATTTAATTTATATTTTTGATTTATTTAGAGCAAAATATTTTTGCGACTGTACTCGACAATGATCGAAAAAATATTGGGATGATTATAAAAACTTTGATTATAAAAAAACTAGACTGTCAAAAGAGAATACTTTAAAGTTGTCCCAAGCGGCTGTAAAGTTCAAAGTTTATGCCAGAAAACAATATTGAATCGAACATTGTAGAAATTATTTTCAGTTGTTTCTTATATTTTTATTTCGTAATTTGTTTAGTTTAATTAATTAAAAAATAATACAAACTATGTATTTGATCTAAACAATATGAACTATATAATTGTAGTTTATTCAAATTAAACAATGCATACGATAAATGTTTTTGATTAATTTAACTTGATTTAAGTAAAATTAAATCTAATTCGTTTCAACCAATTAATTGTAATGCAGATTTAATCTTGTAATTAATAACCTTATTATAAATACCATCTACCAACTTTTCCCATAGCCCGTTTCGCAAAAAGACGTTCAAATTAAAATTTTGATAGCATAATGTCAATCTCTTGTTACTTTACGCAAATAACTTATTTAATAAGTTTAATAAAAAATTAACGAAAACAAAGTTTTTTTTAATAATTTTACTGTTACTCTATATATATTTCAGCTTGTTAGGCCATCTTCTGGAGTAATCCATTACTCCAGAAGATGGCCTAACAAGCTGAAATATATATAGAGTAACAGTAAAATTATTAAAAAACCTTGGTTTTCTTTAATTTTTTATTAAACTTATTATATAAGTTATTTGCGTAAAGTAACAAGAGATTGACATTATGTTATTTGAAAACTTACGCCAAGTGCCAACAGCAAACAGTGTTAATTATATAAAATTTTGATGTTTCTCAAAATTAAATTACGAAAAAATAATTATTGAAAAACAAATATTATTTGATTTTCAACACAAGAAATGGGCCACGGCATTTGTACTATTTAATGTATAAATTGTTCCTAAAAAGTTGAATGTTCTATGAAAATTTAGAAATTTTGCCTATTTATTTACATTCTACCTACAGAAAATACAAAAAATGAAAAACGAAGAAAACAACAACAGAAAGTATAAAAACTTAAATAATCACAAAAAAAACTGAAGAAAATATTGCAGATGTCATAAAATCCCTTAAATGCATTCTAAATTTTTCTTCCTAACGACGCATCACTGTTTTATTAAGAATTTAAACTGTGTTTAAATCGGTCTTTGTGATGAAGATGTCAACTCATATTGCAAGAGAAATATTCATTGTTTTTCTATATTTTATTTCACAAGAATGAAACTATTTTATAAAATAATGATGGAAAACAATATTATATGATTTTTAGCACTGCCTGTCAAAAGAGTCAAATGAATAACTTATTTTCATGTTGATGTCGAAATTATAATAATTTGAAGTAAACGGTAAGAGACAGTTGCAGTAACTTTAAAAAACTACATTATCGATAAATTTAAATGTCGTAAAACGAAATTTTTATGAATCTATGAATAAATGAATTCAAAATTCAAGTAATTTCCAATATGTGCTAAAGCTTAATTGCTCACAAAAAAACCCTCAATATTAAAAATTTTTAATGTTATTTAAAAAAATTATGAAAAAAAGTCCCACGCCAGGAGTTGAACTCTCAACATATACCACCTCAATCGATCTCACCACCCATATGGCAATAAGAGCGTTACGCTCGTATCCGAGACGGATAGACTCACGAGTATTTAATGGGGATAATAGATGGATTATCCCTCCAAATTAAATAATTCCCCTAATGTCTATATTCCTAACAAAAATATAACAATAAAATGACCATGTATCAGATATTAGTTTCGCGTTGATTGACCATCAATCAACAAATCAATAATGACTCTACACTCGTCACTTAGGATGTTGATTAGAATGTTAACTTAAGATGTTGACGAAATATTCTCTCATCCTTTGAATTCATTCATAGTAATGTCTAGAAATGTAATACAAAAAATCCCAAAGAAATGCAATTTCCAATATGTAATCATAGATGAAAGATTCAACTTAAGTAAAATATGAAACGATGAAGTTTCAATTAAGAAATCATCTGAACATGAAAATTAAAAATACAATTCACTGTGGCCGCTGTGGCTGAGTTGTGTAAGAGACACGCGATTTGAACAGGTGTCTCTGATGAGTGTGAGTTCGAATCCCGGCACGAAACATAAAAAGAAATTTTCTAAAAGATTTTTTCTAAGAGAAAATGAAAAATGGCTTCGAATTGCAAAATTCAAGTGATTTCCAATATGTAATTAAGCTTATAATTGCTCACAAAAAACCCTCAAAATTAAAAAATTTTAATGTTATTTAAAAAAATTATAAAAAAAGTACCACGCTAGGAATTGAACTCTCGACCTATAGCGCCTCAGTCGACCTCACCACCCATATTGCAATAAGAGCGTTACGCTCGTAGTAGACGGATATACTCACGAATATTATATAATGGATAATGGATGGATTATATCATGAAATAAATTTGATTTCGCTTTATTTTTTTTATTATTACTAAAACATGCAGCTGATATGTGTGTGCGTATATGTGATAAGGCGCTCTACGATGTGTGCACGGTATGGTGCACATCATATGCATGACATATATTATGAACAATTTTGTGCTAGTTAATTTTGTAACATGCGCGTTTATCTATTAAAGTATCATCATTTTAATTCGTTACATTAGTTTATCTATTCCGAGCTATGAATCGATCCATATCCAACTAAAGAAATTCAAAAGCATTTCGATACCTGACTCTTCATCGTTTTTCAAATGCAAACCAGACTTTAGTCCACATATTTATAGGTTAATTTAATTTAATCAGGACATTTTCAAGGCTACCATCTCAAGGACTCAATCCTTACAAACTACTGGCACTATGATATTTGTGTTGTAACTATACCCTAACAGTCAGCAGAAAAGTTGCCGTATGTGATACAGTGGGAGCTCTTCATTCAAGGAGTAATGTGATATTTGATTTATGAGCTATAGTAACTACAAGATGGTAGCTGAATAAAAAAGTAAAGGCCACGTTGATAACAGTAATTTCAGGATCTGAAGTGGTTTAAAAATAGTTGTCATTAAATAAGAGTAAGGATCACTAGGTGCTTCACTAAGATAGAGTCCAACTTAGATACGTGTTAGGATAGCTTGCGATGTCAGCCGGTGATGCCACCGTTACTTCAAATACGGTGTAGCAGTTAACTACAAATAATCTCCAGCTCATGGTGAGCCCTGGAGATTTGAATACTAGTAACCGAAACTTTCTACAATATATGCTAAAAATATATATGCTACCACAACGTAGGTACACTGTAAAGTCAAACACTGGAAAGGTGTCTTTACTTTGGAATAATCACAACGCTTCTGGTTCAGTTCATGAGAGATAGCATAATCTGGTTAATGGCTGCTACTCTAGGTTTAGAGACAAAGATTGCTGTGTGTTTGTTTTCGCGTTCATCTAAATACTTAGCTCCTAATATACTTAGGCTCGTATTTAGGCTCACAAAACTTTGAAATTCGACTTTCTCTAAGTGAGAAAGTTCGATTTTTAGCTGATTCCACAAAATCGCAATATCATCAGACTCAGCTTGTCATCTCAATCTAATTTCCTTAACAACAATTTTTGTTACAATAATTTTGCTAGAACAATCTATGTACCAAGACCAAGTGCATCAAAAATCTTAGAGGCATCATATATTATCGTGCACTTTATTGGGGTTGTTTCTAATGGCAAACTTTCTTTAAAAGTCAGGTAATCTTCTACAGAATTCCAATACAAACCTAATCTTTTCGTCATCGAATTCATTTTATCAATTGACACCCTAGATTTAAGGCTCGCAATAACAGATGCTGACAGTTCTGAGGCGTTTGACTGCCATTTTTAAACTAAAATCCTCTTTGTTCAAGCAACAACGTTAATTTTTTTTTTAAATACTTTGCATTTTCAAATGTGCCTTTCAAATGTGCTTCTGATAAGCAGTCCTCAATATAGAATTTATTTGAAATTTCTTTGTCAATGTCTGGAGATTCTTCTTCGCATCTTCGGTCACTTAAATTTTCTCTTCACAAAATACGTTGAAAATCTTGGTCTTGATCAGCTATAAGTACTTAACGGTACATTTTTTCTATGTCTGAGATAAGTTCAATCCTGTTGTGATGGAATTTGTTCGATGTGGTACACAATGAAGGTTGCATGTTGGGACCAATCATTAGCATATCATTTATGGAGTTCAGATTAGTGGTTTTGATTAATCCATTAAACACAACTCGTAATTTCGTGGTTAAGCTTTCTATTTTGGTTACGGCATGATGTAGCAAATAATAACACTTATCATCTGGTAACATGTGTTTTTGATTTGAAATCTCTTGCATGTGACCTAACGTTATGTATTCTCACATTACAATTAATTAATTAGTTGTAGATTGACAATGCTTTGAAAATTACCCAAAATGCTTACAGTACCTTTAAATTTCAATTCTATAGTTCATTGTACCACTTCACTTTTGTGTCTAGTGAAGTTATAGTTTTGTAATGTTTTTCGCATTTATTTTCCTCTTCGGTACGTGACCCATTATTGGGAATTTCCTCCATTTTCCAAAATTTCTTGAGGGTTTCGTTAATGTTTAAATCAATAAATAGTTCCGTTGAGTAAATTGACTCCTTGTCTTATCTTTGTTTATTTTGCCTGAGACAACCGATTCAAACATTGTCTTTGTGCTATTAAATTATTGTTTGTCACTTCGCTTCCTGATGTGAAACCCTTTATTAAATAATTCGCATGAGTTTCTGCCAGTCCAGGTCGCTTAGAGCACAATTCAGAAATTAAAAAAGCTTGTGCTCCAGAACGCAGCAAAATTCAAAATTTTTTATACTAATGTGCAGAATCCAGTAGTTATATTACTGCAGTGGGTAAAATAGCAGTAAAACCTTTGATGGTCATATGGCATGGGCAGCACCCTATGTTTCAACATTAGGATCCCTTGTTTGAGAAGCTTCAGGTTCAGATTCACTTTTAATAGTTGTATTGCTTGCTGAGGTGGAAAAACATTTCTGTATGTCAAATTGAATAATGTCTTGCCTTGCATATGCCGCATCGAAAACGTGATCAACAATGCGTTGATTGATGGTTTTTGAATAAACATAAAGAACAAAGTTTATTCATGTCTACAAAACCTCTTCTTTCTTGTACGGACAGCTAAAAAGTTCATTTCAATTTCGTAAATAGTGTTTTTGACCACATTTTATACAAGCAATAACGTTGGTAACAGCATGAGTAACCTTTATGTTTGCGTATTGTGGATTAGCATACGCTTTTTAGGTTCACAGCAGCCAAATTCTGTAACTGTGAAGCGTTGAAGTGATAAAAATTTCTTCGTTTCTTTTCATTAAAAAACTTATCACTTCACCGCTTCACAATTACAGAATTTGGCTGCAGGTCTCTAAATTGTCGTTTTGTTTAGATAAAAATTCCAATAAAATTTTGATGGTTGGATTTTCAATACCGTAGCTGTGTTGAATCCATCCTTGACTTGTAGTTTGATCAAACTTATTAACAAGAATATATATCAAGCATGGATCTCGGGATTTGTATGTTTCACCTAAAACTTTGATTCCCTTAAATGCCTCATCAAAGGTGTCTCACAATTGTTTGAAAAGTGTCAAAACTATACGTGTTGTTTTAATTATATCGATTTACTATGATACTCCAGGCTTCATCATAGTCAACTACGGTGATTGCAAGATGTTGCACTAATGAGGATAGTTCTCCTTTCAGTAGTCCTTTAAGTTATTGAAGTTTATAAACCTTGGACAGCCTCACTTTATGTTTTATTGATGCATCAAGTATATCACGAAATTACAGAAATTCGGCATATATTACAGTAAAAAATGGTATGTTGACGCGAGTTAAACGAACTATCACTTCTGTTATTTATATGCCTAACTTTTTGTAGAAATGATCGCTGCTTCGCCATCAATTCGGTTAGACTTGCGTCAAGAACAACTGGTGGCATAAATTGTTTTTGTTCTAGTTCTTATTTAATGAGTTTTGCTTTGATGCTGAAAAATTGCCTCAAGTTGATCCAATTGCCGATGCCTCAAGTTGATCTTGCAAGTAATTATATCCGGAGTATAAGCGCATAATGCAAACATTACTTTGTATTCTTCCCACTCCTGTTTCAATAGTATCATACATGTTTTTGCTGACTCATGAGTAAGATCCCTTAACGATCCTCAAATAAATAATAATCTCTTATTAAAACTTTTTTAATATCACCAAAAGTATCCAAAATATTGATCGCCTTCAATTTTTAATTATGATCATCACTTAGGTTGATCGCCAAGAAAAAAGAAATATATAAAAAAAATGGTTACAGATCAAAATGTCATCAATCGCGGGAAAACAAATTGAATTAAAGCATACTAGATCATGCGTTCGGAATACAGGATTCGGAATACAGGTATATATAATTTAAAATTTTTTCGATATTTTGTTCCAAAGAAACTATTTTGAAAAATGCAGGCGTGAACAACCTAAGTCAGTTAACTGTAGTTAATTCATTTTTAGAAAATTTGAAGGGGAGCTGTTGCAACTAACTGATTCTAAGGATAATAAAGCTAACGAAAAGCAAGCATCAAGATAATAGGAAGTTGCGAATGTTAACTTTTTTATAAATTATTGTTGCACAAAACGAATTCAAGCAATTTGGAATAAATTTAGTCTAAATTATAAATTAAAAAACCCTTACGTTGTTTGCTTTTTTTTTGCTCAATTCATTTTGGCTTACGCCATTCTCAAGGGCCAAACAAAAACGATATGAAAAACAAATTTTAATTTGAAAATTATTGAAATACGGATTTCTGAAGATTCCAGCGAATTGAGTTTAAAACCTTTCGTTTCATATTATAAAATTTAAAGATATGTTGTTAGTAATATAATTACTTGTATGGTTTTCGGAAATAAAATGATTAGAAACGGCGGAAATTGTGTGTTCTATTCTTTAACAACGAAAATGTTTAGCACATCGAACATGAAACTGACGACCTGACTGTTCTACATAAATTACGTTACAATCAAAACCAGATAATTGATGAACTTCAGATTTTGAAATAAGATTATTCTTAGATTATATTAGATTATATTAATCTTAAATTTGGATGAATTAAATTGTAACAAATCCTTTTTAATTTCTTACGCAAGGCTTTGTTAAAATTTAATAATTTTTTTATTGAACATACAAGATTTTTCTCACATTATTCTATAAAAAATTTAATTGGCCTTGTTAATAAAATCAAAGATCTTATTGTTTCTTCTTCTACAACACGAGTTTCTTTTGATGTAACCAGCTTTTTTGCAGTCAAATTCACGTTCTAAATAGTATTGTGTTCAATATTATTATTAAATCACTTCAATCTGATAAATTTCGAAATGAGCTCTCCATCATGTATACAAATTTGAGCAAAATTATTTTTGTTTAAATAATAAATTTAAAAAATTCACAAACGGTCTACCGGACCTCTCTTCTGGCAGAAATATATATAAACTTTGTTATTAATTTGAATTTTTTATAACAATGAACAATAAAAAAATGCCGATTTGGAGATCTCTTATCAAAAACAAAAATTTACTTTATCCAAAATAAAAAAAAACAAAAGAAGTAAATAGGACAAGAAAGATTAAATTAAAAATATAACTTACTCTAACGCATAAACAAAAACTAGACCTGTGGCAGCCGCTTCAATCCCCAGTTGACTCTAATTAGCCCTTTCTCCCTTGACACGGCTTGTCCATTCAATTCCACTTTACTCTTGGATCATTTTTATTAACACAGATAATTAAATAATTTAATTTTATTTTTAAATAATTTAGTTACATAATTTATTTATTTATTTATTTACATAATTTATTTATTTATTTATTTATTTATTTACATAATTTAGTTACAACAAAGATTCTAATCTTAAATCTAAATACTTTGTATAACAAAAGAGACCACGTTTTTCTGTGCACCTTTTTATATGCAATCACAAATTAGAAATATAAAAATTAATTCAAAATATTAATAAACGTTTGATCCAAAAGCCAAAATCATACTAAAATTGATCCCTATCTAACAGTGTGATCAATGTTTTATTAGCGAGCATTTTCTATGTTTGTTTCTTTTCAAAATATATATATCCATCACATAATCACAAAACATATATTTTTATTACAAGCATTTCCGTCACATGATCTCAAATCCCGTTTTAATTGAATGAAATGAAAAAACTGTAAATGTATTTATATTAGATATTTCACAAAAGTTTTATGTTCACAGTATTCGCATAACCCAATTTTTTTATTTTTGTTGGGGTGGGTCAAAAATAAATCAAAAATATAATAATAAAATTGTTTGTGGAATTCCTTAGATGTTTTTGGTTTTCAGATAGGTATAGAAAAAATACTGAAGTAGGATAACAAATTCTGTTTATGGATGGTTGGTTTGCTGTTAAGATAGTTTTAAAAAAAAATTTATTATAATTTAATTTATCCAAATCTGGCCCATGAACAAAAATTATGGCGTACAACACTTAAGGAAATTTAAACGGCAGTTTAAGCCAAACATTAGGCAATAAAATTTCAAAATAAACATATTTTAGTTATAAAATCCTTTTGGAAATAAATAATAAACAAAAACAAAATAAATTTTCAAAATCTGCAGTTTATCAATTATCTTGTTTTGATTGTAATGCAATTTATGTGCGACAGTCAGGTCACCAGTATTCATGTCCAATGTGCTGAACATTTTTATTGTTTAAGATTAGAACAAACAACCCCCCACGTTCTTTAATGATTTAAAAGATGAAAAATTATTTGTTTCTTTTAGAAATCTCTTTCGTGAATGGACTCCACTTTGGAGTTGTTACCAACTACTTTTAATTCTTGTAGAAGGCAGTAAGCATTTCATTAATTTAATTGTTACAAATATTCACAACACCCAATTAGATCAATCAAACGACAATTTACAAAATAATTTTTATACCAATTATAATCAAAACCCTCAATTTTTGTTTAACCAAGTTATTTTTTCCATAACATAAATAATAGGCAAGAATCATGAACACAAAAAATTAAATTACGCGTGGCAATATTTAGTCATAACAAATTATATAAAACTGACATCAATCAACCATAAATGGAAAATTGGTGGAATACTAGAAAACATAATTAAATATATTATTATGAAACTCATCCAACCACCACCCACTTACCATATACTTCCATATCGAGGTAATCAAAATTAAAAATCAAATTAGGTTTATAGTTATTCGGTTTCTTTTTATTTTCATAATTAGAAATAATTTTAGGGGATGATGTTATGTTATTCATATAGAATATTATATTAGTACTTACATCAAAACTATCCATTCTACTTTACCCTTATATTCAAGGAAAAATCAACTTTGATTTAATTTAATATTACAAAATATAATTAAACTACAATTTTGTTTTGTTTACATATTGCGTGATAACCTTTAAGTTTGCTTACTTATAAACCCTTCTATTATTTCCTTAACTAAATTAAATCAAATCGAAAGAATATAATAAAAATTTAGTTTTCCTGCTTGACTATTCGAGTAAATTGGAATCAATCGAGTACATCAACAAATTAGTTAGGTTATGTAATTTTTGAAACATGAATATGCATATTTTGTGGTTAAAAGTTATAATTTATTAAATATTTAATTTGATTTTTTGTTATCTTTAGTTATAGACTGATAGACATGTTATAGGGGTTGTTTATAGATATTAAATAAAAATAATATTTGTTAAATTTTTGTGGCTGGAATGAAATATAAGTAATTTAAAAACAAATAAAAGTCGTTTTGGAAATCTGTTCAATCTTAGCTTGTGCGCACCGCATTGTAATTCCAACATATATGGATTACACCTATGGTGGCCTTTATTTCGTCCACATTCCTCCAGAACACCATGATTATGAATTTAAAATAAAGCTTTAGTTTTCAAACATTTTAGTATCACCAATTTTTTTCCATTTTGTACATCCCATTGGAAATATTGACTTGACTGCGTGCAACAACATCTCTAAGTGTTTGAAACAAAAGTAAGAAGCAAAACCAAATACAACAAACGGTTTTTCTATACTGCCACAAACACTGATATAAAATGAGACACAAAGCTAGGAATATCAATGAATTTTACCAACAGTCGAAGAGCTAAATACCAAAAAAGAATCAGTTTGCTTTTCAGGAGTGTTCGTCGAAACTTTTTTGATGATTTTCATGTCTGTTAAAAATGTCATCCAGAACTATACTGTTTGGCACATTTGAAAAGACTTCTAATATAACACTTCTAATCTACTAATAGTATTTCTAATATAAATGTTACTTGCTCAATAGAAATTTTCTCCGGTCAATCTACCAAATTAAAATACCAGTTACTGTTACAGTAAACATTACAGTTATTACTTACACTATAACGAAAATGTGCTATTGCAACAAACCACATCAAACCAAAAATATTAATAAAAACATTGAACAAGAAAAAAGCTGAAAGCATAACAAAAACTCATATAGTATAAACACGAATTAAATCTCTAAGTATAAAAAATAATACTATATACCTTTTTCGATATAAACTTTTCCATTATTTTTTGTATGCTATCGTAACTTTCATAACGATAAATTTATGAAACGCATGCGCTTTTTCTGTATGAATGCTTTTTTTGAGCTTTTCTAAAACAAAAAAAAATATGTCTCTTAGTTTTTTTGCTAATCTCATCGTAGGAAGCAATAATCTTTATGAAATTACTCAGGTAAAAAAATTGTATCAGCTTTTGGAAAATAGGTAAAACGGTGTTTTCATATAACTCATAGATTTATGTAATAACTAATAAGTATGGAGGCAGAAGGAATTAAGTTTTACGATTTCAAACTAACACAGTTTTACATAATATATGGATCCAATTATCAAGTTTTATCACTGGCACAATTTCATAACACGCCATAGTTGATCAATTTTGTTTCTCAATAATTATAAAATTCAAAAATAAACTACTACTTCCACCTTTAATGATCACTTTCCTATTCATAAATCACTATAAACTATTGAATTGGGATTGAAATCATTTGCTACATATGCAAATATATTGTTCGCAAAAAACACTAGGTATGTCAAACATTTATTCATAACGAAGGAATGAAAATTATACTGCAAAATTTTTTATTGTATTTCAACAATTAATTTCCCTTATTTTTTCCTTTAACCCGTATTACATTTCTTAAAAATTGCTTAAAATGTGCATAGATTATGCATGTTACAAAATCCCCATGCACAAAATTGTGAAAAAATGAAAACAAAGAATAAAAAAACAGAGAGTAAAAAATTAGTTTAACATTTTCTAAAATTACTTTTTTCATTTACATACTTATATATCAGATAATATGACTTTCGTAATATTAATTAATGATTTAACTTTATTTTCATTTAAAATTATGTGCATAAGAAATTTTTTGGTGAAGGTTAAAGAGAAAACTTACAAAAAAACAAACTTACAATAATTAATTTTAGTCATTCAAAAAAACTATTATATTTATTTTATATTTTCTGTTTGCCCTTTTTTGATGTCGGCATACCAATATTTAAACTATAATATTAAAAAAATTGTGGAAAATTAATGTTATTTTTTATATGTAAGCCAAATATTTAAATTTTTTGATTTCTGTTTTTTTTTTCATTTAAATTGTATCGTTCAAAAAATGACAAAATAATGAACGCCTCATTTACACATGCAATCAAACATTTTTGTATATATGCTTGAAAGTTCTGCATACATTTTGCATACATGTTTACATAATTTAAAAATTTTAAATTAAAACAAATAGATATGACGTTAAAACTAAAAAACTTTCAAACTTCAACTAAATTTATAATATACACAAGATTATTTAAAAAAATCGTAATAGAAATTAGTAAAATAAAAAAGTGCACGAAATGTGCATAGACTCTGTTTGTATGGTAAGCTCATCAGAAAATTTATATAACCATCTCCTATGGTTATTTGGGGCGTTTTGGTTTAATTTCAGACATACAGGAATTAAATGGTTTTGAAGCGATTCTACTACATTTCACTATCGTTTATTTAATAAGATAAAACCATGGTAGTAATGGCGTAATATATTTACTACGCAATATATTTTTTCAGTACACACTAATGCGTAATAGATCGCACTAGTGCATAATGAAATAATAAACAATCCATTAATGTTATGATAATAAATGTTTGAAAAAACTAATAAATTTCTCCATAACAAATACCAATTTTCAATTGAACAGATGACATAGCATTTGCTTACAACTTCTTCAAATTTTTACAAATGATTTTTTATTTTAAAAATTTATGTACATTCATGCCTTATTATTAAACAATAAATAACGAAATCGAATAATACCATTAGTTAAATAATTTATTTATTTTTAGTTTGGTCGTAGAAAAGTGTAGTGTAAATCTGGCAAAGAATACATATTTCTTGGTATGAATTGAAACTAATTCCTTTGCATGATACCATGCTGTGCTTGTTATACAATATACTATTATAACACATATTTTCACTCTTGTATGTGAATAAAGCATTACTTCTTCATGTTGAAAAATACGATACTCTATGAAAATGGTGTTTTCATACATAATCATAAGAATTTACTTTTGGTAAAGCAAAACTAAAATTCCTTTATGAATAACTATAGTAGTAAAAAAGTCAGGAAAGTGCGACTATAATTCGCTCGCTGAGGGTTCCGTGTATATAATATTTGAGAAAAAAAAAACAGTTTTTGTTAGTATAGTTTCACGTTTACTTGAAATTATAACTAGTAAAAAAAATTTTAGTATCGATTTAGCAAAATCCCTACACCCATGAATTTTTTAAATTTTTTCTTTTGTAATGTTCGTAGATAAGGGGGGGGGGACAAAAAAATTTTACTTTTTTGAAAATAGGACGAAAACTGCGCTTTCAAAAATTACAAAAAAACTCTTTTGCACTACAAAAAAATCACCTTTCATATGACACCCCACATGTCATGATCAAAAATAATTTTTTTTCAAAATTTCTACTTTCTCTGATAAACATTTTAAATTAAAACAACAAAAAAAAGTTTCTGTTTCGAACCACTCGTTTTTGATAATAACTCAAAAACTAAGCAGTCGAAAATTCAATGAAAGTTTTTTTGAAATACTTCCATTTTCTTCGATTTTTCTAGACCAAACTCGATTCCTTAAAACAAACTTTTGTTTTACTATCTCCTTGTCTATGTCCATAAAACGTAAATAAAAACAAATATTTCAAATTTGTTTTGTTATTATCAGGTGTGGTACAATACATTTAATAACTATAGAAAATTTCAAGTTGATAGCACTTATAGTTTGTGAGTAAATTGATTATGTAGAAATTCGGACGGACACCGAAGTCTCACCAATAGGGTACCGTTTTTACCTTTTCATAGTATGGAGCCCTAAAAACTAATATGAAAAACGTTTTCACAACTTTGTTTATAAATAAAACTTTTTATTAATTTCTCGCACATTTTGTTAATGTTAACCTTATCTCGAAATCATCAGTTTACAATAGTTATACAAAGAAAAAACACTTTGAAACAATTTTAAGGTGGTTCGGTCAACTATAGCGTTCATGAAATCAAACACTAGTTTAAAAAAGTTAAGAAATATTTCCATGAAAGAAATTTTCTTAGGCCTTCGGTCTCAGGCCCTTACTTAGGCTATCATGAATAGTTCATTTCAAAATAGAAATATCTAAAATTCAATAAACTATATTTAATTTTCATAAAAACGCGCGGCTGCCTCAACTACGCCGTTTTATACCTGTACAGCGCTCGAATCATTTTAGGGATTTGATCCACCATATTTACTCTCGCGAAGAGGTTAAAACAACTACATTTCAACAAATGGAAATAGAACATGTATTTTTTCAAAGGAACACTCACACACTCTCTATTTTTACTTGCTATACATTAAATGAATACATCAAACTGATGATCTTCACACTAGCTCGTATATTATTTCAATATCCACATTTCCTAGTCGGGAATCAATTTTATAGCAATTCATCCCACGCTTGTGTCCAATTATTCTACTCATCTCGTCTAAGTCGTTCAATCTATTCTCGCTCTCTGTTCACCAGCTTCCGAATTCAGGTAGTTGATCGAATTTGAATTTATGGCGCATAATATCAACCTTACCCATGAATTCCTAACTTTCAATAGCTTACAAAAACCAAATACAGGTTCAACACCTTACACTTCTACACCACATGTAATGATTGCGAAAACCAACACCTTAAAGGTAACAATTCATAAACCAGATTGAATGAGTGAAGTTAATGATTTTGTTTATATTGACTATTTTTGTTGTTTAAGATGCACGATGCACAATTAAGATGATTTATTGCACTTGAAAATAAATTTTATTTTCGAAAAGGTGTATTTATTTCGAAACGAAATTTAATATCTACAAAATGAAAAAAAAATCTACATACAATGTACAAATCTACATAAAATCTACGTAAATGAAGAACATTTGTAATACACACTTAAAAAAACAACGCTATCAACAAATATAACACCGTCAAATTGTCAAACATTCAATTTATTTTCATTTTCCGTATGAAATAAATGGAACTACATTTATTTCGCTTTGTAATTTGAAAATAAGAAGTCTCCACGGGTAGTCAATGACATCTATTGACAGGGACGTTTTTCACTTTTTCTTATTTTCAACTGCATACTACTAACGAAATGCAAACGGAAAATTTTTTCGTTTCCTTTTATTTTGGTTATTTTTACATAGATTTTGTATGGGGAAAATAATTTATTTTCAAGTGCATACGCGTCTTTAATGAGAAAACATGTTTGGATATTTGAAATTATGTAGTGGGAAACAATTTTTTTAAGGAAAATGAAAACTGGTCACGGTATTGTAATTTGGCGCTCAAAATGAAGGCTAATCAAGTTATTTTTGATACAATCGATCGGTTTTTAAAATTAAAACTATGGTTATTAAATTTTTGAATGCGAAAGTTTGAGCATTATTTTTTTTCGATGATTTTTAAAAAGTAATACATTGGTGTACGATAAAAGATTTAAATCAAAAAGTTTTACAAGTTAATTTACATTTTGTCCATGTTGTTACATCCTTTTTTAAAAATAATTAGTGAATATTAACATAAATTTAATTCTTCGTTGTATCAAGGTTGTTTCCTCGACTTGTGGAAACATGGATACGTCACACCTACCTTCAAAAGTGGGAGGAAAAATTTAATATCCAACTTGCCGGCCTTTATCGATCATATCACCTATTCTCCCAAGTTGTTTGAAAAAAATTGTAACAAAGAAGCTTAGTAGTGTATTTAAAAAAACAATTTTAAAGGAGCAACATGGTTTCATTCAAAGAAAGTCAATCGAAACAAATCTGTATGTATTCTCTGAATACATACGTGGTGCTCTTGATAGAAGAGTCCAGGATGATGTGATTTTTTTCACTGACTTTGCTAAAACTTTTGACCGAGTATGTCACGATACACTTATTCGTAAACTTGGCAGCTTGTGAATTGGTGGTACTTTGTTAAAATGGCTCGACAGTTATCTTAGAAGGAGAACCCAGTGAGTTTGTATAAATCATTTTGAATCAAATCCTATTATAGCCACTTGAGGTGTGCCCCAGGGGTCTTATTTGGGACCGCTTTTGTTTTTGCTGTTTCTAAATGATAGTGATAAATGCTTTCTGAATACTTCGTTCTTACTTTTTGCTGATGATCTGAAACTATTCCGTCAAGTTAGATGTGATAACGATCGCAAACTTTTACAGGAGGACTTGGATCGTCCACTAAACTATTGTAATCTTAACAATTTGAACCTTAACATCAACAAATGCTACTCAATGTCATTCATTGGTAAGTAAAGATATGTTCATAAGTTTGATTACTTTCTAAATAACGAGAAACTTTTGGCTATTAACAATGTAAAGGATCTTGGTGTTATATTTACGTCCAATTTTTCCTTTGCACCACACGTTGAATACATATGCGCACGCATGTATAGAATGTTGGGTTTTGTATTGTGTGCGTGCAAGGATTTTAATTCAATTGGACCTCATATTGTACTGTATAACAACCTAATACACTGCCATATGAGCTTTGCATCCCTGATTTGGTTTCCTTACCATTTCAAATACATTATGATGCTAGAAAGAATTCAAAAAAAGTTCGTCAAACATTTGCTCTACCGTGGTTTTTTGCATAACATCTCTTATAAATTTAACTATCATGTATACCTGGACTACTTGGAACTTGAATAAATAACGGAAAGAATAAAGCGGTTGGATCTAATTTTTGTATACATGATTTGCAACTCGCGTGTTGATTGCTCTGAAATTCTATCCAAACTAAATTTCAATGTGCCACGTCGTTCAAACAGATCCACTGAAACGTTTTATGTTCCCAACTCTAATTCTAATTTCAACTATTTTTGTATTTCAAATCGGCTAATGAAGAACTTTAATGTTTTAGGAAAGAATTTAGATCTTTACAATATTCCTTCCCTTCGAAGGCTTAAAAATTTGTGTTGGGGTGAAACTCATAAATAATAGATTTCCCTATAAAGTTTTGTTTTCTTTTAAGCGCTTGTTTTGGCGCCCGATAACGTTTTGGGTTGTGCTTCTCGTTGTAAATGGTATAGTAGGCAAGTTTGGCAACAGTTTTTAATAATTTGCTTGCAATCCAAATTATGTGTCCATTTTTCACCATTTTTTGATACGATTAATACAAATTTATATGACAAAAAAATGTATATATCTGGAATGTCCATAATTTTCTTTATATAAAAAAAATTAATTTAAATATCAGTAATATCAGTATCAGCCGACATGGCATAAAAAATCAATAAAATCTAATAATTTTTTTTATTCACTGAGATTTATTATTCAAAGTATCCGTTGGGTTTGTGTTTGCTTTCATTATCTTCATTGAAAAATTTCTTTTGCACATACTTTTAGATGAAAATAAGATAAAACTCAATTTCCCTATTTCGTTCTATTAAGTTCCCAAATCCCGTAAAATATTTCACTTTTCAAAAATGGACACCATTGGTCTCCGAAGTTTTTTTCAAGGTTTCCCTTTTAATCGTCATTGTTTTTATACTGACGATGTAAATGTTTCTGCTCAAAACTTTACTGAAACCATTCAATTCGGTATTAACAAATTCGTTCCCTTTTCAATAATGAAACCCCAACAAAAATATTTGTTTTCGAAAGCAGCCAAATTGGCTCTTAGAAACAAACGTAGATTATTTAATATTTGGATTCATAAAAAGAACTCTGTTAATCGATCCCAATATTTAAAGGCTAATAAAATATCAAACCAGATAATTGAAAACGAAAAAGCAGAGATTGACAGAGCGAAAGCGGCAAAACTTTCGAGTATGTCAATTTCTGACAAAAGTTTTTACAGTGCCATTAATTCTTTAAATTGTGGTACTAAATCTTCTATCCCTCCTATCATTGATGGTGACTCAATCATTACTGACCCTGCAAGAAAAGCTACATTGTTCGCGGAACGCTTTGCTTCAAATTCAACAGTTTTAGAAACTCCTAAAGAAATACCCCAAATCCAGTCTTCAGGAGTTAATATGAAACAATTACATTTCAAACCCAAAATTGTCGAAAAACTTTTAAGGGGGTTAAACAACAACAAAGCTTCTGGTCTGGACAACATTCCCCCTGTTATTCTAAAAACATTTTCAAAAGAACTTGCACCAACCCTCACCAAAATATTTTATAAATCCTATAAATCTGGTATTTATCCTTCCTGCTGGAAGTTGGCCAATGTCCAGCCTGTCCCAAAAAAAGGAACGAAATGTGATATTTCAAATTATAGACCAATAGCCTTACTCCCAGTCATGTCTAAAATATACGAGCACTATATTAATTCACACATATCCAAATTTTTGGAAGACAACCATTTGATATCTGACAGCCAATATGGTTTTAGAAACAAAAGATCAACAACCGATCTATTGAACTATGTGGCACATATTTCAAATAGCATACTTGAGAAAGGTGGTGAAACGTACGTGATCGCATTAGACATCTCAAAAGCATTTGATCGAATTTGGCATGCCAACTTGATCAACAAGCTCGTTGCGTACGGTTTTCATCCCGCAGTCGTGAATTTGATTCAAAATTTTCTGTCGAACCGATACATCTCGGTATCTATAGATGGCTTTTCTTCTGAGTCCAAATTAATTAACGCTGGTGTACCCCAAGGCTCAGTTTTATCTCCCACTTTATTTTTAATTTATATCAACGAACTGTTGCAAATCACCAGTAACCCAATAAATAGTTTTACAGATGATAGTACACTGCACAAGTCATTCATCCCCCTATCTTCAAAGGGTAAAATGCATGAACGAATAAATCCCGTCCGGAGAGACGCTGCCATAAATGTAAACGAGGACCTAAAAAAAGTCGCCGATTGGGGTGACAAAAATTTGGTCAATTTTAATTCCACCAAAACACAGCTATTGATTGTTTCCAGATCAAAGACCGAGTTTCCCAACGATATTTCAATTAATATGTGTGACGACCAAATAGACGAATGTAAAAGCATTCGTTTATTGGGAGTCACAATATCCAATGACTTACTCTGGAACGATCATATAATGGCCATGGCAAAGAGCGCGTCAAGAAAACTCGGCCTCCTCAATAGATGTAAAAAATATTTTACTTCGCATCAATTACTCCACATTTATAAGTCCTATATTCGTCCCTGTATGGAGTATTGTTGTCAAGTTTGGGGCGCTGCATCTGTTACTATCCTGGCTCTTTTGGACTCTGTTCAAAAGCGAGCTATACGAATTGTTGGTGATCGAGATTTAACATTAGGTCTTGATTCCCTTCAACATCGTCGCACTGTTGCTGATCTCGTTGTTTTTTATAAATATCGTCACCAGCAGTGCTCGGATGAAATCAGGTCCATAATGCCTCAGACATATGTTTTTCCCCGTTTTACTCGTCAATCGGTTTGTGCGGGCGGTCGAACTGTCGAGATTACTCACTGTCATAGTAATAGAATGCAAAGAGATTTCTTTGTGCGTACATCGTACACATGGAATGCTTTGCCCGAATCAATAGTCTCGAGTGCCTTCAATCCACAAAGATTTAAAAAAAGCGTCCACCTATACCTCAAGACGCATGTTGTTGTGGGACCTACGTCTTAAAAGGTATCTATGTGTTGTTGTGACACATTTTGTAATTCCTACTACACAACACTTTTTATTAAAAAAAAAAAAAAAAAAAATTTATTCTTATGAAAGTATTATTTTATAAAAATTTAATGAAACCAGACATTTAAAAATATATAAAAACTTTTCCCATTTTCTCATTCTATATTTATTTATTTATTATTATTATCATTCACATTTTTTTTTATTATTCCGTTATTCGTGAAACATGCGGCTGACAGGTGTGAGCATGTATTTTTGTGACACATATTGCAATCTCTATTACACAACACTTTTTATTGAAAAATCGCGTTTCGCGACATATGCACGGTATGGTGCACATCCTGTGCATGACATTTTTATACCCAATTTTGTTCACCGGAATTTTGTAACATGCCCAATTAATGCACATTACATGTATTTTTTCAAAATTGATTTACGGACTAGTTGGTTCTCCAGCAGAATTTTCAGTCATAATATAAAAAATTGAGGTGTTTTTCATTAAACTGAGTAAATCTTTCCGATTACTCTTTATCTTCCTTATTTCTGAAGTGATGGTCGTTCAAATACGAACTCAAGATTTGGTAAGACTGGTTGTGTATTGTGTAAATATTAGAGAAATTTATATAAAAGCCAATAGTGCTAGGCTTTTTACCAAAATCTTTGGCAACGGTTAGAAAAACTGCCGTATTGATGCTGTGCACTTGTTCAATTGAAAGCTTTTTATCTGGTTGGATATTTATCGAGATGTTTGTTCGAAAGAACGTTTTGTTTGGAATATGTGTCACAAAAACACATAAAACCCTTATGGATCCAGGTCCCACAACAACATGCGTTCTAAGGTGTTGATGGACGCGAATTGAAAATGGAAGATCTGAATTCCTTCTTATCGTGTCCTTGACTTATATATCAAGACTTATACAGAAGTTTATATATCAAGTCTTGGTATACAAGCTGTTACAGCCTTTTTCCAACATTTCTGCGTACCAACTTCCAGTTTGTTCCTTCCACCTAAAAAGTTTCTTTATGAGTTTTTTTAAGGTGTTTACCTTTACTTGAGCCTTCAGTTACAAATTGTTTTTAATTAAACGTTGGTAAAAGGTGTAAATGATGATCAGAAACATTTTTTTAGCTTTTGAGTTATATTAAACAAAGATTTGGGAGTCCACCTTACAACTAGTGATTTTTTGTTTGGTGGGATGGGAGCGTATAACATTCGTTCATAAATTAATTTTGATGACACTTTGACAAAAGATCCAAATATGAACGGATGACAAGGAGCTAGCTAGATTTTGTGCGATCAAAGTAGCAGAAGGTCTCCTGTGAAACTATCTTTTTAAAAGCTTAAAAGCATCTGTGCCTGCCAATCGAATAGGATGATTCTTAGTAAAGAAGTATTTATTACAATTTACAACAGTCTCGCTTCCCAATTTCCAGCTAAATTTTTTTACTATTTTTATTCATACAAAGGAATTTATGTCTGTTGTAATGCTACATCTTTCTTCAATGAACTAATATTTATGAAACTGTAGCAAAAGATGAAGATTTATATGAAAGGGAGCAGATAAGCGTTTGAAAATTATTGCGCAAAGTGGTGAGCGCCTCCGAAACACCTGTTTTATAGTTAAAACTACGCGAAATCTGTAACAAATGTTGGCAATTAATTGAAGTATTTGATGAATATAATCTCACTATATATCCAGAATATTTGATTTCCATGGCTGTGGGTTACGTCGTTCTATACGTCAGGCTCGGATTTATATCGCATTACAAATGGGACTTTTTCCAATATTTTATGATAGGATAAGAGAAATACAAATAAATAAGGGGTAAAACGCAATATTTTTAGGAACAAAACAAATGAGTTTACCCATCATAATCCAGATATTGGCATATTTATTAATCATGTGACTCACTGTCTTCCTTAATGATATTAAGTTATGTGAAAGGCATGAAAGAATTTTCTATAAATAAGATTAAGGATGCTTTAACGTTTACTGAATACAGTTCATTCGCTAGCGCCCCTTATAGATATCATCTTGGAATATTGTGACATCTCACTGCTATTGCCAGTGGTATGTGATATCTCACATTAACTAGTAAATAATAAGAGCTGAAGTACGCGCGGTTGTCACACGGGGTTGTAGATGATCATAGTTTTTAACGCATCGCGCGTTATTTAGCGCGGTATTTTGTTCGATATTTTCAGCCAATTTCTGAAGCTGTGTTCAGATCTTACTCTATTGCGCGCTTAACTTTATTTTAGTGGTGCTAGAAGTTTGCTAACGCTTTTTGCGTTGACATTTCCATGACTTTTTGTTGTTTAATCCAATTTTTTATTTTAGAGGACAATGACGTATGGCTTATTTTATTTATCTGTTTTTGAAGTTTTGATTTTTGCGCCGAAGTTCTCTTTTTCATGGTTTCACTAATTGTTATAATAACAAGTGATCGAACGACAAAGGTTGATTGTTTTAAATCAATATAGTTTTATGATTTTTTTTTGTGACAAAAATAATTTTTAGATCTTGTACTTTGTATCGTGAATTACAAAATGCACATTTTTAAAAATGCAAACGAGACAAAATCCGTTCGGACCCATTTGTATTGTTTTGAACCAGGGGCGTCAATTGGGTAGGGCTGGGGGGGGGGCATCGGCCCCCCAAGGATCTGATACTATCAATACATCGATTCAATAAAACTATCCAATCGTGATAGAATTATACACTATAAAAATGTCAATGCACTGTTATTTTGTAAATTCGTCTAATTTTTAGAAGATTTACTTAACCAATATACCAATTTTATCGCATACTATTAATTGAAATATATCTGATAATATAATTATTACGTTACATATTATTTTGGCCCGACTAAAGTACAGTTCACCGCAATATTCAAACCGTTATCGTTCTTTGTATCAAGGACTAGAGTGCCACCGATACGAAAGGCGGTCGTATTGCTTCTAATCTTCTGATGAAATCAGTTTTATAAACAAAACACGATCGTTCTTCCAAAAACGCCGTGGGTGCGTATTTTGACAAAATTCTATCGTCCTATAAGGTGCGCGGCATCACCGATTTTAGAAGAACGATTGTGTTTTGTTTATAAGATATTCGTGTCTGAGCCAGAGGAAACAAAATATTTCATTAGTATAGGGTTCATCGAGAGTTTATAGTGCAGTATTTAACAGTAATTTTTTATTTATATCATATTGTACAAACTTTACAAGACTTTTTTAAAAACAATTCTAAAATGTAAAATCCTATAACATATCAAAAGTTTTCTTGATAGTTGTGCTAATTTTTATAAAATGAATGAAAATAATTACGGCAGTAATTTAAATTTATTGGGTTATTTCCAGTGATTTTATAATAGTGAATGTTTTATAATAGACAAGCAATATTTTCTAACGACACGAACAAATATTTAAGTTATGTAAATATTTTCAAAGTATGTTATGAAAACTTGCTGGCAAATTCTTTTCGCTATATGGACTATAATTTTTAATTCATAAAATAGCAAAAAATATATGTTTGGTTGGTTATAATAAAATCCAAAACGTATTCTAAACGTCAATCTTTGTTCATTTTTTTTATACAGTCACAGGGAGGGAGAAACTATTATTTCATTGCGTTGTCCCATGGAGAAATCTGTCCCACGAAGCGTCCCATGAAACAAATATTTCCACCACATTTGCCCGCATTATCGAAATAATCAAAAAACCTTATATCTACCTACGTACAGTTTGCGCAATATCTTAGTCAAAGTAATGGCTTCACAGTTTTTTCTTGCAGTTTGTATAATGTTATGTATATGTTGATTTAACCATATTGAGAGAACAAACCAGTGCAATATTTTTTTTACTAAAATAGTGTTTTAACTATAATTTTCTTAGAAATACTAAACTCAGTTATTTCACTTCAATAATTTACGTATATTTTAATGTCTAAAAGATCTACCTCAGCGAAAAGGTTTCTTTGTTTATAGACACATCTCCCCGGTGTGGGAGAGATCGAAAGTATATTATGAAAAACAAAATTCAAAATATTTTGCTTAAAAAGACTCAGTTTTGCGTATTAATTCATAAAAATTTAAATTTTTAAACCAGAGTTTACAATTTTCCTTTATTCGAGCATTCATTTCAAGAAGAAAATTAGTCACTCTACGTCATCCTTTATATTCATTTTTCTAACAATACATGAATAATTGAACGAATCATTCGAAGCATTTTACGTTGGGAAGCATCAAATTTGACGCAAAAATAAATGTTTTGAGTATTTGAAAGAAAATATTTATTTCAATGTAGTAGCAAGAATGATATTTTATTATTTTTGCTCCTGTATGCGAGAGTGTTATATTTTTTTTAAGCTACGCATTCTGAAAGAACAAAGTAAAGGAGTGGTATAGGTAGCGTTTCAAACTCTGTTTAAAACATAATTTAACTAGGTAGCTCAAAAGGAATATTATTATTTTCTAATTTCTAATTCTTTTTCTCAATAAAGAACAAACAAAGCAAACAGCATAAAAACTTGATAAATGGTATAGATTTGCAAAAGATAGAACGAGAGGTATACTGTATACCTCTTATACTTACAGAATACAGAAAAAATATTAATTATTTAGTAAAATTAAAATAAATTGTTTCAATTGTTTTGCAGTCTTTACTTGTGTAATTAAAGTTTTAAGCTACTATAAAAGGTAAATTTATACTAATTTTTTAAATTATATTTAAAAAGTTCTCCTGCAAATCAAGACGGATAGAAAACGTTTACGTAAATTCTTATACGATATTGAATTGGACTATCCTTTTATAAAAAAATCAAAATATAACGACGCAAAAGTTTAGTGTATTACCAGTTGGGGTGAATTTGCAAATTAACAGTGGACATTATGATATTAAAAGACATATAGATACAGATAAACATAAAAAAGCGTTGCTATAAGCCGCCAGCTCTAGTAGCTTAAACAAGTTTTGCGAAATTTGCGCTGATAACACGAACACCAATTTTAGTGGTGTCACGTCAAGGGGTGAAAATTTAAAAACAAGCTAAACTCGAATTTGAACCAGAGTGTATTGGGTATTGGATTCGCAGCCCATATTCTAAATAATGCAATAAGAAATGCTGCTGATTTAAATGGCAGGGTTAAAAAAATTTGGATATTTTACTGTCTTCACTGAAGACGTTGAAGGAGTTCTGCGGCAAAAGTAATGTCGAACATAACCAACTTATTGGATACAGTGAAATTCGCTGGCTGGCGGTATTGCCAGCACTAGAAAGAATTTAGAAAATGTACGAACCACTGCAAGCACATTTCCTAACGGTTTAATGTCCAATTAAAATAAAAGAATTTTTTGCAGAATTAAATAGTAAACAAATAGTAAAGGAGAGCATTAAATAGTAAATTTATGCACAATCTAGTTAGCACGTTTTCACCGTTCCACTTTCTCGCAATAGAAATTCTAATTAGTTAGTATTTGAAAGAATGTTTGCATTTTGTCCCACATTTTAACGATTTGGCTCTGGTCAGTTTAGGGTAGACATAACTCTTTCTCTCTGAGACAAAGGAAGACAAACAAACAAACAAAAAAACGATTCGACATAAGAGGAGTCACGTAGGGATTGTAATCCCGTGGTGTTTTATGGATCCTGGGACTATGTGACTCATAAATTTTAAATCCCAGAATGCCCGGGAGCTAAAAAATAGTATTGAAAAACCATCCTTTTTTTTCTATGTAGCACGATCTGCTGTCGTTTACAAATTCACTCTCTGAACAGTTACAAAGCAAAGATATAATAATTTCTAGCACAAGCGCTTTAATTAAAACTACGTTTTTGATGCTTAAACAATGCAGAGAAGATACTAAATTTGAAATTATTTTTAACAAATGAAGGGATTTCGCAGAACTTTCTGGCATTCTATTCGATGAAACAACACCAGCAGACTAGCAGAGTAACCAATGTAGCTCAAAAGCATTTAATTTTTATTTCTAAGTCGATGCATTTAAATGCTTTTAAATATATGTGTGTATAAAAATGTGTATGTTATGTTTTACGAAAAAAATCTTTTTATGTCATTTAAATTCTCGCCCCCCCCCCCCCCCCCCCCCCCAAGATTTTGGTGAAATGACGCCACTGTTTTGAACAACGACTTCCGTTTTAACCAGAAAGTTACTAACATAACATTCGAGGAATTAATGGTTAAAATAAACACCTGTTTGGTATCTTACAGAATCATAAATATGTGCTTTGAAAAAAGGTTAGGTCAATTTTACTAGTTCAAATATCTAAACTGAACGTTGATCTCTAATAGCTAGAAAAATAACCCAAAATAACATAAATATGACATGTACGTCCGACATAACCTACCAAATAACAAAAAACTAGAAATTTTAGAACAATAAATTTATAAGTTTTCCTTTTTTGTATGTTTTATTCCTCATATCTTGCGCAATAATTTTATAACAAGAAAACAACAGAAAAAAAACAAAACTCTGATAAGAATGTGTTTGTGATTATTATATGATTTTCTATGTTTTTCTTTCATTTTCATATCCTCCAAGTTTTCCTTTTCTGTTGCTGTTATAATAAAAAAAATTATCCCCGTAAAATATGATATGATATCATAAAAAGAAAAAAGGGATACGCCTTCATATCTAATATCATATTATTTTATACGAAACGAAAAAAAACAGCTTTTCTTTTGAAGAAAAATTATGGAACTGCCCACTTTTTCAATAATATAAAAAAAATATGTATATAATTTTTTTATGTAGAAAAATGCTTTTCTCAAAAAAAAAAGAAAAATCCATAAAAAAGAAAAACGGAGATAAATTACTTTTGTATTTTTTTATACCAGTGAGAGGTGGAATTTTTATAGAAATAATTTTTTTTTTGGTTAAGCAGAAATTGAAAAATAAAAATGAACAAAAAAACCGAAAAGAAAAACATAAATTTTATATGCGATTTGAATTTTCATTGGTTCGTGTATTAAGAAAAAAAATTTCTCATTTTCCACTTTTTTTTATTATTATTATTTTTCCTTAAATTATTTATTTTTTTTGGTTGTACTTTTTTTTATTTATTTATTTGACTTTTGGTTAATGTTAAGTCGAATATTTTATTGTTTTTAATTTTATGATTCATGAAAAATTAAACAGATAAGGAAATAAAAGGAATGAAAATATGGAATTAAATATGAGGTACACACTACACCTGCACCACATATTTAAGCTTTTAGTGTTTTTCTTTGGGGAAGTGAACTTAACATTTTGGTCAAAGATTTGACTTTTTGTTTTTTTTTATAATTTTATTCTTGTTTGATCCTTCGTCCATCTTTCACTTATTGGTCATTTCATTTAAATATCGGTTTGCCTTTTGCACACTTGCTACAACAATTCACACAAAAAGATTTATATTTACAATATAATTTTTTCCTTAATTCAAAATTCAAACATTAAACTCAATTTTCCAATTTTCTTTTTTTTTTTTGTGATTTTGTTATTGTTATTTTATTTTCAATTCGAAGGAGAGTAGAATATATAATACAATATGAAAAATAAAAGAAAAGAAAAACTAAGAATCGAAAATAAATTTAATAAAGATTTATTTATGCTCTTCTTTGTTTTTTTCTGTTATATTACATTTTGATGCTGTTTACAAATTCTAAGATTGTAGCCGCCATAAATATTATGGAACATAAGAAAAGCAAAAGAAAATAAATATAATATAATAAAATTGAAACGAAAATAAGAAAAAAAAAATATATATAAAAGAAAATTGAAAACAGTTAGAGGGTCATAATTCAATCTCTTTCCTATAATTTTCCAATTTTTCTTTTCATTCGTTATATTAACCTCATCATCTTTGGTAAAATTAAGTTTCTGTTTTTTTTCTTATAACAGGAGAATTGGGAAAAAACGAAATTTAATGCATTTGAAAAAAAAATTTATATAAAAATTCTTTGGTACTGTAAATAAATAAATAAAGTAAGACCTAAGTCCAACGACAAAGTTTTGATTTTAGGTTGTAAATGTTTATTCAATCAAGTGTTTGTGAATCTACTTAAGAAAACGAAAATCGTTGAAAACTGGATAAAGAAATAAAAACAAGATAAAGAAAATTCCTATAGCTCAAGAAGTAGGAAATTCAAAATGAATGAGAAACAAAAATAAATAAAGGAAACCCATTTTGACCGGTACAAAATATAAAACGATTTTTTTGGTATTTGTTTGCTTTGTATGAATAAGTTTCTTTACTTAGGATTATGTTTTAAGGATTAGAATTACTTTTATATCTATAAGGAAAGACTCAAATCACAACATGTGTGTAGCTTAGTGTCAAACAGAAAATTCAAGGTACTAATCAGGGCAGAGCAAATCAATCAGTTTCCCTATTAATGACTTCTTCGTTTCATTGTGTTGCTTTTTATCTTTCCTTTTTCTTTATTTTTCTTCGCAGTGTGTTATTTCTTTTTGTTTTTGCTTTTCTTCTTTTAACCGTCTTCCTTATACATATTAATCTTTTCTTTTATTTCATGCGTTTTGTCCTTACGTTTGGGTTTTCTTAATGTATTCTGTATTTTATTCATTAGTTAATTAGGTTTTGCAACAATAATAGTCTTGTTCTTTGTTTTCGTGTTTCTTTGGTTTATAAGATCTCGAATAGGAAGCCCATTTTAGTGCAATAGAAACTTAGGAATCTTCTTACAAAACGTTATAGTATACAATGGTATTCTTAAAAGCTGGTAAGCGGGTAAGTTTACATAAGGAAATGCTGATATGCTGATATGTTGCTATGCTGATACGCGGATATGCTAATACAAATAACAGGATATTGTAATTAATTAATATATGCTGATATAGTGATATGTATAGAGTGTTTTTAGTTCTTCGATTAATCGAACAACTTTGTACTTAACCCATTGATCCATATATATATATATATATATATATATATATATATATATATATATATATATATATATATATATATATATATATATATATATATATATATATATATATATATATATATATATATATATATATATATATATATATATATATATATATATATATATATATATATATATATATATATATATATATATATATATATATATATATATATATATATATATATATATATATATATATATATATATATATATATATATATATATATATATATATATATATATATATATATATATGTATATATATATATATATATATATATATATATATATATATATATATATATATATATATATATATATATATATTTATATATATATATATATATATATATATATATATATATATATATATATTTATATATATATATATATATATATATATATATATATTTATATACATATATATATATATATATATATATATATATATATATATATATATATATATATATATATATATATATATATATATATATATATTTTTATATATATATATATATATATATATATATATATATATATATATATATATATATACACACATATATATGTATATATATATATATATATATATATATATATATATATATATATATATATATATATATATATATATACTAGCAGACCCGGTGAACTTCGTACCACCTATAATTTATTTGTAGAAAACTTTTGATCAGCGATTGTCAATCCTAATCGACATTCTACCTCCAATTCATTCAGATTAATAATAGTGGCTGCATAGTTTGGTTGGAATTTTATTTGGCTATTGAGCGAAACTATTATTTATTATTATAAACATTTATTATTAAACAGAAATACAATTTTTTTAATATTATCTTAATGCGATATGCTGAACAATATTTTGTGCTAATTCCTGAGCGGAATACACGAACAAAGTTGAATGTTTTCTAACCTTCAAATACGCAACATATAATTGATTATGCGAAAAGCACGGGGTTTCTAGATCCAGCCCACAAATTCACATTGTTTGACTTTGTTACTTTTTAATTGTCATTACAAATACCAATCAAATTGGAAAGTATAAACGTTTAAATAGGATGCTAGTCTAAAGGGATCATTGGCAAAATTACAATTGAAATAACAAAAATAACAATTTCACAATTTACAATTAAAATAACAATTTTTGAAACTTGCCGTTTAAAATGGTATTGAAATTTCTAAGCAAAATAATTGGTGAACCAATCTTTAATCGAAAATTATGTAATGGCATTCTAGTTAAATCCAACGAATTCAAGAGTTCAACAGGATAGATGAACATTCATCAGGATTGATAACAGAGAAAATCGGTTTGAATGATATTTCATTGCCAGGCAATAACTGTTTTATTTTAAAATTGGTTGCGTCGACATCTATAGTTTTTGCCCAAATAGCTCGATCACGTAGCCACGCATGATTAATGTAATTAGCTTGTAAACCTGGAAAAATATACTTTCAAAAATGCAAAACTTTTACAAAACATGCTCTAATATATTAGCATATATACTAAGTTTCGTCAAAATCCATTATCAGAAACTGATGTATAATTGAAGTTTCAAATGAACTGAGGATGAGAGGCCTCTCACGTCATTTTCCAATATCGCCTAGAAATGAGCTAAATATTTAATTTTTTGAATAAAATGGATAGCGAAACAATCACATAAAAAGAAAAAATCTATTGTAAGGAACAATATCGAGGTCCAGCATGCCTAAGGTTTAATTATGTTGTGATTTTTTGTTAACAAGGTCGCAATAATTCCGTGTTATTGAACGATATGAAACGCCAAGTAGCCATTTACATAATAAAATACATTAAAACAATATAAAAAAAGTCAAACAAGTGCGAATAAAATTCGCTCGCCAAGGGTTCCGTGAATGAAAAAGAACAGAATATCAAAAATAATTGACAAAAAAATGTGTTGTAATGTCCTTATATTGCCAGACCATGACGCATAACAAAATAAATGTTTAATCGTAAATGTCAATAGTAAATTAGAATTACATATATACAACTAACGGGACCCGGCGTGCTTTGCTACGCCTTTAAATAAAGTTTGTGTGTATACATTTTGTTGACGTAGTAGCAATAATTTCAAAGAGTAAGTAATGAGAAACGATTTTTATTTTTTTTTTTAAATATAAATGTAAAAGGATCAGCACTCTAGTTGATCACTATAATATAAAAAAATAGTATTATATATAAAACAAAGGATATATAAAAAATACGCGATTAAATAAGTTTTAAGGTGTGTAAGGTTTCAGGTGTGTCTCTATATAGAACATTTTACGGAACAAAATTCGATTCACAAATTTTCACAGTGCTCGTGCGGTTTAATATACGCTTTCTTTACCGGTAGGTTACTAAAAAAGTAGCAAAAAATTTTGATCGTTATGTCATTTTATGGTCAGCAAGGGCTGTAAGAATAGCGACAATACATTCTAAGAAGGTATAGAAGAAGTGATACAAAAAAGGAACAGAAGTGATGCAAAAAAAATCAAAACTATTTGGAAGTTTTTGTATTAGAATTCATAGGATGTGGATTCATAGGATGAGAAATATTTCTA